>CM050434.1:25834704-25978555 GCA_027564155.1 Gymnocypris eckloni scoliostomus | reverse complement strand
TGCTCCAAGAGATAAACACACAATAAAAACACGCTCCGAGAGATAAACACACAATAAACACTCTCAGAGACAGAATAAACACACAATAAACACACGCTCCAAGAGATAAACACACAATAAACACTCGCTCCGGGAGATAAACACACAATAAACACTCGCTCCGGGAGATAAACACACAATAAACACTCGCTCCGGGAGATAAACACACAATAAACACACGCTCCGAGAGATAAACACACAATAAACACACGCTCCGAGAGATAAACACACAATAAACACACACAGATGATCGGAGACGACGGGACACGCACCACGATCCACTCGGCGATGTTCTCGTACAGCTCCGGGTTGAAGATGGCCTTCTTCAGGCGCGCCAGAGGACCGTCGGCGTCCACCAGACGGCACTTCATGAAGACGTCGCAGTAGCCCTTGAAGTCGTTGCAGGGCGAGCCGGCCTGGAGAGTGGTCACCTTCTTACTGAAGAAGCGGGCGAGACGCTCCGAGCCTGTGCTGCTGCAGGTGCTGGGGTTCACTGCGGACACGCACACACACACACACACGAGACAGAGGTTATCCCCACATCTCCGTCACACATAAATCTGAACCATCACAGTACTGAACTACACTGAAAGATCAACTTCACTATTGTGTTTATGTTTTAGTTACTGTTTTTAAACACAAATAATACATTTAAATAAATCCACATATAAATCATGATTTAAAGACAAGCGATTATGCAAAGTAGGTTTGCATTGAGAACATTTTCAGATTTAAACTAATGTGTTGTGAGTAGGGAGTATCTTTAATTAAAGCACGTGATCTAATTGAGTGGTGTTTATTACACGGCTCTGTGTGGTTCTGATTTAGTAATCATATATTCACCGACAAAACACAATCTTGTTTCACACAAACACACCTGACACCATCTTGTGTTTCATTTAGTAATTGCACTGAAAAATAAATAAATGAACTCATGTTTCCCATTCTTAGGAAGATGTCGTGTTTTTGCAGCGTACGCAGCATTTAATGCCGTGACTTCATGAATGACTTTCTGCTCTTATTAGTGGTGCACTGAAACTGTTTTAGACCTGAGTGTGCTTATGATTATAGGTGATATGCATCAGAATCTGACTTTTCTCCATGCAGCAGACGTGGCAGAGCTCGGTCTCGTCTTTGTCTTCCACGCTGGCGCAGGTGCAGACCTCCAGACCGTACTTCTCACAGATGGAGCCGGAGCAGCCCTGAAACACAGACGCACGCTACAGAGATCTGACGATATGAGTACTGATACACAGCGGTCTCTGCATCGATACCACGGCACATGCGCAGCTTCATTTGAACACTAGGACACTGTGGAAAAGTGCAAGGTTTCTAAATACAAATACAACAAGCCTATAAAAGCTTGCAGTTTAGCGCTCTCCACTTCCACGCTCTATTCTCAGGAAAGTGTTTCTTTATTAACAGTGAAGCTGTGTTAGTTTACAAGGCTTCGCTTGTATTTTTAAACGCAATTCATGCAATGATAACCTACCCACTCACTACTAAACAAACACATACACACACTTTCGCTCACACACACACACACATAACACTACTCTCTCACACACACACACACACACACACACATACACACACACTTCTCACACACTCTCTCACTCACACACTCTCTCACACACACACACACACACACACACACACTCTCTCACTCACACACACACACACACACACACACACACACACACACACACACACACACTCTCTCACACACACACACACACACACACTTTCTCTCTCTCTCACACACACACACACACACACACACACACACACACCTCACGCTCACACACACACACACACACACACTCTCTATCTATCTCACACACACAGACAGACACACACACACACACTCTCTCACACACACACTCTCTCTCTCTCACACATACACACACAGACACACACACACACACTCTCTCTCTCTTTCACACACACACACACACACACACACACACACACACACACAGAGGCGTGCGGCATAGGGATGGAACGATTACCGGTTTGATTATAAATCATGATAAAATTCCCCATATTTTTAAGTTTCATATTTTAATGATCATAAACCCATATTAAACTACTATTTGAACCATTGAGGATAAATACTGTCCAGCATAAAGAAGCGTTTCCAGTAAGTCTCCGGTGCACGCAGCAGCAGAGTAACGTTAGTGTAGTTTAATGTGAAAACATGGAGGAAAGCTGGAAGGCTTTATTAGAGTACAGAGGAATTATACAATTAATTAATTACATGAATGCACCTCTGAAGATTCAGACGTCTTCAGAAAAGGCATTGTGTTTTAATCTTCATGCAATACCTAATAAACTAGTGTTTTAATCAGATCAGTATTTCTGCTGCTCCACCAGCGCCCCCTGCTGTCAGAGACTGGATCTACACACACTCACATCCAGCGTCTTTCTGGAATAAACACATGCCCCGCTGTGAGCGGTTGAGGTCAGTGTAATGGTCACTCACCCCGTTCAGGCAGACCTGTGTGTCCCCGTGGCACGCAGTGAAGTTGGCTTTGGGCTCCGAGGTGGGGCACTGGGCCGAGGCTCCGTTACACATGCCCTGATGAGCGCACTCAGACTCCTCACGACACTTCTCGTTCCGGCCCTTGTAGGAGCACTCGGCCCTGCAGCAGGGGCCCTGACTCGGACTGCACACACACCACACATACAGCTTCATACATCTCACATAATGTTACGCTACTTTACAATAGGAACACACATCTGCTCAAATTTAGCATGGCATGGTTACTAAAACGAATGCTACTTGTTTCATTTCCATTACTCCACGCAGAGCATATCGTCCTTTAACCAATCGTCCACAAACAAGGCTTCAGTTAAAATGCAAGTCGGACTGATCTCAAAATATATCAGTGCCTTTGTTGTGTCTCAAGATGCACACCAGTGAACTACGGCCTAATCCTGGCTTAGTCTAAGCCCTGTAACCGGGCCATAACGAGTTAAACATAATTTTCAAACTCATTTCTGTATAACAGTAGACAAAAATTGATAAACTGTAAGTTTCAAAAGTTATTGAGTCAAGAGCAGTGATAAGCATTAATGACAGATGGCTGCTGACACAAGACACAATGCAACGCATGCATTTTCTCATTTCTCAACCATTTACATTCACTTAAGACAAAGCTGACTGTGTTAACGAGGATACTCGTCAGGATGGTCGTTCTGATGTGTATCTGAAGCGTAACAAGCTGTGAAAAATAACTCCATATGATGCTTTATACTCGCGCACTTTGGCTGTGGGCACTCAAAAACCGCCTTTAAAGCACACAAGTAACGAACGGCTTTAAAAGACGTGCAAATTATATATTTTTGCAACGATAACCAGATGAGGCAAGTGAACTGAAACGC
Source organism: Gymnocypris eckloni scoliostomus (assembly GCA_027564155.1). Classification (NCBI taxonomy): domain Eukaryota; kingdom Metazoa; phylum Chordata; class Actinopteri; order Cypriniformes; family Cyprinidae; genus Gymnocypris; species Gymnocypris eckloni. The sequence continues at coordinate 25,975,129 of CM050434.1, read as the reverse complement.
GAGCGCAAGTCACGTATCGCAGCAATAAATAAATATGATTTTCCTAATCAGAAATTGGACGGCCTCTCAAGACGTATTTACTACTCTGAGATTATTTTGATGCTTGAGTTTCTGAGTTAGGCGGGTCATGCACTTTAAACATGTTGGAGAGGACAATGATCACTGCTGTCAATGCTATTCTTTATTATTATTATTTTAACTACATCACCTTATCTTGTCTTTACAGTAGTGAATAGCATATTTGATGTATTATAAACAGGGAAATAAACATGTATTTGATCAAAACTCCAGAATCTAGCGCGGTTAATTGTTATGGTTATCATAGCACATGAAGGCGGCAGAGAAGCGGCTCTTGTTTTGTTGGATTTAAGTGCATTCAATATAATTGGGTGTTCAGGGTGTTGCTCTGCAGTGGTTGTCTTCTTATCTCAAAGACAGAATCTTCTCAGTGAGCATTGGGAAGCTTTCTTCTTCGTGCGGTGTGCCCCAAGGGTCAGTGTTAGGCCCTCATCTCTTTTCACTTTACATGCTTCCCATGGGAGCTATTTTTTATAAATATAAGATCACTGGTGTGCTGACTATACTCAGTTCTATCTTACAGCAAAAACTGACTCTTTGGATGTGCTTTACAACTGTTTGAGGAGATAAAAGGTTGGACGGCTAATAATTTAAGTCTGCTCTCAAATCGTATTTGTTTTCTCTGGCTTTTATTAATGTTAGTAAAGGCTCTGATGTCAAATTTCTCTGATACTATTTTATGTGTTTAATTTTCATATGATGCATGTTTGTGACACTGGAGCACAAAACCAGTTTTAAGTCGCTGGGGTATATTTGTAGCAATAGCCAACAATACATTGTATGAGTCAAAATTATAGATTTTTCTTTTATGCCAAAAATCATTAGGATATTAAGATCATGGTCCATGGAGATATTTTGTACATTTCCTACTGTAAATATATCAAAACTTAATTTTTGATTAGCAATATGCATAAGGACTTAATTTGAACAACTTTAAAGGAAATTTTCATTTTTAGATTTGTTTTGCACCCTCAGATTCCAGATTTTCAAATATTGTCCTATCATAACAAACCATACATCAAAGATTATTTATTCAGCTTTCAGATGATGTATACATCTCAATTTCACAAAATTGACCCTTATGGCTGGTTTTGTGCTCCAGGGTCATATTTATGCTTTTTATATATTGTATTTTGTTGTACAGCACTTTAGCGCAACTCTGTTGCTTTTAAATGTGCTATAGAAATACATTTTGACATCTATCGCTCTTGCCACTCAGAAATGTTCACGCAACCGTGCTGCCTGTATCAGAAGTTCAGTGCTCACTGTGCGAAGAATATATGAGAACTATGTGATATATGTCCCAATCCCACACTCAAATTCAGGACCCAATTAAACATAATTCTATTATACTGAGATCTGTGAAATAAATTCATGACTTTTCCAAAACTTTGAGTTTATGTATTTTTCCTAATAAATCATGGATTTAACGTTATTTACGATGAAGGGCTTCTGCACACAAAACAGAGAAGTCCTACTTGAACACAGCATAATGAAGCGAGCGGATTGTCCTTATCTCATATGGATTTCGAGGTTACAGACGTAGGAGATGATCCTTTCTACATGTGTTTCTCAAATGAACTTAACAGGAATGCACAAGTTGGTATCCGGGATAGATATGGATCGCACAGGAATCCAGAGCACCGAGGGCTGTACCTGCAGACTTTGTTGGGCTTGAGTTTGCACTTTCTGTTGTCTGGCTGATTAGCATCGTAGCAGCACTGCCTTTACACTGATCACTGTAGCCACAGTCACACCTCACCCAGCTCCACCAGACCATTCCCACAGATCTGTCCGGACTCTGTGACACACACACACACACACACACACACACACACACACACACACACACACACACATAGAGAGAGTGACACACCCACACACACACACACACACACACACACACACACACACACACATACAGACACAGAAACACACACACACACAGAGACACACACAGACACAGAAACACACACACACACACACACACACACAAACACAGAAACATACACACACACACACACACTCTCACACACACACACAAACACAGAAACACACACACACACAGACACAGAAACACACACACACAGACACTCACACACACACACACACACACACACACACACACACAGAAACACACACACACACACACACACACAAACACAGAAACACACACACACACACACACACACACACACAAACACAGAAACACACACACACACACACACAGACAGACAGACAGACAGACACACAGACACACACACACACACACACAGACAGACACACACAGACATACACACACACACACTCGTGTTAGTGCTCCAGCTGTAGATAAGACTCTATGACTCTAGAATTAAGCTGCTGGTTCATCTGGTCAGAGGAGAACAGCACACTGTTTCCCTGTTTAACGCGTAAAGCTGCTTTGACTGATCTGCATTGTAAAAAGCACTATATATATGTAAAGGTGACTTGACTTGACTCACTCCGTCCGCTAACTCAGAGACTCACCCACGAAACAGCTGCCGCGCTTCTTCTCCAGCACCTGGCTGATGTTCTTGACGCTACAGACGGAGAACTTGTTGTTGTTCAGCTTGTCTCCAGATGTGGCTCGAGCGTACATGATGTAGTTCCCTCGCTCCTTCTTATCCTGGCTCTTGGACTCGCCCGGAGTGCACTCCGACCCGGAGTCATGCTGCGGACCATCATCATCATCATCCTCACAATCACCATCATCATCCTCACAATCACCATCATCATCCTCACCATCATCATCCTCACAATCACCATAGCATTATCATCATCATCACCACCCTCACAATCACAATCATCACCATCAACACAATCACCATTATCACCATCAACACAATCACCATTATCATCACCATCATCCTTACAATCACCATCATCATTATCACAATCATCATCACCATCATCATCATTATCACAACCATCAACACAATCACCATTATCATCATCACCATCATCATCACCATCATCCTCACAATCACCATCACCACCACAATCAATCATCATCCATACAATCACCATCATCCCCACCATTATCACAATCATCATCATCATCACCACCACCATCATCACCACCATCATCATCATCATCATCATCACAATCGGACTGATATCGGAATCGGCCGATAATGGCTTTAAATGTAAATATCGGCATCGGTCTGATATGAAAAATGATGCCGATATGTCTTGCCGATAAGAGGAATACATTAACTCACATGTGCTCAGGGTGTGATTAGATCAGCAGTGTGGCTCATTCTTGAAGCACAGTTGTGTCTGAATGATGATTATATGAGTGTTATGGATCGCTGTGTTTAATCTGTGAAAGCACTACAGAATGAATTCGGTGTGTGATGGAGTAAACGACCGCTCAGTAACGAGTTTTAATTCCCTAGGGGGCACTGTTAGCTTACTTCTAATTAAATGAAAGCAAAATACACAAATAACATTTACATGTTTCTGATTAAATAAAGCAGTAATTGATGTCATAAAATAATGAGTATGTTTTGTGAAAAAATCACAAACACAATTTGTTAATTAAATAATTTTATATATACCAATTTATTAATGAATGTGTAATAAGTTATATTTTTTAAACAAATCATGAGCTCTAAAAGATTTTTAGAATTTGTACAACTCTTGTTTTAGTCCATCTACAAATGTTAAATCTTAAATAGTATGTTAATGAAATGCGGCGATTGATATATAGTTTATTAATAGTTACTTTCAAAGCTTCAGTGTACTGTAAAAAAATTATAATAAATAAGTTCATGTTAAAAGCTAACCAAAATTAAGAATATTTAGCTTGTAATTTCTGCACAGGAGAGACTTGGGTGTTGTTTCCAAACAAAAGGAAATATATCGGCATCGATATCGGTCAAAATTAGTTGAAAAATATCGGCAAAAATCCAATATCGTGCATCCCTAATCATCATCATCTCTGCTCATAAACACTAGAATATGGACAAAACTTTTACTGCTCCTTCTGAACACACTGCTGCGCTTCCTCAGTGTTTCTGCAAATGTCTGAACACACTCGAATCAAGCAAAAACTGGCTTCAATTTCTCAAAAAACAAGACCTTATATGTTCAGCTGGCATCTCTTGATTTAAGATGTTAAGATATTTGTACTGAGAAACAAGACAAAAAGTCTGTTTTGGTTGTGAATGCAATGATGCAGCTTAGAAAGACTTTTAAGGCCCTGATTGAATTCAGTCTGTGTGTTGTTCTGAGTCAGATCTCCTCGTGTAAGAGAAACCGCTCTGCTCTCTCACCGGGACAGTTGTGTCCGACCTCATGAAGGTGATGAGACTTTAGGAGAGCACTTGCGAGGCGTAGTTCTGCACCGTGATGATCCCGGTGTTCAGAGACTTCTTCTTCCCATCAGAATACAGCTTGTTCTTCTCACAGATTCCTCCAGAGCTCCCTGAGAAACACACACACACAGCAGCATCAGAGGCAGAAACGCTTCATCTGAACCATCTCATCTCTGCTGGAGAGCTTACCGGCCGGAGCGCCCGACCCAGGCCAGACCCAGCACGCCGTCACAAAGTCCCGGTCCGTGAAGACGTACGCCAGGCAGTAATCGTCGTGATTCTGCTCCGAGTTCAGCTCCAGAAACTTCTCCACGCCGATGTTAGCGAAGCGGAAGGGGTTGGAGCGGTCGCGCTCGTCGCTGGTGGTGTTTATCTGAGTCCAGCAACACAAGACCGTTATAGAAGCCGCTAAAACATCATTACTGTATATACTGTATTAACTCATTACTGTATATACTGAAAACTGGTATTTCACATCGTTACTGCTCATCTTCATTGAGTTTAATTGATATCGAAACACATTTGCATTACATAAAAAAAACATATAATGCTTTAAAAAAATTATGACAAAAAGAGTCAAAAACAACAACATACGTCACAATTATAATAACGTTTTTATGCCATAATTATCTGACTTGTAACAAAACGTTATTTCTTTCTTCTGTTGGCTTCCATAAAGTACTAAAATAATAAACCTAAAACTGAAATAAAAATTATAGACGTAGATTAATATAGACACAATTACTGGGGAAATCAAATCTAATTCTAAATTATTAATGTGTTAAAAATCAGCTTGTGTATATAACAGTTATTATCATTTAATAAAACCATAAAAGTATTTAAAATAAAGAGCTAAAAATACACTTATTAGCTAGTTGACAAGGAATAATTTTTAATATTCAATTTAAGGGAAGAAAATGCTTTAGTGAATGTCATAATTTTGACATAAAAACTGAAATTATGACAAAGTCAAATATATGAAAAATCATAGTTAGGAAATACAAAATTTAAGCCATGATTTTGACTTTTTATGCCACAAAGATTTAAACACGCATTTGTTTATTTCATGGCTTTCATAAGGCATAAAAATAAGTAAATATTAAATATGAATATTGACCTAAAAACACACACACACAACAAAACGACTAAAACTTTAACGACCGTAGTGACCCGAATATAAGACAGCCCCCCCCCCCTCATTTTCTTTCTAGATGTACCTTTTGGAAAAAAGCTTTTTGAAAACCAAATATACATTTTTTTCTGTAAAACAATTTTTTTATAATTATGTATTTTTTGTTTTGAAAGTATGGCAAATACTAGTAAAATGCACCTACAATGATATTTAAAATGCACACTTTTGATACACCATAAAACTAACAGGTAGAGTTATATAACATTCAGTCCATGTTTTAAATAGATGAAGTCTGTAGTCACGACTGACTGTGTTCCCCTACTGTCATGTGTGTATTATTGACATGTCAGAGTCTAGATTTTTGAGATGCATTTCCAATAAAAACATGGTCTTATATTGGGGTCAATACGGTGAAATGATTACTATAAGAGTGCTAGAGTAATATCTGTGCGTTCGGTCTCTACACATGCAGTTATTAAAGATGAAGTCACCCGTATCCTCTTGACCATGAAGCTGATGTTGCGGATGCCCATGAAGTCCGTGCCCTGATAGATGGCATCGATGGCCTTGACGTGACTGGAGATCTGCACGGGAACACAGAGCATCATCAGCATCAGCATCAGCATCACTGGTCCAGCGCTCGGGCCGGTCAGCACGCACCTGAGCGATGACCGCCTCTCTGCTCTTGTAGTACTTGTAGAAGAGATGATCAGTTTGGATGAAGAGCTGACAGGTGTTCTTCTCCACCTGCGTCATCCTCCTCTTCCTCAGTAAGACGTGATCATCCAGACTCGGCTCCTGAGGGGAACACAGACGCCTCATCACCTGACTCTCGTACCGCTGTACTTTCTCTGAATAAACACTGACCGCTTCCTCCAGCGCAGACGCCTGATATCTCTTCATCCGCTCGAACACAGACGGATCCGCGCAGCCGCCCTCCGGCCCGTATTTGTGAGGATAGTCTGATCACGTGACAGAGAGGGAACACCGTCAGAGCTAGGGCATCCGTATCCGGTCTCTAGTAATCGCTCAGTGTTTCAGCCGCACAAAGACGTCAATATAACGATGTGTAAACAATGTCACATTCAAAAATCATCAGATTGTGTCCTTGAGAAAATGTGCTGTACCTGATATGTATCCAAAATAATCGATATTGAATCGAAAGCTTGTGAATGAGAATCGAGTCCAAACCCAGCCCTAGTCAGAACCTCATTGACAAACCTGATCAAAGCAGATGGACTTCATCATGATGACGTTACACAGATGCTCATGAAGAGTCTGAGTCTGAGCAGATCACGTGACTTCAGCAGGGCCCTATGATTTCTGCCATCAGTCATAAAGACGTGGTGATTTTGTTGCAGACGTGGTGATTTCAAATTTGAGTGATTTCACTGCGATTTCAGCAATCTCACTGTGGTATCAGATTAAAGTGATTTCAGTTCTCACTGTGGTATCAGATTCAAGTGATTTCATCGATATTTCAGATTCAAGTGATTTCACTGTGATTTCATATTTCAGTGATTTCACTGTGATTTCAGTGATCTCACTGTGGCATCAGATTAAAGTGATTTCACTGTGATTTCAGTTCTCACAGTGGTATCAGATTAAAGTGATTTCACTGTGATTTCATCGATATTTCAGATTAAAGTGATTTCACTGTGATTTAATATTTCAGTGATTTCACTGTGATTTCAAATTTGAGTGATTTCACTGTGATTTTAGATTTCAGAGATCTCACTGTGGTATCAGATTAAAGTGATTTCACTGTGATTTCAGATTTTAGTGATCTCACTGTGGTGTCAGATTAAAGTGATTTCACTGTGATTTTAGATTTCAGTGATCTCACTGTGGTATCAGATTAAAGTGATTGTGGTATCAGATTAAAGTGATCTCACTGTGGTATCAGATTTAAGTGATTTCACTGTGATTTCAGTGATCTCCTGTGGTGTCAGATTAAAGTGATTTCACTGTGATCTCACTGTGATTTCAGTGATCTCACTATGGTGTGATTTCAGTGATCTCACTGTGATTTGTGATTTCATCGATATTTCAGATTCAAGTGATTTCACTGTGATTTCAGATTTCAGTGGTTTCATCGAGATTTCAGGTTTCAGTGATTTCACTGTGATTTCAGTGATCTCAGTGGTTTCATCGACATTTCAGATTCAAGTGAATTCACTGCAATTTCATATTTCAGTGATTTCAGAGATTTAATATTTAAGTTATTTCACTGTGATTTCACATTTCAGTGGTTTTATCGAGATTTCAGATTTTAGTGATTTCAGATTTAAGCTATTTCACTGTGATTTCAGATTTAAGCGATTTCACTGTGATTTCAGATTTAAGTGATTTCACAGTGATTTCAGCGTCTGGCGCCTCATTATATGAAAACATATCTAGAACTGCTCAAGTAGTCACTTCATCAGCATTTGAGCAAAACTAGCCTCGTATCATATACACACAGAACTATTCACGGCAACCCGTCAAAATAAAAGTCCGGTTTAACTTGAAGACATTGTGCCAGAAATATATTACTATTGCTCAGTATTACTACTAAAATGATTCAAACTGTATTTTTAATGAATAATCAAACAATATTTCTTCCACGTTTTAATTTAACAGCAAATCATATTTGTTTACTAAAAATAAAGTTAGTTTACTAATCTTTTGATTAAAAATAGTAAATAAATAAATAAATGTTTTATGCCTTCATTTGATAACCGAAAAAAAATAATATATAAATACAAAACAACAACACAGAATATACAAATTTTTTTTTCATAAGGCTATTCTAAAATTTATTTTAATAATGCATTCAAATAATCAGACATGTTTACAGGGTTTCTACAGACACGAAGATGTTAAATTTAACCCTTTTAAAGACCTTTTTAATACCACCTTGTATGAAATTTAAGACCTAAACCTGTAATTGAAATACACATTATATTACAAACATATGCATAATACATAAATTATATTTATTATTACGATATATAGTGAACTTTTCATATCAGCAGACAATATTCCATACAAAATATCCCACAAAAGCTCTGCATCACCGAGACTTAAGGTCTCGTAAACAATTTATTCTGAAGCAATATTTTTATCAGCTTTTACAAACTTAAATCTGCATATTGTTATTTACCTTTACAAAGGCCTATTTTTACAGATACATAACTGTTTTGATATATTAAACATAAAACGTTGAATACTGATATTTGAAATTATTTTAATAATAAAAATACTATGAACTTGAAACTAAAACGTCCAGCAGATGGCAGCGAGTCACAAGTGAGTCGCTGCGATTGAACCGAATCATTTAAACGATTCATTCATTCAGGAACTAATCAAAGAGACAGTGCTGTGTCTGGAATTATTATTGTTGGAGAAATTGTTGTTGAACAACAAAAATGAATATAAAAAAATTTTATCATGGAAAAAAATGGCCATTGTGAAATTGATTAAGTATATGAAGTGGTATAAATATCTACATTTTCTGCCGCCATGTCTTGAATTTTGTGATAATTCAAAATGCATTTTAATAGACATTCCGTACTCGTCTGTAAGTGTTGTGAATGTTTTTTTTTTTTTACGATTCAGTAAAATATCTCACTTGTCATGGTATGCTACCTAACGTTTTTGCGCTCATTCGTTTTGAAGTTATATGAACGAACACTGTCAATGTGCAATTCTTTTATTACAGTATTCATAAATTAGATACAACTTTTGATTTTAATTAGTTCTTAGTAAATGTTGAAATGAACTGTTCATCAATACGTTTTGTCACTGCTATTATGAATATCTGAACCAGCCCTGGATCAGACCAAACAGAGCCGGATCAGACCACACGGAGCTGGATCAGACCAAACAGAGCCGGATCAGACCACACGGAGCTGGATCAGACCACACAGAGCTGGATCAGACCACACAGAGCCGGATCAGACCAAACAGAGCCGGATCAGACCCCACAGAGCCGGATCAGACCAAACAGAGCCGGATCAGACCACACAGAGCTGGATCAGACCAAACGGAGCCGGATCAAACCACACGGCGCTGGATCAGACCACACGGCGCTGGATCAGACCAAACAGAGCCGGATCAGACCAAACAGAGTCGGATCAGACCACACAGAGCTGGATCAGACCACAGAGCCGGATCAGACCACACAGAGCCGGATCAGACCACACAGAGCCGGATCAGACCACACAGAGCTGGATCAGACCAAACAGAGCCGGATCAGATGAAACAGAGCCGGATCAGACCACACCATACGGTTATTACCGTATGTCTGATATTTCACGTTTGCATTTTTTACAGGTTTTTATTTACAGCTTTCTATAAACACACGCTGAAGATCTTTATCAACACAAAAGCGTATGATTGGCTCAGTCTTTTCTCTTTAAGTGTCTAAATCTAACGTTTGGTGATACTTCGTGATTCCTCGGTTTCTAAAAACAAACATTAAATTCAAATGAGTGGCCCAAGTCCTGAATGTAAGCATTGATGTATTGCTGAAGGATGATGTGGAGTATCTCACCGTATATCTCTCCGGTGTAGATGTGCGAGGTGTCGTAGTCCAGCTGCTGTCCAGATATCTCCAGCTTGAAGTCGTCTGAAAACAGCCTGGTGTCTCGCTTCATTCGCAGGCTGAAGTGTCTGAGAGATGAAGACCAGCAGCAAGAAGAGATCAATCACTCACACTGAGCACCGATCGCTGCACAATATTGAATATTGAATCAATATTCAGATATGAGAGCGTTTGCACCCTCTCAGAGATGCATCATGAGCCGTATTCAGCTCTAAACCATGCGTTTAGTACCTAAAGGATATATATATATATATATATATATACCAATAACGCTTGCTGCCATCTACTGGCAGTTTACTTTCATATTTAAAAGTAGCTGATATGTGCATTTTTCCCAACAATTCATATTTGTATAATAAAAAAGCAACATTGTTGTTGTAATGTAGCAGTGTAAATGCATCTAATGCCACTTCAGCGGCTTCTGCAGTGGAAAGAGCAGTTTGGTTAACACTGATTTTATTTGATTGACAGCCCTATATTACATTAAACAAATTATTCATAAAACATAAGCATATGATATGAAAGTCAATGCATGCATTTAACACAATTAAGGGGAAATGCCTTTGAATAAAAAATAAATTACTTGGAAATTATAGTATGCAATAACTTCAGTCATATAAAACAACTTGCCATATATAGTACGCAAACGAAAGCTTTTATTTTGGAAGCGATACATCGTTTGATGGCACAAATTTTTCTATATTGTTTTGATGCATATATCTTTGAATTTTGCAAAACGCTTTGAGATGCAAATGTTAAAAGTGCTATAGTTTATTATTAATATTTAATATATATATTTCACAGCAAAACTGGATTGGATCACGCTGATCCAGATACACATGTTTTCAGATTTCCAGATCTGGATTATTAGTGCCCTAAAGGGACATGATGATGGGAAAAAAATAGATGAGGAGGGGGGGATCAATAGATGGGGGGGGGTTGTTGTCAACTTCTGACTGCTCCATATCTGAGGATTGTGCCAATATATAATATTTTAGTTTGATATTGAGAGCTGTTTGGGGATAAGGAGATATATGTTGTATTGCTTGGACCAGTTTGATTAAAATTGTACTGAACTTTGGATCAAAAGTATCCACTCTCTTACAACACAATCTGAGGATTTGATCCAGATCAGAACCAAGATTGTATTTAGTGATCGAATCCGAATATATGCTGTTGTTTTGTAGAGGTGATAATGGGATCAGGTCCTCACCTGCCGTGTGCGTGGAACTCCAGCTTCAACTCGCGCTCCTGCAATGAGAGCGCTCTCTTGGCTCTCTGATGCTCGCTGTGCAGCAGATCCGTGTCGTACGACAGACCCTCGTAGTGCCGGATGTACTTGCTCAGGGGGTTGCCGTAATAACCTGCCAGACCACATGTGACAGTGAGCACGGCTGCGATTGGCCCGTAGGGGATCACGTGACTCGTGAGAATAAACAAGCTCAGTTCACACGTCAGATATTTGCAGCTACAGTGACGTTACATATAATATTAGCACATCAGGGGATTGTGAAAGAAACACGTTATTTATTTAATCTGATAACAACATGAAGGGAATTCTTACGGTTCATTCTGGAAATCTAAAGCGTGAGCCGTCAGTTCAACATTTCAGCTGAACTTAAAAAGCAAAGCGTCGTTATATTAATTCTTGTAATAACACAAGTATGATATATGTTTAAAGCTATGGCCAATACTGATATCTAGAAGTGCAGCTCGGGGTTAAAAACATGGAAAAACATTTTATTTGAAAACAATAAAAGCCATTTTATTACTTATAAAATAAATGGAAATAAACTGGGGAAAAAGCCTAGTTTCTAAATTACAAACATTAAATTTAAATGAGTAGAAATAAACTAAGAAAAAAAAAAAAAAAAAATCTAGATTCTCAATATCTTCGACAAATACAAAAAAATTAGTCCAGCGCTGTCCAGATATTCCAGCTTAAGAAAAAAGCCTGGTGTCTCAGTCAAACTAAGGCTGAAAACTATATTAGTACAGCTGAAGTCATCCAGCAGTCAAGAGATATTCAGATATATAATCAATCACAGCTGGTCAGTCATCACCGAGATTATTCAGATATATACTGTATATTAATAATCACCAGCTGTGTATCAGTCATCACCGAGATTATTCAGATATATACTGTATATTAATAATCAGCAGCTGTCATCAGTCATCACCAAGAGATTATTCAGATATATACTGTATATTAATAATCAGCAGCTGTCCGTATCAGTCATCACTGAGAGATTATTCAGATATATACTGTATATTAATAATCAGCAGCTGTGTATCAGTCATCACCGAGATTATTCAGATATATACTGTATATTAATAATCAGCAGCTGTGTATCAGTCATCACCGAGATTATTCAGATATATACTGTATATTAATAATCAGCAGCTGTGTATCAGTCATCACGAGATTATTCAGATATATACTGTATATTAATAATCAGCAGCTGTCCGTCAGTCATCGAGAGATTATTCAGATATATACTGTATATTAATAATCAGCAGCTGTGTAAATCAGTCATCACCGAGAGATTATTCAGATATATACTGTATATTAATAATCAGCAGCTGTATCAGTCATCACCGAGAGATTATTCAGATATATACTGTATATTAATAATCAGCAGCTGTGTATCAGTCATCACAAGAGATTATTCAGATATATACTGTATATGTTAATAATCAGCAGCTGTGTATCAGTCATCACCGAGATTATTCAGATATATACTGTATATTAATAATCAGCAGCTGATCCAGTCAGTCATCACCGAGAGATTATTCAGATATATACTGTATATTAATAATCAGCAGCTGTGTCAGTCATCACCGAGAGATTATTCAGATATATACTGTATATTAATAATCAGCAGCTGTCCGTCAGTCATCACCGAGATTATTCAGATATATACTGTATATTAATAATCAGCAGCTGTGTATCAGTCATCACCGAGATTATTCAGATATATACTGTATATTAATAATCAGCAGCTTTGTCAGTCATCACCGAGAGAGATTATTCAATATACTGTATATTAATAATCAGCAACTGTGTATCAGTCATCACCAAGAGATTATTCAGATATATACTGTATATTAATAATCAGCAGCTGTCCGTCAGTCATCACCGAGATTATTCAGATATATACTGTATATTAATAATCACCAGCTGTCCGTCAGTCATCACCGAGAGATTATTCAGATATATACTGTATATTAATAATCAGCAGCTGTCCGTCAGTCATCACGAGAGATTATTCAGATATACTGTATATTAATAATCACCAGCTGTATATCAGTCATCACCGAGAGATTATTCAGATATATACTGTATATTAATAATCAGCAGCTGTCCGTCAGTCATCACCAGAGATTATTCAGATATATACTGTATATTAATAATCAGCAGCTGTGTATCAGTCATCACCGAGATTATTCAGATATATACTGTATATTAATAATCAGCAGCTGTGTATCAGTCATCACCGAGAGATTATTCAGATATATACTGTATATTAATAATCAGGCTGTGCGTCAGTCATCAGAGATTATTCAGATATATACTGTATATTAATAATCAGCAGCTGTAGTCAGTCATTACCGAGATTATTCAGATATATACTGTATATTAATAATCAGCAGCTGTGTATCAGTCATCACGAGATTATTCAGATATATACTGTATATTAATAATCACCAGCTCCGTCAGTCATTACCGAGATTATTCAGATATATACTGTATATTAATAATCAGCAGCTGTCCGTCAGTCATCACCGAGAGATTATTCAGATATATACTGTATATTAATAATCAGCAGCTCAGTCATCACCGAGAGATTATTCAGATATATACTGTATATTAATAATCAGCAGCTGTATCAGTCATCACCGAGAGATTATTCAGATATATACTGTAAATTAATAATCAGCAGCTGTCCGTCAGTCATCACCGAGAGATTATTCAGATATATACTGTATATTAATAATCAGCAGCTGTGTATCAGTCATCACCAGAGATTATTCAGATATATACTGTATATTAATAATCAGCAGCTGTCGTATCAGTCATCACCGAGATTATTCAGATATATACTGTATATTAATAATCAGCAGCTGTGTATCAGTCATCACCGAGATTATTCAGATATATACTGTATATTAATAATCAGCAGCTGTCCGTATCAGTCATCACCGAGATTATTCAGATATATACTGTATATTAATAATCAGCAGCTGTCCGTCAGTCATCACCGAGAGATTATTCAGATATATACTGTATATTAATAATCAGCAGCTGTGTATCAGTCATCACCGAGATTATTCAGATATATACTGTATATTAATAATCAGCAGCTGTGTCAGTCATCACCGAGATTATTCAGATATATACTGTATATTAATAATCAGCAGCTGTGTAGTCAGTCATCACCGAGATTATTCAGATATATACTGTATATTAATAATCAGCAGCTGTCCGTCAGTCATCACCGAGAGATTATTCAGATATATACTGTATATTAATAATCAGCAGCTGTCCGTCAGTCATCACCGAGATTATTCAGATATATACTGTATATTAATAATCAGCAGCTGTCCGTCAGTCATCAGAGATTATTCAGATATATACTGTATATTAATAATCAGCAGCTGTCCGTCAGTCATCACCGAGAGATTATTCAGATATATACTGTATATTAATAATCAGCAGCTGTCCGTCAGTCATCACCGAGAGATTATTCAGATATATACTGTATATTAATAATCAGCAGCTGTGTATCAGTCATCACCGAGAGATTATTCAGATATATACTGTATATTAATAATCAGCAGCTGTGTATCAGTCATCACCGAGATTATTCAGATATATACTGTATATTAATAATCAGCAGCTGTGTATCAGTCATCGCCCAGAGATTATTCAGATATATACTGTATATTAATAATCAGCAGCTGTCCGTCAGTCATCACCGAGATTATTCAGATATATACTGTATATTAATAATCAGCAGCTGTCCGTCAGTCATCACCGAGATTATTCAGATATATACTGTATATTAATAATCAGCAGCTGTCCGTCAGTCATCACCGAGATTATTCAGATATATACTGTATATTAATAATCAGCAGCTGTCCGTCAGTCATCACAGAGAGATTATTCAGATATATACTGTATATTAATAATCAGCAGCTGTCCGTCAGTCATCACCGAGAGATTATTCAGATATATACTGTATATTAATAATCAGCAGCTGTCCGTCAGTCATCACCGAGATTATTCAGATATATACTGTATATTAATAATCAGCAGCTGTCCGTCAGTCATCACCGAGATTATTCAGATATATACTGTATATTAATAATCACCAGCTGTCCGTCAGTCATCACCGAGAGATTATTCAGATATATACTGTATATTAATAATCAGCAGCTGTGTATCAGTCATCACCGAGAGATTATTCAGATATATACTGTATATTAATAATCAGCAGCTGTCCGTCAGTCATCACCGAGATTATTCAGATATATACTGTATATTAATAATCAGCAGCTGTGTATCAGTCATCACGAGAGATTATTCAGATATATACTGTATATTAATAATCAGCAGCTGTGTCCGTCAGTCATCACCGAGATTATTCAGATATATACTGTATATTAATAATCAGCAGCTGTCAGTCATCACCGAGAGATTATTCAGATATATACTGTATATTAATAATCAGCAGCTGTCCGTCAGTCATCACCGAGAGATTATTCAGATATATACTGTATATTAATAATCAGCAGCTGTCCGTCAGTCATCACCGAGATTATTCAGATATATACTGTATATTAATAATCAGCAGCTGTCCGTCAGTCATCACCGAGAGATTATTCAGATATATACTGTATATTAATAATCAGCAGCTGTCCGTATCAGTCATCACCGAGAGATTATTCAGATATATACTGTATATTAATAATCAGCAGCTGTGTATCAGTCATCACCGAGATTATTCAGATATATACTGTATATTAATAATCAGCAGCTGTGTCAGTCATCACCGAGATTATTCAGATATATACTGTATATTAATAATCAGCAGCTGTCCGTCAGTCATCACCGAGATTATTCAGATATATACTGTATATTAATAATCAGCAGCTGTCCGTATCAGTCATCACCGAGAGATTATTCAGATATATACTGTATATTAATAATCAGCAGCTGTCCGTCAGTCATCACCGAGATTATTCAGATATATACTGTATATTAATAATCAGCAGCTGTGTATCAGTCATCACCGAGAGATTATTCAGATATATACTGTATATTAATAATCAGCAGCTGTCCGTCAGTCATCACCGAGATTATTCAGATATATACTGTATATTAATAATCAGCAGCTGTGTGTCAGTCATCACCGAGAGATTATTCAGATATATACTGTATATTAATAATCAGCAGCTGTCCGTCAGTCATCACCGAGAGATTATTCAGATATATACTGTATATTAATAATCACCAGCTGTCCGTATCAGTCATCACCGAGATTATTCAGATATATACTGTATATTAATAATCAGCAGCTGTCCGTCAGTCATCACCGAGAGATTATTCAGATATATACTGTATATTAATAATCAGCAGCTGTTTATCAGTCATCACCGAGATTATTCAGATATATACTGTATATTAATAATCAGCAGCTGTCCGTCAGTCATCACCGAGATTATTCAGATATATACTGTATATTAATAATCAGCAGCTGTGTGTCAGTCATCACCGAGATTATTCAGATATATACTGTATATTAATAATCAGCAGCTGTCCGTCAGTCATCACCGAGATTATTCAGATATATACTGTATATTAATAATCAGCCAGCTGTCCGTCAGTCATCACCGAGAGATTATTCAGATATATACTGTATATTAATAATCAGCAGCTGTCCGTCAGTCATCACCGAGATTATTCAGATATATACTGTATATTAATAATCAGCCAGCTGTGTATCAGTCATCACCGAGAGATTATTCAGATATATACTGTATATTAATAATCAGCAGCTGTCCGTCAGTCATCACCGAGAGATTATTCAGATATATACTGTATATTAATAATCAGCAGCTGTCCGTCAGTCATCACAGAGATTATTCAGATATATACTGTATATTAATAATCAGCAGCTGTCCGTCAGTCATCACCGAGAGATTATTCAGATATATACTAGTGATGCACCGATCATGATTTTTCTTGGCCGATTCGATACCGATTTTTTGAGCAAACTGGCGATTCGATTTCGATACCGATTTTTTTTCCTTTAAGCAACCAACAAGAAATAATGAAAGATTCTAACACAAATAAAGTGGTTATATAGTGAATATAGATTTTATTTAACATGTATAATATTTAATTGTTTAAAAATATATATATTTAAGAAAAAGTTGCCCCCAAATTCATGTCTGTGGTGTTTCAACAATGGATGTCACCCCTTTAAGAAAAGGAGAATTCTATTTGGACTACTTCCTGTGTGTAACGGTCACTGCAGGTGCTGGTTGATCTGAGGGGTGCATGGGGAGTACATTCTTTCTTATACATTTTAAAGCTAGCTAAATCTCTGACAATTTCATGTGTTGTCATTAGTGTATGTGGTGTTATGTTGATAACTTGCAGATCTGGCATATTTTAATAAAAAAATATATAAATACATACTTGTTGATATTTCCAAAATGTCCCCTGATCTTGAAATCATCATGATTGCAGCCTCCATTTTAGAAAAGTCTAAGCTGATTTGTATGTGGTGTTACCGTCTCTGGTGTTAATGCATTTTCTGGTAACACAGAGCCTTTAGTAACTTGCATTATAAGGTCTGTGGTGTTATAATTACGTCTGTGGTGTTACTTCAATATGACATAAGTGGCTGTGTCACAAGTTTTTGATTCAAATTATTTAAAATTCAAAATGTTCTTAAGCTTTTTTTAATGGATATAGCATATTAAACAAATTTTAAATGCCTATCAATATATTTTATTAGAAAAAACAAACGAGCATCTTTACAAATTCTGCCTCTCATGTTCAACTGGTCAACCCCAGTTGAAGATGGACCAAGATGGTTTTTAAATTGGGTTGAAACTACATAAAACTGGCCTTAAATGAAAACATTAACAGTAACCATTTGAAATTAAAGGCAACGGCATAGTTACAATCTAAACAACACAACCAACACACATTCAACAGTCCAAACAAAGATGTTACTTAATCAACATTTGTTGTCATTTTTAAAATTGGTGTAAAGAAAAAGGTATTTACCAGTGAAACTAAATAAAACCAAAGTAGGCTATATAAATAAATCATTCCAAAATGTTAAATCAAATAATGTTTAGTGCAACGAGCAAAACAAAGATGCTACAGCTCGTGCTTGTTAAACCGAATTAAGTCAATGTAATTTTAAGGTAAAATAAAATAATAATCTTGTACAGAACTGACGCTTATACGCTTGAACGTTTTATTCTTTACAAAAGTAGCATTTCAGCTTTGTCACAAGTTGGTCTGTTTCTTTTCTCATCCAACACGTGAGAAGCTGCGCTGAACAACTGTTCACGGTCTATTCTTGTGCAGGGCGTGGACAGATACGCGAAAAATTCTAGTGATGGAAAGTTCGGATCATTTTACCAACTCGGACCTTTGAGTCTCGTTTAAGATGAACGAACGACTCGAAAAACCCAAGACTCAAAAAGTGAACTAATCAATTATCTTTCCGGCTCATACTGCATTAGTCACGATGAACGAACGACTCGAAAAACCCAAGACTCAAACAGGTGAACTAATTCCAGTACAGAACCTTTAGGATGGTGCATGCATGACTGAACGAATCACTCCCGAAATGACTCGTTCTTCTCGAGTCTCATTAAAGATCTGCTCAAAATGAATGAATCGCTCAAGACCGACCCATCACTAGCAACTTCAGCTAGAGCAGCAAATGAAAGCGGCTCTTATTTGTGTGCCAGTAATGTTACACCAACGCTGTTCGCTTCATTGTATCTGTTTTTCTGTGTTTGTTGTGCTCCTGCCGAATGTCTTCCACACAAATGACATGTTCGCACTTTCGAAAAATCGTCAAAAGACAAAACGGCCGGTTGCCGATCGCGCATTATAAGCAAAAACCGGCCGGTTCCGATCTTTGGCCGGTCAACCGGTGCATCCCTAATATATACTGTATATTAATAATCAGCAGCTGTCCGTCAGTCATCACCGAGAGATTATTCAGATATATACTGTATATTAATAATCAGCAGCTGTATATCCGTCATCACCGAGATTATTCAGATATATACTGTATATTAATAATCAGCAGCTGCTGTCAGTCATCACCGAGATTATTCAGATATATACTGTATATTAATAATCAGCAGCTGTCCGTCAGTCATCACCGAGATTATTCAGATATATACTGTATATTAATAATCAGCAGCTGTCCGTCAGTCATCACCGAGATTATTCAGATATATACTGTATATTAATAATCAGCAGCTGTGTCAGTCATCACCGAGAGATTATTCAGATATATACTGTATATTAATAATCAGCAGCTGTGTATCAGTCATCACCGAGCGATTATTCAGATATATACTGTATATTAATAATCAGCAGCTGCATATCAGTCATCACCGAGAGATTATTCAGATATATACTGTATATTAATAATCAGCAGCTGTGTATCAGTCATCACCGAGATTATTCAGATATATACTGTATATTAATAATCAGCAGCTGTCCGTCAGTCATCACCGAGAGATTATTCAGATATATACTGTATATTAATAATCAGCAGCTGTGTATCAGTCATCACCGAGAGATTATTCAGATATATACTGTATATTAATAATCAGCAGCTGTGTATCAGTCATCACCGAGATTATTCAGATATATACTGTATATTAATAATCAGCAGCTGTGTATCAGTCATCACCGAGAGATTATTCAGATATATACTGTATATTAATAATCAGCAGCTGTCCGTCAGTCATCACCGAGATTATTCAGATATATACTGTATATTAATAATCAGCAGCTGTGTATCAGTCATCACCGAGAGATTATTCAGATATATACTGTATATTAATAATCAGCAGCTGTGTATCAGTCATCACCGAGATTATTCAGATATATACTGTATATTAATAATCAGCAGCTGTGTATCAGTCATCACCGAGATTATTCAGATATATACTGTATATTAATAATCAGCAGCTGTGTATCAGTCATCACCGAGATTATTCAGATATATACTGTATATTAATAATCAGCAGCTGTCCGTCAGTCATCACCGAGATTATTCAGATATATACTGTATATTAATAATCAGCAGCTGTGTATCAGTCATCACCGAGAGATTATTCAGATATATACTGTATATTAATAATCAGCAGCTGTGTATCAGTCATCACCGAGATTATTCAGATATATACTGTATATTAATAATCAGCAGCTGTGTATCAGTCATCAGAGAGATTATTCAGATATATACTGTATATTAATAATCAGCAGCTGTGTCAGTCATCACCGAGAGATTATTCAGATATATACTGTATATTAATAATCAGCAGCTGTCTGTCAGTCATCGAGATTATTCAGATATATACTGTATATTAATAATCAGCAGCTGTGTATCAGTCATCACCGAGAGATTATTCAGATATATACTGTATATTAATAATCAGCAGCTGTGTATCAGTCATCACCGAGATTATTCAGATATATACTGTATATTAATAATCAGCAGCTGTGTATCAGTCATCACCGAGATTATTCAGATATATACTGTATATTAATAATCAGCAGCTGTGTATCAGTCATCACCGAGAGATTATTCAGATATATACTGTATATTAATAATCAGCAGCTGTGTATCAGTCATCACCGAGAGATTATTCAGATATATACTGTATATTAATAATCAGCAGCTGTCCGTCAGTCATCACCGAGATTATTCAGATATATACTGTATATTAATAATCAGCAGCTGTGTATCAGTCATCACTGAGAGATTATTCAGATATATACTGTATATTAATAATCAGCAGCTGTGTATCAGTCATCACCGAGATTATTCAGATATATACTGTATATTAATAATCAGCAGCTCTCCGTCAGTCATCGAGAGATTATTCAGATATATACTGTATATTAATAATCAGCAGCTCTCCGTCAGTCATCACCGAGATTATTCAGATATATACTGTATATTAATAATCAGCAGCTGTATATCAGTCATCAGAGATTATTCAGATATATACTGTATATTAATAATCAGCAGCTGTCGTCAGTCATCACCGAGAGATTATTCAGATATATACTGTATATTAATAATCAGCAGCTGTCCGTCAGTCATCACCGAGATTATTCAGATATATACTGTATATTAATAATCAGCAGCTGTCCGTCAGTCATCACCGAGAGATTATTCAGATATATACTGTATATTAATAATCAGCAGCTGTCCGTCAGTCATCACCGAGATTATTCAGATATATACTGTATATTAATAATCAGCAGCTGTCCGTCAGTCATCACCGAGAGATTATTCAGATATATACTGTATATTAATAATCAGCAGCTGTCCGTCAGTCATCACCGAGAGATTATTCAGATATATACTGTATATTAATAATCAGCAGCTGTGTATCAGTCATCACCCAGAGATTATTCAGATATATACTGTATATTAATAATCAGCAGCTGTCCGTCAGTCATCACCGAGAGATTATTCAGATATATACTGTATATTAATAATCAGCAGCTGTCCGTCAGTCATCACCGAGAGATTATTCAGATATATACTGTATATTAATAATCAGCAGCTGTCCGTCAGTCATCACCGAGATTATTCAGATATATACTGTATATTAATAATCAGCAGCTGTCAGTCATCATCGAGAGATTATTCGGATATATACTGTATATTAATAATCAGCAGCTCTCCGTCAGTCATCACCAAGAGATTATTCAGATATATACTGTATATTAATAATCACCAGCTCTCCGTCAGTCATCACCGAGAGATTATTCAGATATATACTGTATATTAATAATCAGCAGCTGTCCGTCAGTCATCACCGAGATTATTCAGATATATACTGTATATTAATAATCAGCAGCTGTCCGTATCAGTCATCACCGAGAGATTATTCAGATATATACTGTATATTAATAATCAGCAGCTGTCCGTCAGTCATCACCGAGATTATTCAGATATATACTGTATATTAATAATCAGCAGCTGTCCGTCAGTCATCACCGAGAGATTATTCAGATATATACTGTATATTAATAATCAGCAGCTGTGAATCAGTCATCACCGAGAGATTATTCAGATATATACTGTATATTAATAATCAGCAGCTGTGTATCAGTCACCGAGATTATTCAGATATATACTGTATATTAATAATCAGCAGCTGTCCGTCAGTCATCACCGAGAGATTATTCAGATATATACTGTATATTAATAATCAGCAGCTGTGTATCAGTCATCACCGAGAGATTATTCAGATATATACTGTATATTAATAATCAGCAGCTGTCCGTCAGTCATCACCGAGATTATTCAGATATATACTGTATATTAATAATCAGCAGCTGTGTATCAGTCATCACCGAGATTATTCAGATATATACTGTATATTAATAATCAGCAGTGTATCAGTCATCACCGAGAGATTATTCAGATATATACTGTATATTAATAATCAGCAGCTGTGTAGTCAGTCATCACCGAGATTATTCAGATGTTTACTGTATATTAATAATCAGCAGCTGTGTATCAGTCATCACCGAGAGATTATTCAGATATATACTGTATATTAATAATCAGGTGTGTTGTGGTGTTTATGGGATGGATGGAGCATCATGGAGTCTCCTCATCATCATCATCTGAAGCTGGATGTGTTAGCTCCTGTCTCAGCACAGGTCCCTCGCATCTAGGGCTCTTTTGACAGATTTCAGCTCAGAGAAGCGTTCCGGACCGAATCCGCTGCGAACATCGACGGGAACCGGCGGATTTACGGGAATAACGGTCGCGTTCGCGCTAGCATTAGCAGCTGCTATCGCGCAGCATCACCGAATCAGAGCCGAACCGGTCCGAAACACACAATCACACTCACCTCGAGCGGACCTGAGGGAGCACAGGAGGCACATCAGCACCGCGAACACGGCCGTCATCGCGGACAAACGCATGTTTAGCGCATGGATGATGGACGGGGTTGGGTTTTATTGTTTACAGCTTCGGTCTAGGTTTGGGGCTTTGCGTGCTGACGTCAGACGCACAGGCGCGTCAGCGAGCCCTCCCCACGCCTTTATTCCGCGAGCGCGCAGATGAGCGATGCATAATTAATAAATTAATTTGAGAAGGTTTTGAGCTAACTGAGAAAAAATGCAATAAACATATTTGTAACATAAAAAAAAAAAATATCTCCTAGAGTTTTTTTTTAATTGAGAATATTGATTGGAGAAGAGCAGGTTAATTCCTATTAAACATTGCAATAATAATAAAATACTACATTTTATAATAAATTTCATTTACTCTTCTAATTCTTTAATATAATATCCAGTTTCACTGATATCGATGATGTGTGCTGTTTTTAAACAGGTTTTGAGTTTATATGTAGTTAATGAATATTAATTATTGCTTTACTTTAAGGGATATTGTCTTGTATTATGAAAACAAAACCAATCAAATCTAGAATTTATTGTTAGCCATTTTATTTTATTAGATAAACAAAATATGCAAAACAAAATATTGTTCTATATATTGTTCAATATTTGAACAAAATATTGTTCTAATATTGACTTTTATAACACGTTTATAATGGGTTTAAAATGATTTTTTGGTTCTTATTTGTTTATAACTTGTATTGTTATTATTTTATATGTTATTTTTTCTCCATTAATAATAAAGAAAGACTGAGTGATCCAGAAGTGTTTTCCCACAAGCTGACTAATGTGAAGCGTTTATGGTTTCTTGATGACTTCTAACAGTAATATAACATGCAGTCAATAATTATGATGCAATAACAGTAAGATGCACGTCGACTAAATTGAGACAAGAAAGCAAAAATAATACCAACAAACACTACAAATTACAAATTAAGCTCAGATGAGCTTTATTTGTCACATACACAATTATACAGAGTATAATGAGGAGTGAAATGTGTTCTCTGCATTTAACCCATCCAAGTGGAGCAGTTGGGGGTTCGGTGCCTTGCTCAAGGGTCTCACCTCAGTCGTGGACACTTCCTGCCAGAGCCGGGATTCGAACCCACAACCTTGGGTTACCTCGGGTTTCAAGTCCAACGCTCTTATAAAAAAATCTGAAAGAAATAAAATCTGAAAGAAATAAAATAAAAATAAACAATAAAATAAATTATGTAAATTGTTTTTTACAAAATAAAATAAAATGTAAAAATAAATAAACAAATAAATAAATAAACAAATAAATAGATAGATAAATATTTGATTAAATGGATAAATAAATAAATAGATTAAAATATATACAAAAAAAAAAAATATATATATTTGTAAAAAATAAAATAAAAATAAAATAAAAATAATTAAAAACAAATATATATATATATAAATAAAATAATAAAATAATAATAATTACAGAAATAAAAAAAATGCAATAATAAAATAGTAATTCAATAAATAAATAAATAGATAAAAGATAAAATAAATAAATAAATAAATGCAATGTAAAAAATATATAAAAATTACTACAAATAATTAAAAAATAAAATAAATAAACGTAAATAAACAAATACATAGATAAATAAATAAATGGATAAATAAATAGATAAATAATATAAAAAATATATATTTAAATAATAAATAATAATAATACAAAAATACATAAATAAACAAATAAATAAATAGTTAAATAAATACCAAAAATACATTTCTAAAAAGATATATATATATATATATATATATATTCTATTCTAATTTTCTGAGATACTGAATTTGGGGTTTTCATTAGTTGTCAGTTATAATCATCAAAATGAAGATAAATAAACACTTAAACTATATCAGTCTGTGTGGAATGAATGTATACTTTATACAAGTTTCACTTTTGAATGGAATTAGTGAAATAAATCAACTTTTGATGATATTCTAATTATATGACCAGCACCTGTGTGTGTGTGTGTATATATATATATATATAATAACTTGTGGTGCTGAGCTGAACATGTTTATTAATGATACTAAATGTTAAGCAGAATAAACAAAAAATGGGGGGGGGGGTGGGGTGGTATTACAGTCTTGGATAAATCAGTATTGAACAATTACATAAATTTGGATGCACTTTTTTGTGCAGCGTCAGATTTGTAAAAACTTCTATTTAAATGCAATTTTGTACACAGACATAAACCAGACTCGTATCCAAACTGAAGAGCCAGCGTTTGCTCCACGGACCAAACCTGAGAAAACAGTGCCATCAAGTGGGGAAAGATTAAACATCATCGCATCTGTTATTCACATATTCCTATTCTATTATGTTTCTTTTATACGCCGTGTATATTTTAGGCCATTCTTTTAGAAAACCAAAACTACAGAAGTTTATGGAATGCAAAACAAATGATGCTCAATATCTCAAAGTGGCTCAGAAAGCAGACAGAAGGCGGTCATGTGTTAAATTACAGCCTTTTAACAAAGATCCTGGGATTAAATATTGCACACAAGGTCCGAGTATGGGTTTTGTGTGAAATAGATTGAATAAGTTTCATGGTTTTCATAGTCAGATGTTTAGTGTCTTAAATGATAAAGGTACTTGTAGTGTCCAATCTATACAGACTGTGTCTGTTCCCGAATATTGAGTTCAAAATATAAATTTAATGCAGGATCTAGAACAAATCTGATCGTGATTAAACCAGAAAAATGCAAAATAAATGAACAAAACAATTTTTAAAACTTGGGCTCCTAAATATCCGATCACTCACACCGAAAGCAGTTATTGTAAATGAAATAATCACAGATAATAGTTTTGATGTACTCTGTCTGACTGAAACCTGGCTTAAAACAAAAATGAATCTACTCCACCAAGCTACTGTTATAAGCATGAGCCTCGTGAGACTGGTCGTGGCGGTGTGTGTCGCAACAATATATAGTGATATTCTCAATGTTACTCAGAAAACAGGATACAGGTTTGACTCATTCGAAATACTTATGCTCAATGTTAAACTGTCAGATAAGCAAAATAAATCTGTCCTATCGCTTGCTCTGGCTACTGTGTATAGACCGCTAGGCCATATACAGATTTTCTTAAAGAATTTGCAGATTTCCTCTCAGACCTATTGGTTACTGTAGATAAAGCACTAATTGTTGGAGATTTTAACATTCACGTTGATAATACAAATGATGCATTAGGACTTGCGTTTACTGACCTAATAAACTCTTTTGGTGTCAAGCAAAATGTCACCGGCCCACGATCGTTTAATCATACGCTAGATTTAATAATATCGCATGGAATTGATCTAACTGATATAGATATCATACCTCAAAGTGATGATGTTACTGACCATTTCCTTGTATCGTGCATGCTGCATATTACTGATATTAACTATATGGCTCACGTATCGCCCAGGCAGAATTATTATTCCAGCCACTAAAGACAGATTCACAAATAACCTGCCTGGATTTATCTCAACTGCTCTGTGTACCCATAAATACAGATGAACTAGACACAATTACTAGCAACATGGGAACTATTTTCTAATACGTTAGAAACTGTTGCACCCATCAAATTAAAAAGGTTAGAGAAAACGCATGCGCCATGGTACAACAGTTATACCCATTCTCTCAAGAAAGAAACTCGTATTCTTGAGCGCAAATGGAGAAAAATTAACTTGGAAGTCTTTAGAATTGCGTGGAAAAACAGTATGTCCAGCTATAGACAGGCTCTAAAACTGCAAGAACCGAGTATATCCGCAAACTCATAGATAATCACCAAAACAATCCAAGGTTTTTATTTAGCACAGTGGCTAGATTAACAAATAAACAGATGTCACCAGATCTAAATATTCCTCACAGTTTAATAGTAATGACTTTATGAATTTCTTTACTGATAAAATAGATAATATCAGAAATACAATAACAAACGAGATTCTACAGCGCCTAGTACTTCAGCTTCATTCATCGCACCCAAAGAAAAACTGCAGTGCTTTAGAACTATAGGACAGGATGAGCTAAATAAACTTATCACTGCATCTAAACCAACAACATGTTTATTAGATCCTGTACCAACTAAACTATTGAAAGAGTTGTTACCTGTTGCAGAACAACCGCTTCTCAATATTATTAACTCCTCGCTATCTTTAGGTCACGTCCCAAAACCATTTAAGCTGGCAGTTATTAAGCCTCTTATTAAGAAACCAAAATTAGATCCTTGTGATCTGTCAAATTACAGGCCCATTTCAAATCTTCCGTTTATGTCGAAAAATATTAGAAAAGTAGTGTCTGCTCAATTGTGCTCCTTTTGCAAAAAATGATATCTATGAAGAATTTCAGTCAGGTTTCAGGCCCCACCATAGCACAGAAACTGCACTTGTTAAAATTACAAATGACTTGCTTCTTGCGTCAGACCAAGGCTGCATCTCGTTGTTAGTTTTACTTGATCTTAGTGCTGCTCGACACTATAGATCATGACATACTGATAGATCGATTACAAAACTATACAGGTATTCAAGGGCAGGCTTTAAGATGGTTTAGATCCTACCTGTCCGATCGCTACCACTTTGTTTATTTAAACGGGAGTCATCTCAATTATCACCAGTAAAGTATGGAGTACCACAAGGATCTGTCCTAGGTCCTCTATTATTTTCATTATATATGTTGCCCTTGGTAATATTAGAAAATACGGGATTAGTTTCCATTGTTATGCTGATGACACTCAACTATATATCTCAACAAAACCAGATGAAACTTCTAAACTATCTAAGCTAACAGAGTGTGTTAAAAATATAAAGATTGGATGACCAGTCATTTTCTCCTATTAAATTCAGATAAGACCGAGATATTACTTATTGGACCTAAAAACAGTACACAGAATCTCTTGGATTACAATTTGCAACTAGACGGATGTAATGTTACTTCCTCTACAGTTACAAATCTGGGTGTTATATTAGACAGCAACCTATCTTTTGAAAATCATATTTCCCATGTTACAAAAACAGCATTCTTCCATCTTAGAAACATTTCCAAGCTACGGAACATGTTAAGTGTTTCTGATGCAGAAAAGTTAGTTCATGCATTCATGACCTCTAGACTGGACTATTGTAATGCACTGCATCTTCAATAAACAAGATACAGATAGTACAAAATGCTGCGGCTAGAGTCCTTACCAGGTCAAGAAAATATGATCATATTACTCCAATTTTACAGTCTCTGCACTGGCTACCTATTAAGTTTCGTATCAGTTACAAAATATTATTACTTGCCTATAAGGCCCTAAATGATTTAGCTCCTGTGTACCTAACTAATCTTCTATCACGCTACAATCCAACCCGCTCCCTAAGGAACAAAACTCTGGACTCTTGGTAGTACCTCGGATAGCAAAGTCCACTAAAGGAGGTAGAACTTTTCATATCTGGCTCCTAAACTCTGGAATAGCCTTCCTGATAACGCTCGGGGTTCAGACACACTTTCTCTGTTTAAATCTAGATTAAAGACGCATCTCTTTAGCCAAGCATTCATATAATGCATCTCACAATCTTGTACTGCAGGTATATCTGAACAAATGCACATTATTATGCTTTAGCTTGGGTTAAACTGATAATTTCATCCAGGGTTATTCCTGGATGGAGCCGCTACGCTTAATTGTCTTACTGTTTCTATAGCCTGCCACGGGATTAACATCCCGTGGTAGTTAGAATTACACAAGCTTCAGTCTGGATCCTACCTTTAAACGATAGAGATGACCGAACACCTGAGAAGAGACGAGATGACAACCCCTCCGAGATGAGCCCCAGAGACAGATCTCCAGTGAGGACCTCGTCACCTAGACATCCATCGGGAAAGACCCTGGAACCAGTGGACCACTTACACTCTGACTTTGCTGCAGTTGGAACAAACTACTGGTTCGTCTGGCCAGAGGGGAACTGGCCCCCCGACTGAGCCTGGTTTCTCCCAAGGTTTTTTCTCCATTCTGTCACCGATGGAGTTTTGGTTCCTTGCCGCTGTCGCCTCTGGCTTGCTCAGTTGGGGACACTTCATTTCCAGCACAATCATCGACTTGATTGCACAGATACTATTTAAACTGAACTAAGCTGGACAATGCCATTACTAAATTCAATAATGAAATGCATTCAGCAGATAATTGAGTGTTAAATCCTGTCATTTTACATTATTGACAAAATTTGCCTATTTTGATATTGTGCAGTGCTTTGTTACAATTTGTATTGTTAAAAGCGCTATATAAATAAAGGTGACTTGACTTGACTTGACTTATGTTGTTCTCGTTCGTATACAATCACTGAGTTTATCAGGACTTAATCAAACGCACTGAATAAGTGGCATATCAAGGTGTAATACTACATCTGCTCATATTATTCAGCATACGTTCTGTGACTGTAGTCTATAGTCTGACTATAGTCTGTGGTTATCAGAGCTTGTTTGTGCATAGCTCACAAAGCGATCAGGTTTATGGACTTATAAAGTGGGTCACAATATTAGATATGAAGTATTTTGATTTATTTAGATCTGGCAGCACGGCTGTGTAAGTCAGTAAAGACTCTTCTTGTATTTCTTTCAGCTGAGACACGTCTCTAATACACGTCTCGAACAAGTGAATGTGCTCATCTCCTCTGATAAAGCAGCATATGTGAAGATCTCTGTGTGGTTTCAAGAAGGAAAAACCACTTCTGTTCAATGAAAACCACAAAAACTACAGCATCACAGAAACTGTTCTCAGTCTCCTGATTAAGATGAAAAATATCAAGCCCGTTTTAAAGTGGATTGAACTTTAAGTTTAAAGAAACAAATTAAAACAAGAAGCATTAATAACACTTTTGCAGTATTGCTATAAAACTGTAAATATAAACAAATGTTTTTTCGAAAGCAGAAAATCACTTAAAGGCTGAATCGGGTCACATAACATAACTTTATTTCATTATGCTGAAGTTATGTCAACAAATTGTGTTTAAAAGATAAAAGCAGTCTATTTGAATTTGGGCATTTTGTTCAGCACACAACACATGACCAGTTTTTCTTCTTGAATAGAGCACAGTTCATGTCACTTGTGTTTCCAGAGCTGTTCAACTCATACACAGATGTTTCTGGGCTTTTCTGGTCCTGACAGCAGTGACGGTGAACGTCTCAGCACCTTTTTCTCATGAGAAAGCTTCGTCAGCTCAGCACCGTCACGATGTGTTGATTTCAAAACAAGATACATTTCCAAAAAACTTAGTTTTGTTGCGATTAAAGGTGGAAGATACAGCCAAAACAAATGATATGTAAATGTTTTACGGGACTTATCCTGTGATTTCTTCAGAATCTGTATGGCTTCTGTTAACAGAAAGTGGAGCGAATACCATTCATATGCCTCGGTTGTGTAGTTTTGGTTACCGTGACGAGTTTAATTGTTGACATCACAAAATATATATCACCAGTATACACATAAATGCCAATTTCGTCCGAGTTATTTTCTGGCTACTTGTTCACCCTCTTGCCAAGCGATTTTAAATTAATGATCAGCACAGTCGTGGCCTAGAGGATAGAGTGTTGGACTTGTAACCCGAGGTTGTGGGTTCGAATCTCGGCTCCGGCAGGAATAATCCACGACTGAGGTGAGACCCTTGAGCAAGGCACCGAACCCCCGACTTCTCCCCAGGCGCCGCAGCGTCAGCTGCCCACTGCTCCGGGTGTGTGTGCACTTGGATGGGTTAAATGCAGAGAACACATTTCACTGGAAATTAAACCAAGATGGCAGCGCGTTCGGACGCAGCGGCTACTCTGGGTCCTACAAACTGTTTTTATGTCTGTTAGCCTCGTCTCCTCGTCTTCAAACTGTCTGACTTTATCGAAAAATCAAAAGACAAACACATCTATGACCGCCAGAGCCTCCTTGGATATCGGCAGTGTGTACAAACATCAGCTTTCACCGGTGAACTACTGAGAAGCTACAAGGCCTCGTCTACTGACACCACCCGCACAAAGCGGCGACGCCGGCGTTGTGAGAAGGGACAGAACACGGCAAGCAAGGAGGTATTCGAGCTAGGCTAAGAGGTGGAGTTTATCGTTGTGAAGTGTCGACCGTTCTATCTGCCACAGGAGTTCACGGACATTGTTATTGTCACCGTGTACATTCCCCCGTGTGCAAACGCTAAGTAAACTGTACAGCACCATCAGTGAACAACAAACAAATAACCCCGACGGCTTTTTCATCATAGCCGGTGACTTTAACCACACTAACCTAAAGACAGCTTGGAAGACCCCCTCAGCACTGCAGGACTGCTTCCAGGACACAGACTGGAACATGTTTAAAGAGGCGGACACCTATAACAACTACACAGACCTGCAGGAGTACACTGAAACTGTGACTGCTTACATCAAAAACTGCATTGATGATGTGACAGTCCCCAAGACCATCACATACCAGAAGCCATGGATGACAGCAGAGGTTCATGGGCTGCTAAAGACCAGAGATGAAGCATTCAGATCAGGAGATAAAGCAGCCCTCAAAACAGCAAGAGCCAATCTGTCCCGTGGCATCAAAAATGCAAAACGGTCATATGCCCAAAAAAACACTGATTACTTCACAGACAGCAGAGATACACGGAGCCTGTGGCAAGCCATTCAGACCATCACTGACTACAAGCCCCCGCCACAGGCCTGTGATGACGACACATCCCTCCCAGATGCACTCAACCACTTTTATTCACGGTTTGAAATGCAGAACACCACATCTGCACAAAAACTGCCCACACCTCCCAGCGACCAGGCACTCTGTCTGTCTCCAGCCGACGTAAGGAAGACCCTATCTATTAACCCACGCAAGGCTGCGGGTCCTGACAATATACCTGGCCGCGTACTGAAAGACTGTGCTGAACAGCTGACAGATGTCCTAACAGATATCTTCAACACCTCGCTGAGCCAGGCAGTCATCCCCACATGTCTCAAATCCACGACAATCATACCGGTACCAAAAAAATCACCTGTGTCCTGTCTAAATGACTACCGTCCCATAGCACTGACTCCAATCATAATGAAGTGCTTTGAGAGGCTAGTCATGCACAACATCAAAACCAGCCTCCCCAACACACTCGATCCGCTCCAGTTTGCATACCGCCCAAACCGCTCTACGGATGATGCAATTTCCTCCACCCTCCACCTGGCTCTTACCCACCTAGAAAATAAAGACTCATATGTTAGAATGCTGTTCATCGACTTCAGCTCAGCATTCAACACAATAATCTCATAACAACTCATCAACAAATTAATAGATTCCCAGAAGCAATCTATTATTGTACCTGTGCATAAGAATATTGTACCACAATGTTTTAATGATTATAGGTCAGTAGCACACTTACCTCTCTGATTATGAAAGCATTTGAGAAGGTTGTGAAGGATAAGCATTTGACCGTGGTACAGGCAATTTTAAGTCCGATAGGGGTGTTGATGAAGCGATAAGTACAACATGATTTTAGCACATCTTGAGGGTGCAAAGACTTTAGTTTTGATCAATTTTTCATCTGCCTTTAACTGTATCCAGCCTCATTTCTTAGCTGTACGGAAGCCTGAACCAAAGTTGTTGTCCACACTGACATCTTTTCCAGTGTGAATCTGTCATTATTTTCTCATTTGTGTGTCAGTATCGGTGACTTAATGTAAAAAACTAAAATAAATGGCAGGGTATTGTTAAAGTATGTAGTTGTTGGCACCACTTTAAATGATTTGAACAACTTGTATAAGGCCAGAAACAGCTGAGATAATTATGAATGATGCCAGCCATCCCTTGCTGATGATTTTATACCAGCTGTCATCAGTTTTTTTAATTACAAATAATTTCATATATATTATTAATGTAAGTCATTGTGGTTGTTGTTGTTTTTTTGTCTGTGTGTCGTGGTGCTTGTTTGTTGATTGTATATGGTGCCCTCTAGGTATAATAAAGTTGACCTTAAAGTGACGTTAGCTGAAAAATTACTCTGTTATTGACAAACAATTTCCTGTTTGACACCATACAATACAGATTGTCGAAGCAGCTTTACGAAGCGCTATATAAATAAAGATGACTTGACTAAACATTTTGAACTCTTGTGTATTTCAGACACACAGACACCAAGCATCAGTGTATTAATCTCAACAACGGCCATATGCTTAATGTTGCAAAGCTTTCCTGGAGCATTATAGTATTCAATGACCTAGCAATGTTGATAAGTATTTGTCTCTACTCATATACTGAATTATTTAATTTATATTGTTATTTGTTAACACAATTTGTTATTCTGTATATTTTTCAACATACATGAAACAATTCAATGTGTTGATCGTAAAAATATGTATTGTTTTTTCCTTCACATAAGGGTTAAGTGAAGTATGACCAAGTATGGTGACCCATACTCGGAATTTGTGCTTTGCATTTTAACCCATCCAAAGCACGCGCACACACACGGAGCAGTCGGCAGCCATTTATGCTGCAGCGCCCGGGGAGCAGTTGGTTCGTGCCTTGCTCAAGGGCACCTTAATCGTGGTATTGAGGGTGGAGAGAGTGCTGGATATTCACCCCCCCCAATTCCTGCCAGATTGAGGCTCGAACTCACAACCTTTTGATTACAAGTCTGACTCTCTACCATTAGGCCAAGACTTCCCCTATAAGTGTTTGCTAAATTAATACATGTAAATCTGATTCATAAATCGTAAATCAGCAAAAGGGTTTTGCAATTTGAAAACATGCCATTGTATCTAAAATATTCTATATATTAGTAACAAAATTGAGTACAAACAGTCTGTCGCACAGATGAATTCAATTTGTAACACATGAACAAGAAAAAGTTCATATTTAATGCATACTTTCAGTTTTATTAATATCTTTAAAGTCAGGAAAAAGACAAGAAACAAATGAATGCAGCAGTGTAGATTCTCACGCTGCTTCTGCCACAGCACGTTGTGATTTGCTGGCATTTATGGAATTCTTCATATTTGAGAACATATTGATGAATGGGCATATTACTGAAGCCAATGACCCTTTCTAAAAAAAACATTGGATATAGAAATATTAGAACATTATTTTTCACTATGTAAAATGTTCAGATTGTCATAATGTCAAATGTTTATTTTCAATACACACCTGTTTGCAGGTTGCATGGACTGCTCCATAACGAATAGAAGTGACAACATGTTCACAAGTGTTTGTCCAGCTCCATTCTCCACAGTTTTTACTCATCTTGGTAAGAGCAGCTATAATGTCTTCCTTATTTGGTTTTACTTTATCATCTTTGTAATTGTTCACAGTAACAGTTCTTAAATCCATGTGTCTGAATGCACACCCAGATGTACCAGGCAGTCTGGATGAGCTGGATGTGCTGGATCCAGTATTATCCTCTTTTGAATAAATATGCATATTGTTAGTATAGCTTAATATTCATGATAATTCTTAAATTATTATTATCTAATAATTCTTAATATTATTATATGAAAGATGTTATGTCATACTTAGCATGTCAAAAATGTTGTCCCCCTTTTTTTCCCTGGTATGTCCACATCATCAACAAATATAGCATAGTGACTGGCAATTTTTACTCCACATGGTCCTCTGGTAGAGAATTCAAGTATGTCTCCAAACTCAGGCTGTAAAGTTAACCAAAATAAACAGGGGTCAATTATGTGCATTCTTTAATAATATTAATAAAACAAAATTGTGGTTAAATTTTATAGGGATGAAAACTGTTCACATTGTCTGTTCTAAATTTGGGCACATCAGAGAGGCACAGCTGGAGAAGTGTGGTGATCAAAATAAACTTCGTGATCTGGTTCATCTTTTTCAACTGTTACAAAAAATGATATAAATCATGTAAGTAGAGCATTGAAATCTAGTTGCACACAGTTTAACAAATAAGTAGACCAATGATAAGTAAATATCATAGTTCACTACCCTATGTATAAATGTAATATTTTAAAACATTATAAACATACCCAGCTTTGATGACAAGGCACTCTTCAGAAAAATGTAGGAATGTTATTAGTTCACAATATCTGAGGAAAAGAGGAAGCTCCAATTGAGATTGATGATCAAGTAGTGAAGGCTATGTCAGAGGGACTTTAAATACAGTGTGCTTTACATGCAATTGGAATAGATGAACCGTTATAACCGTATAATTTGGTTATCATTTTCTTAGTATGCAAACCTTGATGAAGTATCAAAGGAAAGCAGTCTATCAGGTGATCAGATCAGTTTAATATCCTTCTATGTAGTCAACGAGTCACCACTATCCAACTGTTCTATGTAGGCCTTTGGCCACCCAGGTGACCTAATGGGAGTAATCCTAACAGTCTTGCCATGTTTGAACTGAATCTATTGTACAAATGAAGCTTTGTAATCTTGATACGGACTGGATCTGGTGACTGCAGTGATCATCTGATCTGGATACGGACTGGATCTGGTGACTGCAGTGATCATCTGATCTGGATACGGACCGGATCTGGTGACTGCAGTGATCATCTGATCTGGATACGGACTGGATCTGGTGACTGCAGTGATCGTCTGATCTGGATACGGACTGGATCTGTTGACTGCAGTGATCGTCTGATCTGGATACGGACTGGATCTGGTGACTGTGGTGATCATCTGGTCTGGATACGGACTGGATCTGGTGACCGCAGTGATCATCTGATCTGGATACGGACTGGATCTGGTGACCGCAGTGATCGCCTGATCTGGATACGGACTGGATCTGTTGACCGCGTGATCATCTGATCTGGATACGGACTGGATCTGGTGACCGCAGTGATCATCTGATCTGGATACGGACTGGATCTGGTGACCGCAGTGATCATCTGATCTGGATACGGACTGGATCTGGTGACCGCGGTGATCATCTGATCTGGATACGGACTGGATCTGGTGACCGCGTGATCATCTGATCTGGATACGGACTGGATCTGGTGACCGCAGTGATCATCTGATCTGGATACGGACTGGATCTGGTGACCGCGGTGATCATCTGATCTGGATACGGACTGGATCTGGTGACCGCGGTGATCATTCTGATCTGGATAATGGACTGGATCTGGTGACCGCGGTGATCATCTGATCTGGATACGGACTGGATCTGGTGACTGCGTGATCATCTGATCTGGATACGGACTGGATCTGGTGACCGCGGTGATCATCTGATCTGGATACGGACTGGATCTGGTGACCGCGTGATCATCTGATCTGGATACGGACTGGATCTGGTGACCGCGGTGATCATCTGATCTGGATACGGACTGGATCTGGTGACCGCGGTGATCATCTGATCTGGATACGGACTGGATCTGGTGACTGCGGTGATCATCTGATCTGGATACGGACTGGATCTGGTGACTGCAGTGATCATCTGATCTGGATACGGACTGGATCTGGTGACTAGGGTGATCATCTGATCTGGATACGGACTGGATCTGGTGACTGCAGTGATCATCTGATCTGGATACGGACTGGATCTGGTGACTGTGGTGATCATCTGATCTGGATACGGACTGGATCTGGTGACTGCAGTGATCATCTGATCTGGATACGGACTGGATCTGGTGACTGCGTGATCATCTGATCTGGATACGGACTGGATCTGGTGACTGCGGTGATCATCTGATCTGGATACGGACTGGATCTGGTGACTGTGGTGATCATCTGATCTGGATACGGACTGGATCTGGTGACTGCAGTGATCATCTGATCTGATCTGGATACGGACTGGATCTGGTGACTGCGGTGATCATCTGATCTGGATACGGACTGGATCTGGTGACTGCAGTGATCATCTGATCTGGATACGGACTGGATCTGGTGACTGCGGTGATCATCTGATCTGGATACGGACTGGATCTGGTGACTGTGGTGATCATCTGATCTGGATAAGGACCGGATCGGGTGGCTACAGCTATAAGAAAGAAAAAGACTAATATTAGCGTAGATGTCAATATTCTTATGATGTAACAAGTGCATCGTGTTTTATGGGAAGTATTCCCGGTTCTGGTTGACCTAATTAATACAGCCTAACAATTCTTTAACGGATTTGAATATTAGAAGCGTATTAGTGTGTTAAGTGTACGCCAGGTTAAAGAGATGGGTCTTTAATCTAGATTTAAACTGACAGAGTGTGTCTGCCTCCCGAACAGTGTTAGGTAGATTCTTCCAGAGTTTGGGCGCTAAATAGAAAAAGGATCAGTTGATTTTGATATTCTAGGTATTATCAAATGGCCAGAGTTTTGAGATCGTAGCGGACGTGGAGGACTATAATGCGATAAGAGCTCGCTCAATGAGGAGCTAAACCATTCAGGGCTTTATAAGTAATTAACAAGATTTTAAAATCTATACGATGTTTAATAGAGAGCCAGTGCAGTGTTGACAGAACCGGGCTAATGTGGTCATACTTCTGGTTCTAGTAAGAACTCTAGCTGCTGCATTTTGGACCATCTGTAGTTTGTTTATTAAGCGTGCAGAACAACCACCCAATAAAGCATTACAATAATCTAATCTTGAGGTCATAAAGACATTAATTAAAATTTCTGCATTTGACATTGAGAGCATAGGTCTCAGTTTAGATATATTTTTAAGATAAAAAAAGCAGTTTTATAAATGCTAGAAACGTGGCTGTCAAAGGAGAGATTGCTATCAAATATCACACCTAGGTTCCTGACTGATGATGAAGAATCGAGAGAGCAGCCATCAAGTGTTAGACAGTGTTCTAGGTTATTACATATGGGGGTTTTAGGTCTGATAATTACCCCCTTTGCGGTCTGAGGGTGTTTTGGGGGCTTGGAGAAGTTTTGACATGCCCTGACATTTGTGCTTTTTTCAGTTGCCTATAAACATATAAGGGCGATTCTTAGACTATGGGCACTTTTATGTTCTTTGGCCATATTTTTAAAATACATATAATTTTGGACAAATTCCACTTTATTTGTCACACTAACAATAAATCCACCTCAAACACTTTTTACTCCATACTTTACTGGTGATAATTGAGATGCCTCCCCGTTTAAATAAACAAAGTGGTAGCGATCGGACAGGTAGGATCTAAACCATCTTAGAGCCTGCCCTTGAATACCTGTAGAGTTTTGTAATCTATCTATGAGTATGTCATGATAGAGAGACCATAGGGCACCTTGTCTCCAAAAAATTTGATTGAGGGTCATAAAAATTTCCATCCTCCCGCCCGCCCGCCATAACTGGACACCTTTTCATGTCCACCCCCAACCATCTAACCGTCCATCTGGTTCATCCAGCCCAGTGATCCCGAGGAATGTCTGTTTTGGGAAAAGTGTTTTGTGTGGGTCCTTGAAATGTGCTTTGAACTTTAAAATGTGAAACTGTGTTAAATGGGAATATAGGGAAGTTTCAATTAAAGTTTTTACACACACACACACACACACAAACACACACATATCAAGAAAACAAGCATACACGTAAAATGAGCAATGACTGTTTTTCTTCCCCAGAAAAGAGTAAAAAACAAGTCAAGATGATCTAGTGTTGTTAAAACAATTTTAAAAGGTTAAATATTTTTTTGATTTATTAATAGATTTTATAGGTTATAAATAAAGTTAAATTAAAAGAAGTAGAGGTGAGCGCTTTCGCTTATCTAAAACAAAAATGCATCAGTTGCGTTCGTTAAACAACACAAGAGTTGGTCTGTTGCAATTTAAAAGCTAGCGTTTGTCCAAATTTAGAAAATAAAAAATGCTGACTATCTCGCCGTAATCTAAACCAAAATAGCATCTGACACGTTAGTTAAAACAACGACATGAGATACATGTCAAAATCTTGTGACATTACAAAGCTAGAGCTAGTCACAAGTTAGAAAAAATAATAAAAAATGATGGCTTATCTTACCATGGCGTAAAAGAAAAATATCAGACCGTTACGTAAGCATTAAGATACTTGTCAAAATATTGTAGTCTAACATCACAAGTTAGAAAATAAAAAAAGAGATGACTATTTTACGACGGATCTTACAATTTGTAATCTATCATTACCTACACTGACAGAAAGTCAAAGGAAAGTGACTGCGGTGATCATCTGGTCTGGATACGGACTGGATCTGTTGACTGCAGTGATCATCTGATCTGGATACGGACTGGATCTGGTGACTGCGGTGATCATCTGATCTGGATACGGACTGGATCTGGTGACTGCGGTGATCATCTGGTCTGGATACGGACTGGATCTGGTGACTGCAGTGATCATCTGATCTGGATACAGACTGGATCTAGTGACTGCAGTGATCATCTGGTCTGGATACGGACTGGATCTGGTGACCGCGGTGATCATCTGATCTGGATACAGACTGGATCTAGTGACCGCAGTGATCATCTGGTCTGGATGGACTGGATCTGGTGACCGCGGTGATCATCTGATCTGGATACAGACTGGATCTAGTGACCGCGGTGATCATCTGATCTGGATACGGACTGGATCTGGTGACTGCAGTGATCATCTGATCTGGATACGGACTGGATCTGGTGACCGCGGTGACCATCTGATCTGGATACGGACTGGATCTGGTGACCGGTGACCATCTGATCTGGATACGGACTGGATCTGGTGACCGCGGTGACCATCTGATCTGGATACGGACTGGATCTGGTGACCGCGTGACCATCTGATCTGGATACGGACTGGATCTGGTGACTGCGGTGACCATCTGATCTGCATACGGACTGGATCTGGTGACTGCGGTGACCATCTGATCTGGATACGGACCGGATCTGGTGACTGCGGTGACCATCTGATCTGGACACGGACCGGATCTGGTGACTGCGGTGATCATCTGATCTGGATACGGACTGGATCTGGTGACTGTGGTGATCATCTGATCTGGACACGGACCGGATCTGGTGACTGCGGTGATCATCTGATCTGGATACGGACCGGATCTGGTGACTGCGGTGACCATCTGATCTGGACACGGACCGGATCTGGTGACTGCGGTGACCATCTGATCTGGACACGGACCGGATCTGGTGACTGCGGTGATCATCTGATCTGGATACGGACTGGATCTGGTGACTGCGGTGACCATCTGATCTGGACACGGACCGGGTCTGGTGACTGCGGTGATCATCTGATCTGGATAAGGACCGGATCGGGTGGCTACGGCTATAAGAAAGAAAAAGACTAACATTAGCATAGATGTCAATATTCTTACGATGTAACAAGTGCATCGTGTTTTATGGGAAGTATTCCCGGTTCTGGTTGACCTAATGAATGCAGTCTAACAATCCTTTAACGGATTTGAATATTAGAAGTGTATTAGTGTGTTAAGTGTACGCCAGGTTAAAGAGATGGGTCTTTAATCTAGATTTAAACTGACAGTGTGTCTGCCTCCCGAACAGTGTTAGGTAGATTGTTCCAGAGTTTGGGCGCTAAATAGAAAAAGGATCAGTTGATTTTGATATTCTAGGTATTATCAAATGGCCAGAGTTTTGAGATCGTAGCGGACGTGGAGGACTATAATGCGATAAGAGCTCGCTTACTGAGGAGCTAAACCATTCAGGGCTTTATAAGTAATTAACACGATTTTAAAATCTATACGATGTTTAATAGAGAGCCAGTGCAGTGTTGACAGAACTGGGCTAATGTGGTCATACTTCTGGTTCTAGTAAGAACTCTAGCGGCTTTGTTTTGGACCATCTGTAGTTTGTTTATTAAGCGTTGTAGCGAATTTCATGTGATGAACTCGACAAAGAAAAGGGGTCTTCCCCTTTAAATTTTCTTTATTGGGATGTGATGTCATTGTTAGAGCGGAAATAAAAATGTCCGGTGTTATGAGACACGTTAGCGTTTTCACATGATAATTCGACGCTCTCTAAGTCCTGTTCTGTTCTCCTGCTGAAGCCGAATTAGGAGTGCTTTGAATCTCCCACTGAATCTACTGTTGAAGTTTTTGGAGTGCTTGTTTCTCCTGCTGACGCTATGTTGGGAGTTATTCGATTCTGCCGCTGAAGTCGTGTTCGGAGTGCTTGTTTCTCCCGCTGATGATGTGTTTGGAGAGAAATTATGCCGTTAACATGATTTAAAACGGAGATTGAAGATAAGTCAAGCATGCTAGGGAAAGTGTAAGTGCAACTCTCTTTTTTGTTTCTTAGAGGAAGTTGATGGTTATTTTTGTGCTAATTGTATTTCACTTGTTTGTGTTTAGGGGTGGGTTTTTGTTTCTTTATTTTGAATTGGATACAGTTTGGAACTA
This sequence comes from Gymnocypris eckloni scoliostomus, assembly GCA_027564155.1. Lineage (NCBI taxonomy): Eukaryota > Metazoa > Chordata > Actinopteri > Cypriniformes > Cyprinidae > Gymnocypris > Gymnocypris eckloni. Next base: position 25,933,551 of record CM050434.1, on the reverse strand, counting down.
CCTATGCTCAACGGACCTTTCGTAAAGCGTTTGGTGATTCACCCTATGAACGATGTAAGGTCAGCGGACATTTATAACCGTATGTGAGGATTCAAGGTATGGACAATACATGAGTGCAAATCACATTGCTAAATGCATTTTGAATGGACTGGGAACTATGAAATTGCATATTACTTGCCTTTCAGTGGAGTTGTAATTTTGTGTCCGTGTTTTTTTGCATTATTATGTTTGGATTTATTGAACCGTTGAACTCTGAGAAGACATTATGAATGTGTAATGTATTTCATGAAATTGTGAATATGTGGTTTTCACCTGCTTGGTTTGGTTGATGAAATGTCATTTGTCTTAATAATATAACATGGAAAACTAAATGGGATATGATAGGGATCTTATAAATGAAAACAAAATGTATTAGATTCCTTTGGGACGTTTTGTGTTTACTTAATAAAAATTGTCTGGATTAGCTACCAGGCTGGCACCTCAAATGAAAATCGTCACAGCGTGCAGAACAACCACCCAATAAAGCATTACAATAATCTAATCTTGAGGTCATAAAGACATTAATTAAAATTTCTGCATTTGACATTGAGAGCATAGGTCTCAATTTTTAAGATGAAAAAAAAGAAGTTTTATAAATGCTAGAAACGTGGCAGTCAAAGGAGAGATTGCTATCAAATTGCACACCTAGGTTCCTGACTGATGATGAAGAATCGAGAGAGCAGCCATCAAGTGTTAGACAGTATTCTAGCTTATTACATATGGGGGTTTTAGGTCTGATAATTACCCCCTTTGCGGTCTGAGGGTGTTTTGGGGGCTTGGAGAAGTTTTGACATGCCCTGACATTTGTGTTTTTTCAGTTGCCTATAAACATATAAGGGCGATTCTTAGACTATGGGCACTTTTATGTTCTTTGGCCATATTTTAAAATACATATCATTTTGGACAAATTCCACTTTATTTGTCACACTAACAATAAATCCACCTCAAACACTTTTTACTCCATACTTTACTGGTGATAATTGAGATGCCTCCCCGTTTAAATAAACAAAGTGGTAGCGATCGGACAGGTAGGATCTAAACCATCTTAGAGCCTGCCCTTGAACACCTGTATAGTTTTGTAATCGATCTATCAGTATGTCATGATAGAGAGACCATAGGGCACCTTGTCTCCAAAAAATTTGATTGAGGGTCATAAAAATTTCCATCCTCCCGCCCGCCCGCCATAACTGGACACCTTTTCGTGTCCACCCCCAACCATCTAACCGTCCATCTGGTTCATCCAGCCCAGTGATCCCGAGGAATGTCTGTTTTGGGAAAAGTGTTTTTGTGTGGGTCCTTGAAATGTGCTTTGAACTTTAAAATGTGAAACTGTGTTAAATGGGAATATAGGGAAGTTTCAATTAAAGTTTTTACACACACACACACACACAAACACACACATATCAAGAAAACAAGCATACACGTAAAATGAGCAATGACTGTTTTTCTTCCCCAGAAAAGAGTAAAAAACAAGTCAAGATGATCTAGTGTTGTTAAAACAATTTTAGGAAAAGGTTAAATATTTTTTTTGATTTATTAATAGATTTTATAGGTTATAAATAAAGTTAAATTAAAAGAAGTAGAGGTGAGCGCTTTCGCTTATCTAAAACAAAAATGCATCAGTTGCGTTCGTTAAACAACTCAAGAGTTGGTCTGTTGCAATTTAAAAGCTAGCGTTTGTCCAAATTTAGAAAATAAAAAATGCTGACTATCTCGCCGTAATCTAAACCAAAATAGCATCTGACACGTTAGTTAAAACAACGACATGAGATACATGTCAAAATCTTGTGACATTACAATTTAAAATCTAGAGCTAGTCACAAGTTAGAAAAAATAATAAAAAATGATGGCTTATCTTACCATGGCGTAAAAGAAAAATATCAGACCGTTACGTAAGCATTAAGATACTTGTCAAAATATTGTAGTCTAACATCACAAGTTAGAAAATAAAAAGAGATGACTATTTTAGACGGATCTTACAATTTGTAATCTATCATTACCTACACTGACAGAAAGTCAAAGGAAAGTGACTGCGGTGATCATCTGGTCTGGATACGGACTGGATCTGTTGACTGCAGTGATCATCTGATCTGATCTGGATACAGACTGGATCTGGTGACTGCAGTGATCATCTGATCTGGATACGGACTGGATCTGGTGACTGCAGTGATCATCTGATCTGGATACGGACTGGATCTGGTGACTGCAGTGATCATCTGATCTGGGTACGGACTGGATCTGGTGACCGTGGTGATCATCTGATCTGGATACGGACTGGATCTGGTGACTGCAGTGATCATCTGATCTGGATACGGACTGGATCTGTTGACTGCAGTGATCATCTGATCTGGATACGGACTGGATCTGGTGACTGCGGTGATCATCTGATCTGGATACGGACTGGATCTGGTGACTGCAGTGATCAATCTGATCTGAATACGGACTGGATCTGTTGACTGCAGTGATCATCTGATCTGGATACGGACTGGATCTGGTGACTGCGGTGATCGTCTGATCTGGATACGGACTGGATCTGGTGACTGCAGTGATCATCTGATCTGGATACGGACTGGATCTGGTGACCGCAGTGATCAATCTGATCTGAATACGGACTGGATCTGTTGACCGCAGTGATCGCCTGATCTGGATAATGGACTGGATCTGGTGACCGCAGTGATCATCTGATCTGGATACGGACTGGATCTGGTGACTGCAGTGATCAATCTGATCTGAATACGGACTGGATCTGGTGACTGCAGTGATCATCTGGTCTGGATACGGACTGGATCTGGTGACTGTGGTGATCATCTGATCTGGTTGCGGACTGGATCTGGTGACTGTGGTGATCATCTGGTCTGGATAAGGATCTGGTGACTGTGGTGATCATCTGATCTGAATACGGACTGGATCTGGTGACTGCAGTGATCATCTGGTCTGGATAAGGACTGGATCTGGTGACTGCGGTGATCATCTGGTCTGGATACGGACTGGATCTGGTGACTGCGGTGATCATCTGGTCTGGATAAGGATCTGGTGACTGTGGTGATCATCTGATCTGAATACGGACTGGATCTGGTGACCGCAGTGATCATCTGGTCTGGATAAGGACTGGATCTGGTGACCGTGGTGATCATCTGGTCTGGATAAGGATCTGGTGACTGTGGTGATCATCTGATCTGGATACGGACTGGATCTGGTGACTGCAGTGATCATCTGATCTGGATACGGACTGGATCTGGTGACCGCGGTGATCATCTGATCTGGATACGGACTGGATCTGGTGACTGCAGTGATCATCTGATCTGGATACACGGACTGGATCTGGTGACCGCGTGATCATCTGATCTGATCTGGATACAGACTGGATCTGGTGACCGCAGTGATCATCTGATCTGGATACGGACTGGATCTGGTGACTGCAGTGATCATCTGATCTGGATACTGACTGGATCTGGTGACTGCAGTGATCATCTGATCTGGATACGGACTGGATCTGGTGACTGCAGTGATCATCTGATCTGATCTGGATACAGACTGGATCTGGTGACTGCAGTGATCATCTGATCTGGATACGGACTGGATCTGGTGACTGCAGTGATCATCTGATCTGGATACGGACTGGATCTGGTGACTGCAGTGATCATCTGATCTGGATACGGACTGGATCTGGTGACTGTGGTGATCATCTGATCTGGATACGGACTGGATCTGGTGACTGCAGTGATCATCTGATCTGGATACGGACTGGATCTGTTGACTGCAGTGATCATCTGATCTGGATACGGACTGGATCTGGTGACTGCGGTGATCATCTGATCTGGATACGGACTGGATCTGGTGACTGCAGTGATCAATCTGATCTGAATACGGACTGGATCTGTTGACTGCAGTGATCATCTGATCTGGATACGGACTGGATCTGGTGACTGCGGTGATCGTCTGATCTGGATACGGACTGGATCTGGTGACTGCAGTGATCATCTGATCTGGATACGGACTGGATCTGGTGACTGCAGTGATCAATCTGATCTGAATACGGACTGGATCTGTTGACTGCAGTGATCGTCTGATCTGGATACGGACTGGATCTGGTGACTGCAGTGATCATCTGATCTGGATACGGACTGGATCTGGTGACTGCAGTGATCAATCTGATCTGAATACGGACTGGATCTGGTGACTGCAGTGATCATCTGGTCTGGATACGGACTGGATCTGGTGACTGTGGTGATCATCTGATCTGGTTGCGGACTGGATCTGGTGACTGTGGTGATCATCTGGTCTGGATAAGGATCTGGTGACTGTGGTGATCATCTGATCTGAATACGGACTGGATCTGGTGACTGCAGTGATCATCTGGTCTGGATAAGGACTGGATCTGGTGACTGCGGTGATCATCTGGTCTGGATACGGACTGGATCTGGTGACTGCGGTGATCATCTGGTCTGGATAAGGATCTGGTGACTGTGGTGATCATCTGATCTGAATACGGACTGGATCTGGTGACTGCAGTGATCATCTGGTCTGGATAAGGACTGGATCTGGTGACTGTGGTGATCATCTGGTCTGGATAAGGATCTGGTGACTGTGGTGATCATCTGATCTGGATACGGACTGGATCTGGTGACTGCAGTGATCATCTGATCTGGATACGGACTGGATCTGGTGACTGCAGTGATCATCTGATCTGGATACGGACTGGATCTGGTGACTGCGGTGATCATCTGGTCTGGATACGGACTGGATCTGGTGATTGCAGTGATCATCTGGTCTGGATACGGACTGGATCTGGTGACTGTGGTGATCATCTGATCTGGATACAGACTGGATCTGGTGACTGTGGTGATCATCTGATCTGGATACGGACTGGATCTGGTGACTGTGGTGATCATCTGATCTGAATACGGACTGGATCTGGTGACTGTGGTGATCATCTGATCTGGATACGGACTGGATCTGGTGACTGTGGTGATCATCTGGTCTGGATACGGACTGGATCTGGTGACTGCGGTGATCATCTGGTCTGGATATGGACTGGATCTGGTGACTGTGGTGATCATCTGATCTGGATAAGGACTGGATCTGGTGACTGCAGTGATCATCTGATCTGGATACGGACTGGATCTGGTGACTGTGGTGATCATCTGATCTGGATACGGACTGGATCTGGTGACTGTGGTGATCATCTGATCTGGATACGGACTGGATCTGGTGACTGTGGTGATCATCTGATCTGGATACGGACTGGATCTGGTGACTGCAGTGATCATCTGATCTGGATACGGACTGGATCTGGTGACTGCAGTGAAAATATCAGACCGTTACGTAAGCATTAAGATACTTGTCAAAATATTGTAGTCTAACATCACAAGTTAGAAAATAAAAAAAAGAGATGACTATCTTACGACGGATCTCACAATTTGTAGTCTATCATTACCTACACTGACAGAAAGTCAAACAAAAGAAAAAAGAGCAGACCATCTTGTGTTGAGACATCCGTGCACAGCACTGTCCAAACTCAGAACGAGCTTACATCCGGCCCCAGTCAAACCACACCTACAGCCAGCCCCTAACACCTTAAGGAGAGATCAACGCAGAGATTTAAATGTTCAAATTATTGAGCTGATGTTTTAAAACATTAGAACAAAAGTTATTTTTAATAAATCTCATACATTTCTTAATTAATGAAACCTTTCAGTATTCATCCTAAATATTTTCACTTTAAAATAGGTTATCCTAGTTTTTATTTTATTTAAGCAGCATAATTCCTTTATTTACTTTTTGATTTTTGTCAAGCTTAAGATTTCTGATGTGTTATACAACCAAGACTATTTTCACTTAAAAAATTAGGGTTACACAAGTTGTCTTCAAACAATCGTCTCTAAACCACAATAAATGTTGCATTTACTTATTCACCTATTCCTTTAATTGACCTTTGATTTTTGCCAGTTTAAGACTTCTATTAATGTGCAACAAATACTGCAGTTAAAATGCAATGTGTGCGATGCACATACACATTTAATAGAATTAAAGCAAATAATCAATACCTCTTTGATTGTCTTACCATAAGACTTGTTATCAGTTGAAACAGACGTACAATGTCTACATTTTTACAACATCACACGAAATGCAAAATATCACGGCTCACGCACCACAATGAAATGAGAGAACGCTTGAAGATGGCATGCAGAATCCGTAGAACGCAGTGCTATAGCCTATATCGGTTGCACGAGCAAATATCAGAATGAAAAGTGGTAAACAAGAGAATTACTCATTGATTTTCCGCCCATAATGCTTGTGGTGTTATCTATCTATTAAAACAGATGTACAATGTCTAAACTTTTTTTTTAAATCACACGAGATGCAAATATTTCTTCGTAGGCAGTGCAACGAAACTATAGAAGTTTGAAAATGGGTGTACGATTACTAATGCGACCAAATCAGATCAGGGGGGGCTGTTGTAAAACATCTAAAGATATTTCCGGGTTTGCAATCTAATGAGTTTTGACTGGGTTCTTAACTTTCGGTGATCAAAGAACATCCAAGTTAGCAATTCATTGTGTGTACCTGCGAGTGTGAATTTTGTCAAAGGTCGCAGGAATGGTTCACTGACTTTTTTCAGCAGATGTTTTACAACAAACATCTGCTGAATTTAAAAGTCAGGTAAAGTTCTAGTAAGAAAATATTTTTTCCTAAGGAAGACAGATATGTTTATCATACAGACCTGGTGAATGTGGCTTCAAACTGATGTTCAGGATGAGAAAAAGAAGGTGATAACACCAGACTTAAATAAATAGAGACAAAAAGGTCTATGGTGTTGGAAAATGTTGTTACATTTTTTCAGCATGTTTTATTTTATTAAAATAAAAAGAACTGGTCTATATAGGTTTATTCGACTAAGGTATGATCAAATAACTGATATAAGAAACATGCAAATATTCGATAAGTCCATCTTATCAAACTGATGTGTCTGATGGTTTGTGATGGCATACATATCTTACTGATACAGATGTTAAGTATCTGTAAATATAGTTTAAACAGTCATCTTTTTAGCTTTCACAGGATTCGTGTCCACACTCAACTGGTTTTTGTGTAACAGAGTCCTAAGACTAATGACAGGAAGATTGACAGACTAAACGCTTAAGATTTATTAAAACAATGGAGTGTATACATATATCTTGAATATGTATACAGTAACCAGTGAGTACATGAACTGGTACTAATACATAGAATCACTGAATTATGAGGTTATCACATTAATCAATAATATTTATATAATATTTTATTCTTATATCATATCTGACTTTCTCTTCAAAACACAATATATTTTCTTGCAACTTTTTAAATGTGTTTGTTATGTGGGAGTGATCTAACTTCTATTTTGTTGCAGTTATTCAGTAGCTCACCTGCAATCAACAGGCTAATCGGTCTTTGTCAGGCGACGTCACACTCAGGAAAATCAAAGTGTATCTTGGGTATCGCCGCCATTTGTGAGGTATCAAAGCCGAGGTGTTCTGTATTTGGAGAATGGTCTTTTTCATTTGCTTCAAAATGGTACGTTCTTGTTGTGTTAACGTCTGCAATAGTTAATTGCATGAATACAAAGGTCAAAACCTCACCATGAAGAAGGAAATGTTAGGTCTCGCACTTGAAAAAAAAAGACAACGGCAAAAGGCGTCGCCGCATCGGATGGCCTGGGTTTCAGCGGTGATAAGCAAAATCATCATATTTGCCAACATATCTCCGTGTATGCTCGTTTACCCTCGACATTTTCATAAAGGTAAGTAAGAGATGTTTTAGATGGGCTTATTTTCTGATTTCTGTAGTAGCCAACATTATATTAACATGTTATTTAGGGTTATCAATGCTAATAAACAACTAGGGAGCGAGTGAGCAGAAACGGGTCTTGTAACGCTACCATGAAGTGTCTTGCATCATTTTATGCATAGTGCTGAAAAAGAGATGCTAAAATATCCAAAGTTCGTTAAAAGTTTAAACTTGGTGGCGTGTCTGATTAAAACCCTGGAAGAAACACCAGCCTATTGCCCTCTTTTATTTAAAAATCATAAATTTTAGGTGTAAAGAGTTCATTTATTTCACTAATGATGCTGCATTTAAATATTGTTTTAGGGGGTTTGTACTTATTTAACTCAAGTGCAATATAAACTGAATACTTTAAAATGAGAAACATTAGAAATGTATTTTAGTTATTTCTTACCATTTTAAAAGGTACTGACTATATTTGTACATTTTCATTTCATATAGTTCGGCTAGGTGTGACTAAACAGTAAGTGGGAGCAGTTAAGAAAAAATACACATTGCAGCCTGCTGAGAAGATGACCAACCAGACAGGAGGAGATGCTCAACTACACACTGAAGGCTGGAGGAGATGGTCCACTACACACTGAAGGCCAGAGGAGATGGTCAACTACACACTGAAGGCTGGAGGAGATGGTCAACTACACACTGAAGGCTGGAGGAGATGCTCAACTACACACTGAAGGCTGGAGGAGATGGTCAACTACACACTGAAGGCCGGAGGAGATGGTCAACTACACACTGAAGGCTGGAGGAGATGGTCCACTACACACTGAAGGCCAGAGGAGATGGTCCACTACACACTGAAGGCCAGAGGAGATGGTCCACTACACACTGAAGGCTGGAGGAGATGGTCCACTACACACTGAAGGCTGGAGGAGATGGTCCACTACACACTGAAGGCTGGAGGAGATGGTCCACTACACACTGAAGGCTGGAGGAGATGGTCAACTACACACTGAAGGCCGGAGGAGATGGTCCACTACACACTGAAGGCCGGAGGAGATGGTCCACTACACACTGAAGGCCGGAGGAGATGGTCCACTACACTGAAGGCTGGAGGAGATGGTCCACTACACACTGAAGGCTGGAGGAGATGGTCAACTACACACTGAAGGCCGGAGGAGATGGTCCACTACACACTGAAGGCTGGAGGAGATGGTCCACTACACACTGAAGGCTGGAGGAGATGGTCCACTACACACTGAAGGCTGGAGGAGATGGTCAACTACACACTGAAGGCTGGAGGAGATGGTCAACTACACACTGAAGGCTGGAGGAGATGGTCCACTACACACTGAAGGCCGGAGGAGATGGTCAACTACACACTGAAGGCCGGAGGAGATGGTCAACTACACACTGAAGGCTGGAGGAGATGGTCCACTACACTGAAGGCCAGGAGGAGATGGTCCACTACACACTGAAGGCCAGAGGAGATGGTCCACTACACACTGAAGGCTGGAGGAGATGGTCCACTACACACTGAAGGCTGGAGGAGATGGTCAACTACACACTGAAGGCTGGAGGAGATGGTCCACTACACACTGAAGGCCAGAGGAGATGGTCAACTACACACTGAAGGCTGGAGGAGATGGTCCACTACACACTGAAGGCCGGAGGAGATGGTCAACTACACACTGAAGGCTGGAGGAGATGGTCAGCTACACACTGAAGGCCAGAGGAGATGGTCCACTACACACTGAAGGCTGGAGGAGATGGTCAGCTACACACTGATGGCTGGAGGAGATGGTCAGCTACACACTGAAGGCTGGAGGAGATGGTCAGCTACACACTGAAGGCTGGAGGAGATGGTCCACACTGAAGGCTGGAGGAGATGCTCACTACACACTGAAGGCAGGAGGAGATGGTCAACTACACACTGAAGGCCGGAGGAGATGGTCAGCTACACACTGAAGGCCGGAGGAGATGGTCAGCTACACACTGAAGGCCGGAGGAGATGGTCAACTACACACTGAAGGCTGGAGGAGATGGTCAACTACACACTGAAGGCCGGAGGAGATGGTCACTACACACTGAAGGCCGGAGGAGATGGTCAACTACACACTGAAGGCCGGAGGAGATGGTCAACTACACACTGAAGGCTGGAGGAGATGGTCAACTACACACTGAAGGCCGGAGGAGATGGTCCACTACACACTGAAGGCTGGAGGAGATGGTCCACTACACACTGAAGGCTGGAGGAGATGGTCACTACACACTGAAGGCTGGAGGAGATGGTCAACTACACACTGAAGGCTGGAGGAGATGGTCCACTACACACTGAAGGCTGGAGGAGATGGTCCACTACACTGAAGGCTGGAGGAGATGGTCCACTACACACTGAAGGCTGGAGGAGATGGTCAGCTACACACTGAAGGCCGGAGGAGATGGTCAACTACACACTGAAGGCCGGAGGAGATGGTCAACTACACACTGAAGGCCGGAGGAGATGGTCAACTACACACTGAAGGCTGGAGGAGATGGTCAACTACACACTGAAGGCTGGAGGAGATGGTCCACTACACACTGAAGGCTGGAGGAGATGGTCCACTACACACTGAAGGCTGGAGGAGATGGTCCACTACACACTGAAGGCTGGAGGAGATGGTCAACTACACACTGAAGGCTGGAGGAGATGGTCCACTACACACTGATCTTCATGATTGTTGGCTCCATGGTCTCAAACTGAACTTCCTCCCCATGAGTCCTCATGTACTTCTGGAGGTCAGGGAGGGAATATCTATAGACATTATCCAGCAGTCGTGTCTGTCTCCTGCTGCTCCTCTAGAACAGAGAGAAACTCTCCATTAGATCATCAGACACAGAACAAGAAGCAGATGGGAACAAACGTGTCGTAACTGAAATATTCAAGCAAATACACTTTAATTTTCAATATAATGTTGAATATATTATGTTAAGATAATGGCCATTACAGCTGAGAAGATTGACAGGTGATCTTAAATTCTTTGTTTGGATGTTAAGTGTATTTTGGGATGTATGCAGCTGTTTTGGAAGCATCTGTATTATATCATCACACCTGGTTTCTATATACTGTTGAATACTTTGATATACTTGTTGAATGGCTGTCCATACAGTTTGATATCTAGTCTGGGGTTTATCTGCTTTTTAGTAAAACACATAAATTGCATCTTTTCCACAGATAAACGAAAGCTCCACACATACTACCAACTTTCTGCCTGATCTATTGGATTATATGCATGTTGACTGCATTTCCAGTGTTTTGATCAGTAGAGTTTGGAAAAGCTGTGTTTCTTCATCACTAAGTGATGTGCTAGTTAATGAGCTGATCTTAACGAGGTTAATTAGTGTGGACAGGTGATGGACATCAATGAGAGGTTAGAAAAGCTCCATTTGTTTCTGACTGGAAGAGAAAGCAGTCTGAGAGTGTGATGAGGAATGAGAATGAATATTGTTTGAAGAAATCAAAAGCGTCAGAAAGAAAGAAAAGAGTCAGAAAGAAAGAAAAGAGTCAGAAAGAAAGAAAAGAGTCAGAAAGAAAGAAAAGAGTCAGAAAGAAAGAAAAGAGTCAGAAAGAAGTCCCTCTTTTGAGGCTTTAGTTTGTTTCTGACTGGAAGAGAAAGCAGTTTGAGGGTGTGATGAGGAATGAGAGTGAATGTTGTTTGAAAGAGATGAATGAAAGAAAAGAGTCAGAAAGATGTCCTTCTTTTGAGGCTTTAGTTTGTTTCTTTTGTGGATTCAGTAGAGATGCGTCTCTTGATGTTTGGATGAAGTTCAGACTTTCATCAGACACACAAACGTCCCGCTGTGCTTTTAGACCTTCAGCACACAGATATAATCATCATTCAGAAAGATACAATAAATCATTCATGAACTCAAATAAATCCATAAGATCTTATATACTGAACTAATATATCTATCAGTTACAAACACATGAACTGAGTTTAATTATCAGAGAATCACTCGATCTTTCTTTTGACGTTCTGCATGAAGCTTTGTTTCTTCTGCTCTGTCATTTTTTCCATAATCTTTTGAATTTTAATCTCTCACACAATAACCAAAACCGGTCTGACTGAAGACAGTCACTGCCTCAGCCGCTGCCCGCTTGACCATTAGCTTATTAGGGCGGACCTCCTACAGAAACCTCTCCTCCCCAGCTTGAGCTGTCCCATGAAGCTACCAGACAAAGATGAAATCCCAGCAGATCCTCCAGATCTAAGGAAGATTCAGGTCCAGGTGATTCTGTGCTGAACACAGTAAGAGGTGTGTGTGCCTTCATCTGCTCCATCTCTCACATGGAGTCCTCCGCCCAAATATCTTGGGAGAATGCATGGAGGACAGAGGGAATGTCTATAAAAACAGTCCATCAGCTGTGCTCGTCCTCTGATGGGACAGAGAGAGAAACTCTAGATTAGATCATGAGACACAGAGAAAATCAAGACCAAAACATTACCTGTTTTTAAATCGCACTGACACTGAACAAACATTGTTCATTATTTCACACGAATCTGTTTCAAGCTTTCATCTCACTTTAATGGATAAGTTTCTAATGTTCAGATCTGAAGTCTCAAACACACTTTCTATCTATCAGCTCTGGTTTCAGCTGAAACAAGAGCACTTTTAATAAAGTCCAGTGAGGCTCTGGCAATATTTGCTTCTGGTGAGGATCAGACCGATGTTAAATATCAGTTGTTCCCCCAAAACCTCTTCTATGCAATTTTTGCTGCGGCAAAATGTCTCAAGTTCTCAGGACCTCATCTATTAGACTGTAGGCGTTCTCTGAAACTCCAACAGAGGACTCTTTTGTAAGGATGACCTGAACACATTAAACATGCCAATATTGAAGCTTTTATAAAGAATAATAACATGCTGTACTTTGTGTGAGATGAACCTGAGGAAGTATAGCAGGAATAAAACCCTCAATATCCTCGGTCATCGCTCTCACAAAATACATCAGACTCTGAAGAAAAGATCAGTGACACGGTGCCAAAAAAGATGCAATAAACATAAATGTTTATGAGGTGAGGGGGCGCATCACTTCTGCTCTGTCTGAAAATGAATCAGAAACTCGAGTGAATAATTTGCACAGCAGCAGATCTGAAAGTGAATCATGTCAGAAGACGAGGTAAACTCTGAACTGCAGACAGCCTGACTCCGTTTCAGGTCCAAATAAAGTGAAATGCATCGTTGCGTTCGTCTTCGCGTGCTTGATCGCGATGAACCTAGTAATTTTGTATGAAGCGTATTTTCAGAGTGAAGGCTACAAAATTACAGATGGGTTACATAAATTATGACTCATAAACTGCAAAACATGGAGAATAAGCATCGGAGGGGAAACTGAACACCTGAGGGAGGAGCCTAAGTGGGCGGAGTGTGCAGACGAGTTTATGGAAATGGCCCGTTGTCATTCAACGGAGGACTCTCAAAGTCAGAAAACATTGACCGATCGGAGTAAGTTGGATATCAGCGCGTTGGTCTGGCTCTCCCGAGTATATCGGTGCCTCAAATGTGGACGTGCAGCTTGCAGTTCAGATTTTATGACAATTTTTATGATTTTGACTTCACTCTAGCCAGAGAGCAACCGAACGGTTAAAGGGAGAGCCAAAAACAGAAAAGTATGACCTCTCCGTCTGCCAACATGCTACATCAACGCCCATAGACTCATTGGAAAGGAAATTATCTAACCTTTAAACTGATATACTTGACTTTAGCTTTGAACATGTCTAAATGAGAAACAAATTCCTAGTCAAATTTCAGTTGATTTTGACTTCACTCTGGCCAGAGAGCTACCGAACGGTAGTGATACAGTTCCATTTGAGCTTTCACATCTCCGTCTGTGAACATGCTACACTAACACCCATAGGCTTACACAGCAGATATTTCTCTCTCTTTGCATACTGGGAGTTTCTCCATCTGTCATAAAAGGTGCGGTCTTCAAGAAACCCTTCATTGACCCGCTGTTTTTTCCTCGGTGGCTGACCGTCTAGCGAGACAGGAAATCTACTCACAAATGCAGAGAAGTCTTTAGTTGAAGCGTAGCACTCCATGCTGGTTCCGGGAGTGTTTGGGCCGGAGTTCTCATCATCTGAAGTAAAGCTGAAAAAGAAAGGAAAATGATATTCCAAAATTAACTTACACAATTAGGACAACATAATAATGTGTACAAGTAATTTGTGATACGGTATGACAATTCTGGATGAGGAGACCTACCCTGCCAAGGAGTCCAGCAGCACAGCTGTGTCTACAACACACTGAGGATGCGGCCTTCTGTGTTGTTGGACCACACCAGTGCTATATGCCAGGTAATGATTTATGGCCTCCTGTTGGTGCACTGGTAGCATTTTTGCAGCGGCCTTAGCGGCCTTCCGCACATCTAGACTCCTTAACATGGGTAGCTTATACCTGTATTAAAAAATTTAATGTTACATATGATAATCACTCTGCCTGAGAAGATATAGTACATCTATGTCGGCACATACATTTCATGGAGGCGATGCATGTCTTGTGAGACACTTTGAACAGCTTCGCCAGTCGATGAGATGAAAAAGTTGTTGCAGACATTTTCAGGCAGAATGTTTTCAGGCCTAATCTGTTTAAAGTAAAGCTGAAACCACTGTGGAAATAAAACAGACTGTTATAGATGGTAAAAGTTTAAGATGTTGAACTTTTTTATAATACTGGAAGAAAAACATCAAACTGTAGTCAGAAGATCAGTCTGAAAAGAAATGTAAAGATTGGCGTTACAGCTTCCTCGCTATGTCACGGTGACTGTTGGGATCTGCATCCTTGATGTTTTTTTGTGACTGCCGAGGCCAATCAAAACCCTGCCACCATGCTGCTTCCTGTTCACCCAATCTGCATCCGGGGAAACATTGAAACAATTTAATTTACTAATACATCCATGTCAAACATTTACAGTATATATTTTTTAAATAGATGAACTTACTGTGAAACCTTCCACAGCTCCTGGGCACTGCATGTGTCGGAAGACCAAGAGTGCCTCGCAGTAGTAACGGAAGAGTGTCTTTTCAGCATTTGAGACTTCACTGCCCTTCAGTATGTTTCCATATATCTTGAGGAAGTCTGCCTTTGCAGCTTTCAAAATCTTTTGGCAAACTGCAGTGCTAGAAGTGGTCGCAGTGGTGGAGAAGACAGGATCTAAGGCCAGTTCAGGCTCATCAGGCAGGTTCGTGAAGAAGAAACCTCGCTGGAGAAGCTCCTTCACCATGCTGAGCCGAGAGTGCCTGTCAGGAAGTATCTCACAAAGGTGGTGATAATCCCAAGTCCTGCTCGTGCGGATCCACTCCTTGTTGGATGCTTTGGCCTTCTGCAGCTCATAGGCTCTTTCTTCGGGCGTGTTGGTTTTCATACAAACCCTGGCTAGGTGAACAGGAAGGCTCTCCTGTGGCTTGTAACACCTTAAGCAATACACAATGCTGCGTTCAATGTACCTTCAAGAAATTGAAAAACAAATGTCAGATCTTTAATCCAGAAAACAAGGGCACACTGTTTTTCTGGACCTTGTTTGCCCTTTTTTTCAGAACCATTGTGTACTCTGAGAGAAAAGGTGTGAATCTCTTGCCCCATTTCACAGCTTTTTGTCTGCACACATAACCTGAAAACAAGCCAAATAGTTTCTACTCAAAATATCTAAACATTCTTAAATCAAGTACTTTTACTAATTTACTTAACATTACTTAAGATATATATAGTCTTGTTTCCAGGGTTAAACTAAATTGAATGCATTTTGATTAAAACAAGTGCAATTATCTGCCTGTGGGTTAAGTTAAATACTCATTTTAACAATATAAAGTAATACATTTATATTTTGAGTAGATTTGAGTAGACGGTAAAACCGTCTGTGTCAAAACTACTGGTGGCATTCTACCGCTCTGCCATAGAGAGTGTTTAACATACTGTCTTACGGTGTGGTATGGGGTTGTTCAGGAGCTGACAAAAAGCTCTACAGAGGGTCATAAAGAACGCTCAGAATATCATTGGCTGCCCTCTCCCTTACTACTGGACATTGCTAACACTCGGTATCTTTCCAGAGCAAAAAACATTAAGGACTTCTCTCACCCGGTCACCATCTGTTTTCCTCCTACCCTCGGAAGGCGATACAGGTCAATTAAAACACACACAGCCAGATTTTCAAATAGTTTTATCCAAGAGCCATTCAGTCCCTGAACTAAGGATGCTTTGTGGAATAATTTCTGTATTTCTGAACTGTACTTTATTGTCTTACCTGCATCATTCACGTTGCTTACATAGATTTGATTACGTATAGTGGTCTGTGTATATGTGGCTATGATATTGTAGCACCTCTGTGTGTAGTCTTTGAAATTTCGATGCAATGACAATAAAAGCTTGAAATTGAAATTTGCCAGACATGTTGACAGTTTTGAAGGATATTCACCAGATTTCACTACTTCAAATTTACAACACTGATTGTAAATTATTTAGCAACTTAAATGTACCAGATTTACACAAATATTCAGGGCATACATAGTATACACAATACTTAAAATTAATTAAGGAATAAATACAAGAGCCTTACCTCTTTTGAGCTTGTTCAGCCATTTTCGAAGCAAACCAATTTTAAAATATAACTTTGCAGCTAACACAACCTGTCTCTGTTTATATTGTATTGTAGGTCTGTTTGTGCTTCAGAGCCTGTTTGACTGGAAATATTATACTGAAGCACTAAGATTTGAAGCTTTGAGTTTTCCATCTAAAAGATACAACTATGATATAAATAACACAGAATGGAAAGATTTAGGGCTTCTGGAAGTGTTTGCCCTTTCAAATCTTTTGTGTGCAAGCAGAGCTAGGTGTGAATTGGGTGAATGGGTTTCACACCTATCCATGTCTGACTCTGAAAGAGAGTAAATATATACTGAAGCACAAAATGATTATTTCATGATTGTTGAACGCACACATTATAACACTGTAAATCGAAGCATATTATTAAATACCATTTGGATTTTACTGCATATTTAAAGCATAGTTTTGCAGTCTAAACATGTTTGAAAAGAAAGGGGTTAATACACTGATGTATTTTTTTAACTGAATTTGTACTATTATTTCTCAATTTATCTACAAGATAAAACAATTCATCTAAGCTTCACGAGATGAAGAGTACAGTCCATTACAATTTATTAATACAATCAAAAGCTACATAGTGAAAAATGTACTGCTGTCAGATTTAATGTTGCTCTCATTGCCTCATGCAAGAACAGAAAAGACCTGAATTTAAGCTTTGATATGATTTACTTAACTTTAGCTTTCAAAATTGGTTGAATGACAAACAAATTGCTACTCACATAAGTCATTTTATAAAATTGCCTGAAAAAAAATAAGCCAAAAAATTGCCTGAATAAACTATTTACTGTCAGATTTCCATCCATTGCTCTGAAGGCATCATGCAACCACACGAAAGACCTGGAGCTATGGTTTTTCCATTTCATAAGATACAACTATGTCAATGCTATTTTGAAAGATACCTGAAAGAAGAAATATTATACTATACCATATAATAGTAATCTATATTATATAGACAACTGAGGGATAGCTTTTTCCCTCAGGCTATTTGACTGCACCAACACAATAATCTATCTGCTATCACTGGATATCATCCAACGCACATCCATGACATTGCCTATCCGGATTATGTTTAATCTGCTGCACCTTCGCATTATTATTGTGTGTGTATGTGTACAACATGTAGAATGTGTACATACTGTGTAAAATGTGTATTGGTAACTAAGTATGTTTAATAGTACACTGTGTGTATGTATGTGTATTCTGCACATTGTCTTCTGTGTAACTCTGTAAGTATGTACTGTATATATGTAAATTGTTTCTGCACTGTCTGGAGCACGCTCTCAAGAATTTCACTCACCAAGACACGTGCTGTGGTGATGTGACAAAGTGATTTGATTTTACTTAACTGTACACAGAAGCATATTATTAAAGACTATTTGAATATTACAGCATATTTAAAGCATACATGATTTTGCAGTCTAAACATGTTTGAACAAAAGAAAGGGGTTAATACACTGATTAACTTGTTTACCTGAATGAATCTACTCGTAAAATATTTTCTGGAAGGAAGCATATTTGTATATTATTGCATATTTGAATCAAAGTATTTTATGTGAAATGACTCATATGTTTGCTCTCTCACAGGTAGGTGTAAAACACCCATCTCCCATTTCACACCTACTGAATTTATGAGCTAGAGCGCCACCCGATGGGCATACATAATCTTGCAGCCTACGAATGTTTAAACAAAATAAAGGGGTTAAATACATTTAACTATACGTACACTTTTATTGAAAATTACATACAAAGTTCCAAACTATTTTTGAAAAATACCTCCGTTAGATTCAGAATAATGTTCCAAAGTGTAATATAGACATTCAGCGTAAGGATCTGGGCTTTGATTTTATCAATACATCTTTAAATAAACAAATGTAAAAAATACACTGGTATTCTTGGCATTTTCGAGGAAGCGTTGGCTGTGTTATATTAAAAGGACTGTCTGTGATTATTTTGTTTAAGTGTTTAAATAAACAGGGGACTTTTGTCCCAACAATGCAGTTATCTGAGATTATCAATTGTAAGAGGAATAGGAACTCTTTGACAAATCGTCATTCAGAGTGACACAAATAAGAACATATGCTTTTTTTTTATATTTGTAACACCCATTTTGTCTTTGAACCACACACACACACACACACACACACACACACACACACACACACACACACACACACACACACACACACATATATATATATATATATATATATATATATATATATATATACACTGTATATATGGAAGCTGGGAACTGCCTTGATAACATATTAGCATCTGATTTTGAGATTTATCTACAGCGTGTGTGATCTTCATAAATTCATGCTTCAGGTGTTCATATTAGTCTCATTTTTGTAATTCCGTACATTTCTCATCCCTCTGCCTGGTCATTTTCAACCCAATGGTAACTCATAAATCAGAAATCAGTGAGGGAGAGAAACATATTCGGTGCAGCCGTTGAATTACGCGCTTTAATGCTTCAGACATTCATATTAGCGTCATTTTTGAAATGCCATAAATTTCTCACCTGCTCCTGCTTGCATGTTGACACATGGGTTGCCCGAGATGCAGAAAAGGTGAAGATAGCATCTAGGGCAAAATAGGCAATGTGTGGAAGAGCCTAAAATCAGAATTTTTTTTTATCCAGTCGTTCTGCCCCCCCCGCCCCACCGTGACACCCCGCCCCACCGTGACACCCCGCCCAGGTACGGAAAGGCCAAAAATGTGAAAAATTATGCCAGGCCCAAATATTTGGCATTAACGTACGCCTTAGCAATAAAGGTAACGATACAGGGCGGAACGGCTGAGACGTGGTTGCGGGACGGCCTGCTGTCGAGGCAGAGTTGAAAATTGGCAACCGATGAGAGAAAGTTCTGAAAAATGGAATAAAAAGCATGGCATATAAGCCCATAATGCTCAAAACGGTGCTAGAGGGCGTGAGGAAATGCTCCACTGGGCACCCCAGGCAGAATTTGTTTCTGCCTGATCTATTGTATTGTATACATGTTGTGAATTTTGATCATCAGAGTTTGTAAAATCTGTTTCTCCATCACTAAGTGAAGTGCTAGTTAATGAGCTGATCTTAACGAGGTGTAATTAGTGTGGACAGGTGTTGGACATCAATGAGAGGTTATAAAAGCTCCATTTGTTTCTGACTGGAAGAGAAAGCAGTCTGAGAGTGTGATGAGGAATGAGAGTGAATATTTGAAAGAGAAGATGAATGAAAGAAAAGAGTCAAAGATGTCCTTCTTTTGAGGCTTTAGTTTGTTTCTGACTGGAAGAGAAAGCAGTCTGAGAGTGTGATGAGGAATGAGAGTGAATGTTGTTTGAAAGAGTCAGAAAGAAAGAAAAGAGTCAGAAAGATGTCCTTCTTTTGAGGCTTTAGTTTGTTTCTTTTGTGGATTCAGTAGAGATGCGTCTCTTGATGTTGGGATGAAGTTCAGACTTTCATCAGACACACAAACTGTCTGTCATTTTTTTGACACATTTTGGATGAATATATAATAATCATATATTATCCATACTAATGCTCAGCCATGAGCTGCTTTATTGTCAGACTCGGTTTTATTTGTGAAGCTCTTTTCTCAGTTCACATTGTTGGAAAGCCGTTAAAGCTCGATGTTAAAGCAGTTTCAGGACTGGACGATATACATGTTGATCTAGAACTGATCCAGCGTTTGAGATTGAGCTGTTGATTCATTTGATCAATCAGAGACACTTTTAGTGAGAAGGACTGAAATTACTGACATCAGAGAGAAGATCTGCCTGACTTCCAGAACATTGCACACCATCCCAAGATCTCTGCTGTATTCTCGGGGGACAGGGAGGGAATCCTTATAATAGCATTTCATCAGCTGTGACCGTCCTCTGATGGGCTTCTAGTACAGAGAGAGAAACTCTAGATTAGATTATCAGACACAGAAAATGAAGGGGATGGGAATAAAATTGGCTCCATTCTCAAAAGTCTATCTCCCCATGAGTCCTCGTGCATTTCTTCTGCACACTGTTGAACAAGCTCGTATTTCTGCTTCATGAACGTCAGAAATGCTCCTCATCGGCTGATTCTCCATCTCACAACTGAACACATTACAAATAACTCATGATGGGAATTTGACAGTACAATAATTGTCTGATTTAATGATTTTTATGATTATCTTCAAATGAGTAATAGTATCATAACTGCGGTTTTATTAATCAAATACAGTGAATAAATAAACGCACGTCTCACTGAACACAAGGAAATCACGCACATCATTATATACTGCTACAGCAATGTTGTCCACACTTCAGATTACATTACTAGACTTATCTTTGTGTAGAAAGAATGAAAGCAGCAGATGATAAAGTGGGATTGAATGAGCAGATCCTGCAGTAAGATACTATAATTACGATTAATACATCAGGTTTTTTCTTCACCATTTTTGTTGCCGCAAAATGTCTCAAGTTCTCAGGACCTCATCTATTAGACTGTAGGCGTTCTCTGAAGCTCCAACCGAAGACTCTTTTATAAGGATGACCTGAACACGCATTAAACATGCCAATATTGGGGCTTTTATAAAGAATAATAACATGCTGTACTTTGTGTGAGATGAACCTGAGGAAGTATAGCAGGAATAAAACCCTCAATATCCTCGGTTATCGCTCTCACAAAATACACCAGACTCTGAAGAATGGGCTGAAAAACAACACAAGAGCCCGGTATTATTCCAGAACACATTCTGTGTGTAAATACTCTGATTCCTGCTGGTTTGTCACGGTTGCAGTCTTCAGTCAGATACAAATACATCTACTGAACCAAATCCTGCTTCTCTCTCTCTCCACTTGTTCCTGGCTGTGAACATCAGAGTTAAACATGTTTCTGACCGCAGAGCTTCAGGATCAGGGTGTGTGTGTGAACCTGAACAATTAATCACACTGAACGAACTTATTCACATTATTTGCCCCAATTCCACACATCTAATTCAAGCTTTCATCTGAAAACCCAAACACTGTATTCTGGAGGAATTAATATATTTGTGTAATCATCTCTGATATCTGTTGAACACATCGAGACAGTAACTCAAACACAATCATAAAGCTGAATGAGCAGACTAATAAAGCATGCATTCATTAATTTCTTCACAATGAGAAAGCAGCAGATTCTGTGGTTATTCACTCAGATCAGAGACTCACCTGAACGACGCTGTTGTTTCTGCTGTAATTCCTCCAGATCTTCTTAAATAAGGAGAACAAAGCTCTGCCATTGGAGAAAGAGAAACGCTCAACGAGGATCAGCTGAGTCTCGTAAACCAAGCCCTTCTTCTGACCCACAGAGTTTGCTGACTGGGTTTAGTGTTTTTCTGTGGCTGGTGCTGCAGGAGTTTCTGGGAAACTTTCTGGGCTCTGTTGACTCCATCTCAATGTTGATCTGCTCCCCATGAGTCCTCATGTATTGCTGGCGGTCAGGGAGGGAATGTCTATAAAGTTGTCCAGCAGTCGGTTAACCTGAACTCATTAATTGAAGGTGAAAGAGTTGGGGTTATTGCTGGAGGGAATGTCTTAAGATGTTATCCAGCAGCCAGTCTTGATAAACTGAGTTCTGTGAGATCATGTTAAATAGTGAGAGAGGAAACTCTGATGAAGATGGAGGATTTGCAGCTAATTTCACTAGAAACAACAAACACAAATTGAAGAAAAGATCAGTGACACGGTGCCAAAAAAAGATGCAATAAATGTTTATGGGGTGAGGGGGCACATCACTTCTGCTCTGTCTGAAAATGAAAGTGAATCAGAAACTAAAGTCAATAATTTGCACAGCAGCAGATCTGAAAGTGAATCATGTCTCAGAATGAGCTAAACTCTGAACTACAGACAGATGCACTGTTTCTGCTGAATGAAAGCGCTTCTAGAAAAGCTCTGATACCGATGTTCTTTATAATCATAACCTCTCCTCATTATGCGGCGGTGGCAGGTTTGTTCTGGAGGAGGAACTGCAGGTGTCCTTCTGTGAACATCACAGATCAGGTGTTAATGGAGCTTGAGTGTGAAATGTGTTTGAGAGCAGATTCAGTGTGTGTGAAGCCCAAAGTATACTTCACCGCCTCGTTTTTGTAAGCGTGTGTGTAATGTACTGCAGCTCCCACATGCGCTCTGAATTGTTTTATACCACTTAGTGTCTCCACAAGCTGTCAGCACTGAACCGGGCCGTTGATTCACAGTTGATAGAAAACAACAACCTGCTGAAGATGAGAAATAACACAGAGGCCTGTGTTGATGAGTGCATGTGTGAGGGGTTAAAACACAAAGACATTTTCCCTACTTTTACGAAACATTTGGAGAAGCACAGACTGTGAACAAGGACGAATCTCTTTAGTGAAAAAATATGAAGCAAAAGCAGTAATATTGTGAAAGGTTTACTATTAAAATAACTGGTTTATTTATGGATAACACATGAATCAAAATGGCACAACACTAAACACAATTTTATAAAGTTGCACCACACAGGATTCAAAGCAACAATCTCCCGGCCACACGCCTGTCATCAATGCTGGTGTGCACACAGATGTTGAAATGAGAATCAATTCAAAGTAATGAATTTGTACTTAAACGCATTGTCATATTTTTAATAGACTGAGATAAGATGATATTTGGAAAGGCACAATACCTGCAACTTCTGCATAATTTTTTTGCCTTGTTGTCTGGACATGTGCCATCCTGGATTCGAACCCACGACCTGAAAGGTTCGGGGTCAGCAGCTTAGCAGAGCGCATCACTCCGTTGATGCACGTTCAACTGGCTTCAGAAGAGAAGTTTAGGAGTGAGAATGAGCTCACAAAAGCGTATTTTAGCCAGATAAGCATGCTGAGCTAACTTAATGCTAACGTAGTTTACGTTTAACCTGATAGCTGAAAAGTCACATTAGAATAAATGGCAACCGGTTAACATGCTAAGCTAACAAAAAATAAAAGATGAAGCTCAGATGAGCTTTTTGTCACACATACAGAGTATAACCAGCAGTGAAATGTGTTCACTGCATTTAACCCATTCAAGTGCACTTGGAGCAGTCGGGGGTTCGGTGCCTTACTCAAGGGTCTCACCTCAGTTGTGGACAATTCCTGCCGGAGCCGAGATTCGAACCCAAAAACTCGGATTATAAGTCCAACGCTCTATCCACTAGGCCACGACTGCTAACTAGCATAAATCAACAAGCAGAGGCACGCTCTAGTTTACTGAAGTAGTTCTCGGGAACTGTATTTAATATCAAAAATCTGTTCAGTCATTTTTGTGCGGCTCCAGTCCAAAGATTGTTTGATCAGATTTTGGACATTTTTTAGGAAAAGTAGCAAAAACACTTTTTCATTTATTCAATATGGCGGACAGACACCTTGTTAGAAAATTACAAATAAGGCACCGTCAGAATTGGAATAACCAGGAACAAAACTAAATTTTCAAAAATTATAAACTCTTCTGCAAGAAGAGTTATATCTCTGGAACACTAGCTGGCACAGTTGTCATTCTTCCTGGGTACATCCAGGACATTTTGTTCATGGTCCCAACCCATTTTTGTGCAGATATGTCAAATAGTTAAAAAGATACTGCAATTAATGGCAGACAGGTGGTTCAGCCAATTGACATCCTCTGATTCGGCATGACCCAAGGAATACATAGACACAAATATTATAATTTTTTTGACTGACTGTTCAAAAGTTATAAGCAAAAATGTTAATTCTTGGCATCTCAGGACCCATAGGTGGTGCTGTTCCTAACTTTGGCATGGACCTTCAAATCATTGTGTTGATTAAGCGTACCAAGTTTCATTTTGATTGATCAAAGTTTGGCCGAGATACAGCCTCTGAACCAATTTTGGCCCAATCTTGTTAGGTTCACAACATCACTTTTGAACAAAAATGAATAAGTTAATTTCTGTTCAACTCAGTCCAAAGATCATCTGAGCCGATTTTGAAGGAGTAGTAGGGCAAACAGAATACTGCAAATTTCAAAATGGCCGCTACTGTAATGGGTGGAGTCTTAATGTAAGCTATTGAATGTGATCCGCCTGAAGAGATTAATCCGGTTCATGGTTTCATTTTTCTAGAACAAGGGGTTCAGGAGTTATTACCATTTCAATGTTGAGTTTTTGAACTAGTGGTGGCGCTATAGAGTTGGTTCTAGAGACCCCAAATTTGGTTAGATCACTATTCATAGTCATCTCTACAAGTGTGCCAATCTCTATAATTTTCCTATGTTCCCTTCATAGGGCTGCCATAGACTTCCGAGGCCAAGCCCGCGAATGGTAAGAAAAAAAAAATGAATGTACATTGAAAAAAACAGGTTCAGATGAGAGTACAAATTCACGTTTCTGATTCAAGACGAACACGCACGGACGATCTGACGTTTGGAACAAAAGCAATGTTCGCACCACTTCCAGTCAAAGTACCTCTTTCAGTCTGGGAATATGCCACCCTGGATTCAAAGCCACTACCTGATAGATTTGGTGCCAGTGGCTTAGCAGAGTGCACCACTCAGACGCTACATGTTTCACAGGTTGCAGAGGAGAAGTTTGTGTGAGTGAGCTCACCAAAAAAGCAACACAATCCTATTCATTTCAATGGAGAGCTGGCAACACGAGTGACAGCGACCGTTGACGACTGGATGGAGCGACGCGACAAAGTTCAGAATCCTTCAACTTTATGCAAATGAAGAGTGACAGCCAATAGGAAAGATGGTTGAGCTCACCTAATCGTTCTCCTCTCGGTCATAGATAAACACACTCAATGGAAAAAAAGTAGGCTCTGTTTCTCATTTATTTTTGTATGTATGGACTTAATTCATACTTATATTATATTTAGTATTTTGCCTCAAATGTTCGTATGTAGCGGCAATAAACCTAATTTGCTGTCAAGGCAACCAGTAGTGAGAACGCCCACTAGGGACCTCATCACCAGCCTCTGGCGACATGCAGCGACAAAGGCGCTGGTAGTGTGAACTCAGGTTAATGGTCACACAGCTTACTGTTAACTTGATGGTAGAAGAGTCACATTAAACTCAGGCATGCTGAACTTCCAAAAGGTATTTCTCAGGAATGGAAGTGAATATCAAAAACCTGTTAATTTCAGTGCAGTTGAGCTCTAAATCATCTTATCAGATTGGTCAATTTTTAGGAGTAGCAAAATAAACTTGTTCACTTAAATATTGTCAACTGAAAATGTTTTAAAAACACCGGCATTGTTGGCAAGGAATGTAGAGATTGTATGCAGTGTTCATGATCCCTACCTCATCTTGTGCTGGTGTTAAACTTTTGGAAATATTGCAAGTATTTGGATTTCAAAATGTTTTTTACAAACCTGAACAAATTCATGGATACAGTGAGTCAAGACCATTATGAACCAAGTGTTGAAAAGTTAGAATAAAAATGCACAACAGTTTTGCAATTTGGTAACTTTAAACTAGTTTGTTATAAAAAAACATCTACGATGTTTTTATTTTTTGATTGTTTATAACTCAAAGCTGAATATTTGCTTAAAGGTCATACAAAACATAACCCCATAGCAACAAAGACTTAAGCTGAAAACACATGCATAACATCTTGCATGTTGAGTAATGGTTACAGAAAAATATCTTACACATTACAAATTATACAGCAAATATAACGGCTACTCACCAACAAAAAAAGTGCTGGTCTGAAATTCTAGTAAACCAAGATGATATTGGAATAAAAATTGTAGCCTATAGCCATTGCAACAGTTAAACGAGGGAGGGGAGAAATATTTTTTTTTTTACTTATTTGGGGTATCTGAAATGACAGAGGAGGGAGATGAGGCAGGTGGTATGTCCAATTTTGGCTGTAGGACCATCATCAGCCAAAAAGTAAAATTCTTAAATCACTTTATGGAAGAGAAGCAGATTGTGCAGGTCATAAGTAGAGTTGTTTCTTGCTGCATCTCTGGATGTGATGTTCTGGATATGAAAGGTTAGTGATAGAGTTATGTATGGTGATTTGCATTGTCCGGAGGTCTAGAAGAGAGTCCCTTATTGTGTCCGTAGTGGCGGTTTTCGGAATTTGTACTGCTGATATTTTCCAATGTTGAATATTTTAATGTTATCAGATGTTGTGGTTTGTATTGTCAGCTTTATAAAATGTGTTGCATTTGTGACCCAGGACTCTGCTGCATGACAATGCCATGTCTTGGAGTCTGTTTTAATGGACAGCAGTAATGTAAACATATGATGTTGGCTGTGATGTGTTCGGATGTTAAATAAAAATGGTGACTGCAAGCTATTGGTGAAAATGTGCTGATTTGACAGGATTGTATACATATCCAGATAATATATCGTAATTAGAGGTTGGTCATGTAGAACCAAGATTCAATATTGATGTTGTGCTGTGGTCCCCAAACTGAGCTCCACCACCCCAGTGGTATCTGCAATGGTGTATGTGTTTTTCTCAAGAAAAGTGCCGTCTTGTAGAATTGTATGGCCTTCACTTTCCAATTGAATGCATTTGGCTCTGATATTCACCTGCAGAACAAAGAAAAATAAACAATATTAATTATTAGCTCTTATGATACATTTTTGCTTACACAGAGTCCATTTTATACATTCTAGAAACTATAAGTAACGTTGCAAGCAGATGTTAGCTAACTCTTAGTGAATGAGACTTGATTAGGGTTAATGTTAGATCAAGTTGATTTGTAAACTTAGTGTGTAACATGTTAGCTGAAGGATTATAAACTCTTAACAGACATTGAGCCAATGGTCTACCAAGTGTAATTTTATAGTTAGTGGATCTGCAGAATGAACATGTGTAAAGAGCATAGTAAACCTGGATTGCTATCGACAAAGCTACCAGCATTTTCTTGAAGTCTTTAGTATGGGTTTAACTATTTTGCTAAATATTTAGTAGTACTTACTCTCTGGTATTCCATGTCCATTTGAAGAATTTGGGTGATTGTCTTGTTGCGGTTGTAGGGGTAATCAAATGAAGTTGAACAAGACCATTTGGACTGGGGTGTTAACAGTATGTCCTTTTCCCCTTCTTTCCTTGCTGGTTGCAGGGCCACATTGTTTAATTGCACAGGACTTCTAAAACATTAAGACAACAATTCTTGGTTGAGATACATCTATACAGCATTTGAAAGAACCAAACTTGTTTACCGGTCCCTCTCAACGGTTTGAAACTTGGAATGGAGCTCTACTTTGAACACCATAATTGTTTTAATTGTGACGTTGTTATAAACGTCCTTCAAAATACGGATGTTTTACTCCATGCACCCTGTTACTGTCTGGTGGAGACTTGTGGTTGCCATATCTATATAAAATTAAAGATGTGATATAGAATTAATACAATGTCAATTTAATAAACTCGCAACATGTGTAGATTGTTCAGTAATCCATAAACATTGACAAGAACATGAAATTGAAACAATGTATGTTCTTTAATTTAATAAGAACTTTCTCAAATATTTTGTTTATATACTGTTATTTCTTGGTTTAATACCATTTCAGAGCACATAAGCAGATAGAGCAGTGAAAAATGTTACCACATCATATATAACAAAATACAATAGAATAAATATGTCTTTCATTAACTGAATATACAAACAATTTAAAATAGGTGTAAACAGCAATATAGGTAGGAAATGTAATGCAGAGCAGGAAGAGCAGCTTAAAAATAAAAAGTTTGCACAGATATTTGCGCATAAATTCAGAGGAAATCATTATACAAAAGATATGGTTTCACATCATCTGAAATAGAAGCAACGCTTGCTGCATTTCTGGGCATAGTGACTTCTGCAGTCTAGGCATTGGCCACAGTGGAGTTAACCCTACAACATGAATGTTATAAGAATCTTTATTTTTAACATACTACTCCACTTAGAAGATTCAAATTAGAGAATGTTCTTGCACAAGAATCCGTTTGCATGAATTTGCTAATTAATACTAATTAATCAGCACCTGATATTGATTTGCAGTATATATGGTAGAGAAAATGTGTGATTTGATTCGTCTTCCAACTATATTATTAAACATTTGAAGTGGATCAAAGTTGTTCTTAAATCAAAACCATACCTGTTCTTGTCTTAGAACAACTTTGATCCACTTCAGATGTTGACTAATGTGCACTGACCGTTATGTGCAATTAACATTAATTGAACGTTTAGCAATGCCAGTATATGGTTTGTGTAATGTCATTATACATTTAATTATCCTGAAATAAGCAGCATGCAGTATTTAAATCAAGTTAATTTGTTGGTTTTGTTAATTATCCATATGAATTTTAAACTTTTAATGCAGATTGATGGCATACTTCAGGTATCCACATTTTGTTATTGTCAAAAGTGCATTAAATGCAATTTGAGGTAAAAAGGGAATTAGTATGTTAAGATTCATGTTATGTAGGAGTCCCCCCCCCCATGTTTATTTGTATAGCACTTTTTACAATATAAATCATTGCAACGCAGATTCACAGAAAATTAAATGGTGTTAAATCACACGTACATCTTTTCTTTTTTGCTTTGAAGGCTATATATATTTTCCTTGAATACTCACATTACTCTTGTACTTCACCTGAGAATAGTGAGAATCCAGTTTCTGAAACTGAACATTGCTTGCGTAATATTCTTTTGAACACTTACAACTTTTCTTTCTGAAATAAGTATCAGTACAATATCTTGATTTCAGTTGCTTTAGGTTTTTTTGTCTTTACTCAATCGTTGCGATGCCTCTTGGTTGGAGGACATTCTGCAGTATCGCTTACCTTTATTTTATGCAGACATGGCTTGATGACCTCATTTGACCCTTGATCATCTCTTCATGATTACCATTACAGCGTTTCAAATAAATCCCATTCTGTGTAAATACCTCTCCAGTAGGTTTGTGTGCATTCCATCGGCCATCATTAAAAGTCATTATGGTGGTTTTGAAAAGATCAGCCGAAACATGTAACATCAATTTCGGTTACCCATGTGCCAGAATAAAACATTCTAGATCGTGTCGAAGAATATTCACTTCTCACGTACCTCTCAAATAGTGAAGTTTTCAGATGTTTGACCGCTGCACGGCGAATCTTCAAATGCTTGTCTTCGCTTCCACATGTGCCAACGACCTGAAAAAGCAGTTACCGTCTGGTTTAATGGTTTTTTCTGACACGGACCTGTAATGGGACCAAAGTTTATGACATTACAATCAGTGTTTTCATTCGTCAGAAGAATGAGCCTACATGAAGCTTGCCAATCATTAGGAGTTAAAGGAGAAAAATACATCTGGAACTGAAACATCAGTGATGATTGTCATCCGTTACACAGCTTCAACATATGATTTTATAACCCGTTTACCTGAGAGTGCATTCTGCTTTTTTTCTCCCCCTTTTACCTTTACTTAGCCACACGTTACAGGCTGTCTGCGTTGGAAGGTTAGTGCTTGCGTTTACAACTTCATCCACAGGTACTCTATAATCAGCTGGTTTTACCTCAGTCTTCACAAACCTTGGGTGTGTGTTTTAGGACTTCACCAGAAGAACATGGAAAACTGCTTCTTCCAACGGATCAGAAACTTCTGCATCTGCATGAACCAAAACTCCAGCTATCTCAAATGGTGGCTCAGGTTCCACAAATACCTGTGCTATGTCATTAATATAGTAGTACTCTATGGTACCGGCTCCACTGTGTGAAGCTCCAAAGCATCAGCTTGATGAAAAGAACCTTTCAGCACTAGTTTCTGTGGAAAATCACAACATGCAGGTAAAGCACTCAAAGCATTTTCAGGAAGGTTTTGTTCAGTTGTCATTGATTGGTTTACTGCATAGGGCTTCATATGTACTGCAGCGGGTTTCATAGGGTTTTGGAGGATACGGCGAAACTTGCTCTACTTTTTTTTTTAAGCGGGAGCGTTGCATCCTCTACCCATTTTATTGCAGGATGGAGTGGAACCTGCTGGTTTTGGGCACGATGGCACTTCTGGGTTTTCCGAGGAAGCAGCGACACCTCGGCCTTCTTGAATATTTTAAGAGGAAGTGCTGCAGCCTCAATAGAGCCCTGCAATAGGCCGAGGTGGTTTCTATACGATGATAAAAACATCTATTTTTGAACGAGGATGCGGCTTAACCTCGGGTTGATATGTTTTGAAAGGAAGCTGTGCAGCCTCTTTCCCGTTTGTTTTTGCAGGACAGGGTGCAATCTGCTGAGTGGCAGCGGGATCACAACTGCTGGAGCAGTCGGCCATTTTTTTTACCGAGGAAGCGGCGTTACCTCGGCCTTGCATGTTTTAAGAGGAAGTGGTGCAGCCTCTGTAGTTACATGTCTGTGCATATAGTGGACTTCTTCTTGGCACCTGTGAACACAGAAACATAATTACTACATATACATACAAGACAACAGTTTTCAGTTCTTAGACAATTTAAAACCTGATAACACTGTAGATATTCAAACAGTACAAATGATGAACATACTTCACATGAAAATGTCTTGTACTGATGTAAACATAATATCTCACCAACAGCAATGTAAACTATATGTACATACGTTCTGATGATTAACTTAAAAGTTTGTCTAGCACGCATGGATACACCCTCAATTTTACCATGCAAAGTAAAACGTTTAACTTGCCTCAGCTCGTAGTCTTTTACCAACATATGAAAAAGTCTAAGCTATGCATTAAGAATTACATTTCATATATTTAAACAATATACAAAAATTATAAATGTTACCTCAGCTCAAACTCTTATCAATTCACCAACAAAAATAAGAAAGTATTGTCAAGTGTGCATAACTAACATATTGAAATGCAACTTTTTTCACAGTTAAATATAACCCATTCAATTATCTTGTATAATTTACCAATACTAATCTTGGTAAGGAAACTACTTCAGTCAATTAAGCAGTTCATATACATTTACTTTTATCCAAAGCGACTTACAATTGCATTCAGGTTATACATTTTCATTAGTACATGTGTTCCCTGGGAATCGAACCCACAACCTTTTGCGCTGCTGACGCAATGCTCTACCACTGAGCCACAGGAACACATGAATATAATATTCAAACCATCTGAATCGTGAAAAGTGATTAAGTCCTGTGCATTACTTTACCAAGACAAAAAAATCTTAAACATTACCTTCAAATAATTTCCAGAGTACACTAACATTAGTAAAAATCTTTATCTACTTAGTGTTAAGAAAAAAAAACTTGAAATGAGCGGTCATTACAAACAAAAGTGAACATATTCTACCAAGGGCGTAAACATGGTATATAGATATTGGGGGTCCAAATGTGAGCCCTTCCCCAGATGTATTTTTTTAAGTACATTTCCCACAATTTTCATATATTGATAAAGATTTGCTCATATAGAACATAGTTTTGAGGAATACATTGACCATTTGAAAGAACAGTCTGCAATTTATCTGACAAAGCAGCAAATAGGATGGCTTCCAATGAGGAAAACTTACATACCTAAAGCATTTTGGTTTAAATATTGTGTGTTTCATGTGAATTAAATCATGAAATCAAACTTACAACTACACTATGCCTACCCCACCCACACAGTTACTGTCTCTCTGTGCTGCCTGCATTATGACCATATACCTTTATTGTTCTTGAAGAATAATGACTGACCCTAATGATTTTATTGGTGCGAGTGTTATTTGCTTTGGCTTTACCAAGACTGTTGAGTGCCAAGTGAATTTTAAAAACATCAGTCAATATCTCTCTCTCTCTCACACACACACACACACACACGACACACGGGGGGAGTCGGAAAAAATAACTGCACACACTGATGACAGAGTAAATGGACCCCTTTTAAAAGTTTTCCCCCCACCAGAATTATTCTTTCGAATCCACGGCACCGGATCAGATAGGTTTCCATTCAAATCAATGTCAACTTAAATCCGTTCAGTCGCGGATCAGATCGTAAAAACAAACAGGCCAGGCCATCAACGAATGAATAGAGGCTTATCAATGGAGTGGGAAGTGCGGGAACTCCTTGGTCTGTGACTCCAGCAGTTCATTATTCAGCCTATTTTCAGGGTATCATGCTAGAATTTCCGCGGTATTTTTGACCATGGCACTACTTTTTAGGTGTCTACTTGCTTACCGTCTGAAAAAAAGGCGAATGTCCGCCTGTTCGTCCTGCTTCTTTCTTTTAGCTCCTACCTTCATTTCATTTAAGCACCAGTGACAGTCGGACTGAGCGTTTTTTCAAACGATGCCGCAAGCCGGCGTTCACGGCTCAACCAAGTGTACAATCGAGGGGGTCACACAGTTTTGTTTCCCTTGTTTTTCCTAAATTGAAAGTAAATCGGAAATAACAACAGATCCACTAGGCTACAACCAGGGTTCATAAAAGGAGGGCATATCATATGTCGCCTATTATTGGGGGGGGCAGATTGGTATCATGGTGCCAAAGTGTATGGTGGTTACGCCCATGTATTCTACATACTTTCAATTACATACCTTAATTGGATACAAAGCATGTTAATGCTATGAGAATACTTTGTCAAACCACATTTACTTCAAAATAATAATAAAAGCATGACCTACTGTAGAAACAGAAGAATAACTCCGCCCAGTTTCACCCCTTTATATACATGGTGCATGCATGTTGCCTTTTAATATTATTATATATGAAAATATATTCAATAATATACTGTTTCCCTTCCTATGTTTTTTTCTTAAATCAGATGAATCACTTTTCTGAATTACCACATGCCATAGGTAAGCATGCTAACTTTCTATTCACATTTATAAAATATTTGTACATCAAAACTGCTAATTTAATCTAAAATACCAGTTAACAAATATAACTTTTATGAATTTACGTAGTTGACATGTCTCATACAGTTTATTTTTATTGCAATTCCATTCTGGATATTTCTAGATGTTCCTGATCTAACAGAGCTGATTAGATTAACGATCATGTCAGTCAATTGCCCCTTTGCTAAGACTAAGGCTGTCAGCACACTCTTTATGCCAGTTACATCTTGCACTGAGCTACAGTATAAATTACTCTGTGACTAGATAAATCAAAACATTGAATTGTTTTATGTCTCTGAAGGCAAAATATAGATGTATGAAGGAATCAAGCTTGAAAGCAATTCAACCTGTAAACTAAATGCCAACAAATTAAAACAACAAATGTTTTTTTTCCCAGTATGCACATTTTTAAAGTTTCTACAATAATTAGTAATCTAATTATATTACACTAATTACCACAGCAGCCAATGAACGTAATGAGAATTAGCTGAATCAAATAAACTGAAGCCACAAATATCTATCACCCACTATAGTTTTTCTGAAGGAACTACTCTACACAGAGGTATATGCAACTGCTTATGAATATGGTTACTATTAAGCAACTTACTCTTCTTGTTATTTATCATAACATGTTTAATCCCTTTAAGACTTAGCATAAGGATCCCCTGTTCCTTTCCTTAATAACCAGGTAAAACTTCCTAAACCTACATTTTCAACTGTTAATGTCTTCCAAAGTCTGCATTTACTCTCTGTACAGCTAAACCACCCCAGTTACGTGTCCAGGTGTAATAGGTACAGTCATAAACTGAATTGTAGTATTTATTCAGTTTATCGATGTCTAATTTTGCTCTTATTACTCATCCAGGCAAAGTAGCCCCAGTTGAAGCAACATTCACAAATTGCTAAATTTTCCATTATCTATTTTTATATTTTACATCCAGGTAGAGTAGCCCCCATTTACCTGTTCAGACAAAGCAAGTAAAATATATATTATATTTTTCGTTGTCTAATTTTAATCTCTTACATAATGCAGAGCAGCCCCCATTTCACGAACCAGGCCAAGCAGGCAAAATGTTCACAAATTGCTGAAGTTTGCTATATTTTCCATTGTCCGATTTTAATCTCTTAAATGCAGCCCCCATTTTAAAATCCTGGCAGAGCAGGTAGTACATCAACTAAAGTCTGAAGTGTCCTATACTTAAGTATCCCTGTTTAATTGTACTCTTCTGCACACTTCAGCAATCCTACACTCATCAGGAGAAAGTTTCCATCGTGTTCAAAGTTGTGTCCTTAGCATTCTAAACTTACACCAGTTTACTAAAGGTAAAGTTTATTCATTTTAAACAAATTTACTAGATAGTCCAAACGCTTTGTGTTCTAAACATTTCATGCTCTTCTAGACTTATCTCTTAACCTCTTAAAGATGGAAGGCAGGCCACGAAACACTGCCCCCCCAATTAGTAGTGGGCTACATCCACAACATATCTCCACTGAAACAAGGATCAAAACGACCGTACTTTGAAGCAGAAATTCAACAAAGTTCAGAAACTTGTAGTTTTTAAACCAGAAATTCTTGTTCAGTAACCTCAACAGGCTCACATGATGTCTGTTACACCCACAAGTCAACCATGTGCTGCTTGAGTCACCTTGACTACACCTACAATCATAACATTTCATCTAAAGAAAAAAACCTAATCTCAGACATCCTCAAAACAAACACTTCATACCGGAAAGTAAAAAAAATATATATATACACATGTTGAATGGATCTGAAGTTTACAAGTTTTTATTTAACCCACCCCAATGCAGGTGAATGTCAAGGCAAAGGTAATTGTACAGAAAAGTCAAGGGCACAACTTTGTTCGAGATGGATCCTTTCTCCTGAATACCACCTACACCATCGCAGACTAAACCGCATCTATCGACTTAACTGTGTGGAATGACGATATTTATTTTCAAACGTTTCTATACGCAAATTCAAAGGAGAAACATTTATTTCCACTACAAAAGACACTGAAATGAACCTACTTTTCCACAACCTCGCTGCAGAAATAGTTGGCGCAAATATAGACATTTTGCACAATTGTCCGCTAAACCACAAGATGTCGTTAAAAGTGTTTTGCGAAAAACTTTCTACAAGTCCTCATGCATAACCCACTGCACACATGGTACACTTACAATCAAGACGCCAACTGGCATTACCACCGTTCACATAGAAAACAATCTGCTTAGATCCATAATCGACATCCCAGAAAATGCCACCAAAGATATAATCACTCCTTGCTTGCTCTGCCCCGGTAATTGTTGCAACACACCAGAACAATGTAACACAAACTTCAATAGTAAACAAACCTCACATCCTGCAACATGTCACACCTCATATAACAGTAACACCACCTTCCCCTACACAGTCCGATGAAGACTTGGAACAATTAATGATGGAGGACTATCAACACATCCAACAACACTCCCTCCAACAGCAACTCCAAGTCCTGCAAAAACCACACCATCTGCAGTTGTAGCGCTCACAGAAGATACTTCATCCCAAAAATAAATTTGACTGCATGAATTCATGACTACACATGTACTAACTTCATGCACATGCATGTACATAATTCATACACAAACATCCATATGTTTACGTTTGGGTATTGAGATGAAAAAAAAAATCACATTTGCTTATTAGTTTGTAGTGATGGTCATTACTAGTGATCTGACCAACTTTGGGGTCAAGGACCAACTCTCTAGCGCCAGTTCTAGGAAAATAAAACTTAGTACACCTGATTACTCTCATCATGCTGATCACATTCAATAGCTTACAGTAAGACTCCACCATAAAAGTTGATGTGAATGACAAAGTCGACCCAAAATAGGTTCAGAGGCTGTATCTCGGCCAAACTATGATCGAAACTTGGTACGCTTCAACACCATGATCTGAG
Source organism: Gymnocypris eckloni scoliostomus (assembly GCA_027564155.1). Lineage (NCBI taxonomy): Eukaryota > Metazoa > Chordata > Actinopteri > Cypriniformes > Cyprinidae > Gymnocypris > Gymnocypris eckloni. The sequence continues at coordinate 25,897,448 of CM050434.1, read as the reverse complement.
GGTCCATGCCAAAGTTGGGAACAGCGCCACCAAAAATGCTAATTCAAGAACCATTTGACATATCAGCACAAAAGTCGCTTGGGATCATCAACAAAATAACATGAAGACAGCGCCACCTAGTGTGCCAGAGATATAATTATTCTAACAAAAACACTTAACTTTTGAAAGCATTTTCCAAATTATGTTTTAATATAATTTCAGTCCTTGGGTCATTCTGATAATGTCTAATTTTCCCCGAATGTGCCTCCCAGCCATACTGATGTAAATGAAAAAGTTATTTCACTACTATTTTTTCCAAAATCGAATCAGATGATCTTTGGACCGAGCCGCACAGAACTGGCTAAACAGATTTTTTTTTCAATTTGCTTTCATTCCCAAGAAATAGTAATGTGATAATGTGACTCTTCTGCTGTCCAGTTAACCATAAGCTGCATTACAATTAACTTATGCTTGTTAAAACGCTAAAGAACCTTTTTTTTTGTCTGCTCATTCTCACACTTTAACCTCTCTGCAGCAGCTTGTCAAATCTGAAGTGACGCCGCTTCCTTTGAAGTACAAAAACTGTTGTGGGTTTGAATCCCATGTGGATCTGTAATGCTGTTTTGATTAGTTTCTTAGCCAGATCAGCATTGTAAATCGTTCATTCTCACACCTTAACCTCTCTGAACATGCATCAACTAAGCCACTGGACATGAACCCTTCAGCTTGGGGGTTCAAATCCAGGGTGGCACATGCTCATAACGCAAGATGTGCTTTGGCCGGAAGCGGTGCGAACATTGGTTTTGTTCCAGACGTAAGATCTTCCGTGCGCATTCGTCTTGAAATTCTGAACCTCTGTTTTTTCCATGTACGTTCCATTTCGCCCTACAGGCCATTTGCAGCTATACTTTTTGTTTTAGTTTATGCAAAATGTATGTGTTTTATTTATTATGTATTTGACTAAGGTAACATTTCTTTTATAGATTTTTTTGCACTTTTACTTTTAAGTCATTTAGCAGATGCTTTCTAATGTACATAAGTTTTGTATGTACTTGTTGGTACAAGAGCAAGAAGAGGCAAATTCGGTGTTCACACGCTTTGAGACGAGTCTCTCCGCATGGGCCCTGTGCGCACAGAACACCGCGCTGGTGCTGAATTGGGCTCACATCCTTTTCTGTTTGCATGTTTGTTCAGATGCAGGAGAGCTCGGTTCGGTCTTGCTGTCTGTGAGACGCGGCTCTCTGCATGCGCACCGAACATGGCGCAAGTACACACTTGAGCTTTTCCGCGTCTTGTGTTTAAATTGGCAAGGCTTAAAAACACCTGCAAATGTTGCCCATCAACTGTCCTGAGTGTCTTTTTAGACTGAGATCGCCGGGGGGGGGCTCTCAGCCGTGGAACCCTATAATCAAAACCACCATTTACTAGCGACGGCCCTGGGGGTGTACTCACTTTTGTGGCCAGCGGTTTAGACATTAATATCTGTGTGTTGAGTTATTTTGAGCGGACAGCAAATTTACGCACACTCACTACTTTAAATTGTAGAAGAGCGTCATATTTTTATGTGACAACACTGAAGAAATAAAATATTTCCAAAATGTGAGGGGTGTACTCACTTTCAGTACAGTTCTGCTAGTTTATTTTTTCAGAAATACTCTGACACTGATAATGAAGGTGATTGGGGCAAGATTTCATTGAGCTTAATGCATGTAAGACTAAAGAAATTGTAATAGATTTCTGAAAGAAACGCATCAGATTGTCCCTGTAAATGTGTTGCTGCTGTCAAATATGAATGCAACAGGTCAAATGGCTTTCTTCTATTGCACTTCTCGGCCCTGGTGACAATGAACTCTTGTAAACCACAGTGTTTTTGTGGAACTCTAAGAATCTGTTGAGGAACACTTTTTTTGGGTGTGTTGTTTCACTTCTGGATCAGTTCCAGGTTTGAGCCAAAAGGGGAATAAAAACTATATGAGCTTGCAGCATTTTGCAGTTTTGTATTTGTTGAAAAAAAGTTTTTGGCTTTTACTTTAGGGTCAGTGTGGACTACATGGAAAAAAAATGAATATTTCGCTGGGCTGCAGCTTTGGCTGAATCAGTATTACATGTACTGAGATTCAGTCACTAGTAAGGATCTCCAAGTCACTAGCAACATAAATACACTGTGTCGAATAGCTGAGCTGCCACAAATACCCGCGGAGAGACTTAAGGTTCAGAGAAAGCTTTTTCAACAAATCTTGGTGTCGACGACCCGGAGTTATGCAAAAAGCAATGTAGAGAAACATTAGATGCAAGTTTTCCAAAGAATGAAACAAAAGAGTAAAGATATAATGTACAAAGTACCAGTGTTTCAAATAAATGTTACACCATACTGCTGCCGAGAATGTCAAATGGCCAAAATAATAAACCTTTGTTTTTATCAAATTATGACAAAATATAAAAACGTGTGCTAATTTATCCAGATTAATAAAAGACCTAGATAAAACATTGTTGTTGTGTTCAGGGCAGACGCATGAGCGTCACGAGTCATGTTTACATTAATCTACACCCCGCCTCTAATGAAAACAGTATACGGTCACTCAACGTTTGCGAACTTCTTTTTGCCCCCAAACAAAGAACATAAACGAACTTTGAAGTTTGCCTTAACTGCTGATTCTGGAAGACTTTGTAATGTCATTTACTTGAAATATCTGAGGAAGGGAATATTTCAATAATTTGCGTGTTTACAGTTCTCTAATGGTCACACTGACATGCAGGGAAAAAAATAAAAATAAAGTGTGTGTTCAAGCATTTAAATAATTCACATTTTAACGAATTATTGGCCTTTTATCAACTCACAATCCCATTGCAGTTCTTACATTAAGCCCAGTTTGGGGAACCTTGGTGTAATGTAATGCATTTACTGATGTAGATATTAATACGTGGCTTTTTTATATCAATGTTACATTTAATGACAAGTTGATTGAAAAGTAGTCCGAATACATGATCTAAAATGTGTAACCTAGATTACGTTACTGACTAACAGGACAAATGTGTTGGATTCTCCTGCAGGAATCATATTTGACTTTGATTGAAACTTAATTTTCTACGGTATTTTGTAGTTTCTACAGCAGCTCAAAAATGTGTTTCTAAACTTCTACACATTGTTCATTAAATAATTTCAAGTATAATTTCTGCAAATAGATTCCATTTAATCTCTCTCTTTCGCAAAGATAAGCCTCTGTTTATAGTTTTATTATAGTTTGTATTAACCATGAGACCTATTAAACTCCGCTATTCATTCTCACACTTTCAATGCTACATTTTTGTACATTTTTCATCTAGAATGAAGACCATACTGTTATAGAACTGGAAATATAAAGATGATGATGAAAGAGACGAGTACATGAATCAGAGAATCACAGCAGACGAGTTCGTTTGTTTGGTCTCTATAAAGTTTAATTGAAGCAGGTTAATAACTGACAGGTTAGTCTAGTTAAAGAGCCTTAACCAGAAATGCATTCAGCTGAAAATTGTGTTAAATCCTGGCATTTTACATTGACACAATCCTCCTATTTTGATATTGTGCTTTGTTACAATTTGTATTGTTAAAGGCACTATATAAATAAAGAAAGGTGACTTGACATATCTCAAGTCATTGATTTACAAATTCAAAAACACATGCAAGTTAAAAAGCAGAAAAGAAATCTCACATTTACATAATCTAATTCAGTGGTTCTCAAACCTGTCCTGGAGTACCCCCAGCCCTGCACAAGTCTCGACCTCATCGGATTCAATTCATCAGCTCATTAGTGGAGACTGCAATTACCTGAAGTAGGGGTATCAGATATAGGGAGACATACAGGTACCACCTGTGCAGTGCTGGGGTACTTCATGGACAGTTTTGAAAACCACTGATCCCATTATTAAAAATAAAAGGTGTGATTTAACAATTTCATTTTCTGTGAATCTGCGTTGCAATGATTTATTTTGTGAAGTGCTATACAATATACAAATAAACATGGGGGGGATCTTACATAACATGAATCTTAACATACTAATTCCCATTTTACCTCTAAAAATATTGTAACATTTAACAACGTTTTTTATTAAGACATTAACAAAATGTGGAGACCTGAAGTATGCCATCAATTTCCATTAAAAGTTTCAAATTCGTATGGATAATTAACAAAACCAACAAATATTAACTTGATTTAAATACTGTATACATTTAATTATCATAATTACATTACACAAACCGTATACTGGCATTGCTGAACTTTCAATTAATGTTAATTGCACTCAAATTCAGCAAAGAAGCAGTCAATGCACATTATTCAACATCTGAAGTGGATCAAAGTTGTTCTAAGACAAGAACAGGTACGGTTTTGATCCACTTCAAATGTTTAATAATAGTTCAAACACAATCTTACCTGTAGCAGGAAGATGAAAGAATCCAATCACACATTTTCTCTCCCATATATATTGCAAATTATTATCAGGTGCTGATTAATTAGCAAATTCAAGCAAACGGATTCTTGTGTATGAACATTCTCTAATTTGAATCTTTTTGAGTCTAAGTGGTGTAGTTTAAAAAAAAATATATAAAGATTCTTAAAACATTAATTTGGTAGGTTCAACTCCACTGTGGCCAATGCCTAGACTGCAGAAGTCACTATGCCCAGAAATGCTGCAAACGTTGCTTCTATTTCAGATGATGCAAAACCATTCTAATAATGATTTCCTCTGAATTTATTAAACAACATTTATGCCCAAATATCTGTACCATTTATTTTTAAGTTGTTCTTCCTGCTCTGCATTACACTTCCTACCTACATTGCTGTTTGCATATTCAGTTAATGAAAGACATATTTCCTCTATTGTATTAGTTTGTTATATATGATGTGGTAACTTTTTTCGATATTGTTTCACTACTCTGATGCTTATGTGCTCTGTTTATATACTGTTATTTCATGTTTTAATACATGAAAAGTATTTGGAGATAGTTCTTAAAGTACATTTTGTTTCACACTCAATTTCATATTCTTGTCAACAAGCTCGTTAACAATTACCTCATAACAATTAAGCTCCAAAATTTAAAGCATTTAAATATGGTGGTTTACGCTGGTCTAAGTCCAAGTCTCCACCAGACAGTAACGGGTACATGCACAATGTGACACCTTTACGACATCGAGTAAAACATCCGTATTTTGAAGGACGTTTATAACAACGCCACAATTTAAAAAATGATGTTGTTCAAAGTAGAGCTCCATTCCAAGTTTCAAACCGTTGAGAGGGACCGGTAAACAAGTTTGGTTCTTTCAAATGCTGTATAGATGTATCTAAACCAAGAATTGTTGTCTTAATATTTTGTGTATTTTGTCATGTTTTAGAAGTCCTGTGCAATTAAACATGTGGCCCTGCAGCCAGCAAGGCAAGAAGGGGAAAATGACATACTGTTTACACACCAGTCCAAATGGTCTTGTTTAACTTCATTAGATTACCCTTACAACCGCAACAAGACAATCACCCAAATTCTTCAAATGGACATGGAATACCAGAGAGTAAGTACAATTACTAAGTATTTAGCAAAATAGTTAAACCCATACTAGTGTTGTCAAAAATATCCATACTGAAATATCGGAACGGTACCAATACTAATTTCCCGAAGTATCGATACTAGCCGAGCTGTCACTTTCACTTCTCTCCAAAGGCGCGTTGACAAACACCACACGTGACCGCAGTGCCTGTCTCGTGTCTCGTCTCATTCGCTCTGGTTAAATAGCAAAAGAAGTGAATATAAAGATGGCGAGTGCGGCGCCTCCGCAACCGGCTTTGGTTGATAAAGAACACAGAAGGAGTGCTATCTGGAAATATTTTGGATATGAAGCAAATGAACATGGAAAGCCGAAGGACACAAGCAAGCCAATATGCAAGAGTTGCTACAGAGCAGTGCTAACAAAAGGCGCTAACACCTCTAATATAGACGGTTTCCATGGCAACAACATAAACAAACGGTACTGCGCATGCGCGTGTTTGTGGCCCTAACTTAGCTTCCGGTAGATGTCCAAATACAACCAATAACAACAGCTAAGTCCCTCTGGAGTAGATTATTTATTAATAACAAGCAAAATATGTTTTCTTCGTAAATCAGACGGACTGAGATGCAGCGATAACTACTTGGACGGACTTATTAAAAATGCAAATTCACTCTCTGCCAGCAGGAGACGGTTAAAAGCGGGAGAAATAACGAACGTTAGAGGTTTGCGCCCGGTAACGGCTGTAAACTGAGTTTACAAACGCTGCTTTATCAGACATATAACATGCAAGATGAAATGAAAATGACATCAAACATTTTCTAAAGACAGTGTTCCTTCAGAAATACAGTGATATAAAAACACCTGCGCCTAAACGTGCATTACGTGCTCATGTTTTTCAACAAAGCCTTTTGGAAAAGTTTTGATATTCTGGTGGGTCGCCACAAATAAATAAATGTATGTATGTGAAACGCATCCCACAGCACAACAACCTGAGCCCAACTTCAGTCTACTCATCACTTTAACTGTGTTTGTAGCCGGCGCCACTAACCAGCCCGTTATACAAACACAGACCGGAAGTTAACTTCGGTCCGGGCGCGTGCGCATGATCAAACCGTCTATAGCAAAGCACCTGAAAGACAGACACCCGGATCTATATAAAGAATTTCGAGAGGTTGGTAACTTCTTATTAACATTAACCAAGATGGCCTAGTATTGTTGCTGATATGAGTGTTGTCTCGTTTTTTCACCGTAATTATTAAAGTTAATATAATCTGACAGAGGAATATTTAAATACTTTAACTGTGGTCAAATGTAAATTAACTTGTGCTTATTTAACTTAATTAAAAAAATTATTACATAAATTCAGCAATTTGTCTTCATGTCGATCCAGTGAGCATTGTTTTTGCGTGTGTGGAACTTTTAACTAAGATTTTATAAATGTTTTGGAAGTATTTTTCATTGTTTATTCATGTTAACTAATGTTAACAAATATATATTACCATTAACTTAAGTTCTAAGATTAGTTAGATAAAAAAATAATAATAAATGTTTATTAAAGTTTGGCATTTTCTTGTAGCACCAGAAAGAAGATGAGACTCGACCTGCAACAAAAACAACACACTCACAACCTACACTAGACACTACACCTTGAACAAGTGCACTACCTCAAGACATTTGTTCATGTAAAATATACCTCATTGTCATGTTCTAGACTTGTTATATTTATCTTTAAAAAATAAAATCCCCTTAATGCGGTGGCAGTTTTTTTCTCCGTGGTATCGAAAATGGTATCGAATATCGATATTTTTCAAGGTATCGTATCGAAGTTAGAAATTTCAGTATCGTGACAACACTAACCCATACTAAAGACTTCAAGATAATGCTGGTAGCTTTGACGATAGCAATCCAGGTTTACTATGCTCTTTACACATATGCTCATTCTGCAGGTCCACTAACTATAAATGACTAGTTAAATATCAGTTACTTGTCACACTTGGTAGAACATTGGCTCAATATCTGTTAACGGTTTATGATAATCCTTCAGCTAACATGGTACACACTATAAGTTTACAAATACAAATCAACTTGATCTAACACTAACTCTAATCAAGTCTTATTCACTAAGAGTTAGCTGACATCTGCTTGCAATGTTTTTAGAATGTATAAAATGGACTCAGTGTAACCAAAAATGTATCATAAGAGCTAATAATTAATATTGTTTCTTTTTTGTTCTGCAGGTGAATATCAGAGCCAAATGCATTCAATTGGAAAGTGAAGGCCATAACATTCTACAAGATGGCACTTTTCTTGAAAAAACAACACCATTGCAGATACCACTGGGGTGGTGGAGCTTACAGTTTGGGGACCACAGCACAACATCAATATTGAATCTTGGTTCTACATGACCAACCTCTCATTACATATATTTCAAGGTAAAACAATCCTGTCAACGATCAAAGACACCACATTTTCACCAATAGCTTGCAGTCACCACATTTCCCATTGAGCTGACAACATCCGAACACATCACACCCAACATCATAGGTGCAAAAGTCAATAACACTTACATCTGTCCATTAAAACAGACTCCAAGACATGGCATTGTCATGCAGCAGAGTCCTGTGTCACAAATGCAACACATTTTACAAAGCTGATGTGATTTATACTACACACGCATGCAAAGCTGACAATACAAACCACAACATCTGATAACATTAAAATATTCAACATTGGAAAATATCAGCAGTACAAATTCCGAAAACCGCCACTACGGACACAATAAGGGACTCTCTTCTAGGCCTCCGGACAATGCAAATCACCATACATAACTCTATCACCAACCTTTCATATCCAGAACATCACATCCAGAGATGCAGCAAGAAACAACTCTACTTATGACCTTCTCACCACCTGCACAATCTGCTTTTCTTCCATAAAGTGATTTTGAAGAATTTGACTTTTTTTGGCTGATGATGGTCCTACAGCCAAAATTGGACATACCACCTGCCTCATCTCCCTCCTCTGTCATTTCAGATACCCCAAATAAGTAAAAAAATGTTTCTTTCTCCCCTCCCTCGTTTAACTGTTGCAATGGCTATAGGCTAAAAATTTTATTCCAATATCATCTTGGTTTACTTGAATTTCAGACCAGCACTTTTTTTTGTTGGTGAGTAGCCATTATATTTGCTGTATAATTTGTAATGTGTAAGATATTTTTCTGTAACCATTACTCAACATGCAAGATGTTATGCATGTGTTTTCAGTTTAAGTCTTTGTTGCTGTGGGGTTATGTTTTGTATGACCTTTAAGCAAATATTCAGCTTTGAGTTATAAACAATCAAAAAATAAAAACATCATAGATGTTTTTTATAACAAACTAGTTTAAAGTTACCAAATTGCATAAACTGTTGTGCATTTTTATTCTAACTTTTCAACACTTGGTTCATAATGGTCTTGACTCACTGTATCCATGAATTTGTTCAGGTTTGTAAAAAACATTTTGAAATCCAAATACTTGCAATATTTCCAAAAGTTTCACACCAGCACAAGATGAGGTAGGGATCATGAACACTGCATACAATCTCTACATTCCTTGCCAACAATGCCGGTGTTTTTAAAACATTTTCAGTTGACAATATTTAAGTGAACAAGTTTATTTTGCTACTCCTAAAAATTGACCAATCTGATAAGATGATTTGGAGCTCAACTGCACTGAAATTAACAGGTTTTTGATATTCACTTCCATTCCTGAGAAATACCTCTTGGAAGTTCAGCATGCCTGTTTAATGTGACTCTTCAACTATTAAGTTAAGCTGTGTTACCACTAACTTAATTTAACATGTTAACCTGAGTTCACACTACCAGCGCCTTTGTCGCTGCATGTCGCCAGAGGCTGGTGATGAGGTCCCTAGTGTGCGTTCTCGCTACTGGTTGCCTTGACAGCAAATTAGGTTTATTGCAGCTACATGCAAAATACTAAATATAAATTCCATACATAAACAAAAATAAATGAAAAACGGATCAAAACAATGGGGAAAAAAAGTAGGCTCTAAGGCTGAGAGGAGAACGATCACGTAAACTCAACCACCTTCTTTCCTATTGGCTCTCGTTCCCGAAAGTCCCTATTCATTTGCATAAATTTGAAGGATTCTGAACTTTGTTGTGTCGCTGGACACACCCCATCCAGTCGCCAATGGTCGCTGTCGCTCGTGTTGCCAGCTCTCCATTGAAATGAATGGGATTGTGTCGCTTGAAGTGTGAACAGGGCTTTACTCTGGTTAACATGCAAAATAACTTTTTTGTGAGCTCATTCTCACACAAAGCTCTCCTCAGCAACCTGTGAAACATGTAGTGTCTGAGTGGTGCACTCTGCTAAGCCACTGGCACCAAACCTTTCAGGTTCAAATCCAGGGTGGCATAATCTCAGACTGAAAGAGGCACTTTGGCTGGAAGTGGTGCGAACATTGCTTTTGTTCCAAACGTCGGATCTTCCGTGCGTGTTAGTCTTTAATCAGAAACGTGCATTTGTACTCTCATTTGAACCGCTGTTCGTTTTTGAACTTCTGTACCTATTTTTTCAATGTACGTTGTATTTCTGCTTTTTTTTTCTCTTCCCGCTCATCGCCATCTTACGGCCCATTCGCGGGATTGGCCCCGGAATCGCTGCTTGCAGCTATTATTTTCTTCCAATGGGAGTCTATGGCAGCCCTATGAAGGGAACATAGGAAAATGATGGAAATTGACACTTGTAGAGATGACTATGAATAGTGATCTAAACAAATTTGGGGTCTCTAGAACCAACTCTATAGCGCCACCACCAGTTCAAAAACTTAACATTGAAATGGTAATAACTCCTGAACCCATTACGGTAGCGGCCATTTTGAAATGTACAGTATTCTGTCTTTTCCCTACTACTTCTTGGCTTGGATGATCTTTGGACTGAGTCGAACAGAAATTAACTTTTTTTATTCATAGTTATGATGTTGTGAACCTAACGAGTTTGACCCAAAATTGGTTCAGAGGTTGTATCTCGGCCAGACTTTGATCAATCGAAATTAAACTTGGTACGCTTCATAAACAATGATTTGAAGGCCCATGCCAAAGTTGGGAACATCGCCACCTATGGGTGCTGAGATGCTAAGAATTCACATTTTTGCTTATAACTTTTGAACAGTCGGTCCAAAAAAAAAACGTATCTATGGATTCCTTGGGTCATGCCAAATCAGAGGATGTCAATTTTGCCAGGTTTGGCTGAACCATGTGTCCGCCACTTTGAAACTGCAATTTATGACATTATCTTTTTAACCATTTGACACATCTGCACAAAAATTGGTTGGGATCATGAACACAATGTCCTGGATGTACCCAGGAAGAATAAACTGTGTTCCAGAGATATAACTCTTCTTGCAAAAACGGTTATAACTTTTGAAAATTGTCCAAAATGTGTAATTTTATGTTGTTTCGTTCCCTGGGTTATTCCAATGATGCCTCAATTGTCATTTTCCAACATGGTGTCTGTCCGCCATATTGAAGTAAATGAAAAAGTGTTTTTGCTATAAATTGTCCAAAATCTGACCAAACGATCTTTGGACCGAGCCTCAAAAAAAAATGACTGAACAGATTTTTGATATTCAATACAGTTCCCGAGAACTACTTCAGCAAACTAGAGCGTGCCTCTGCTTGTTGATTTATGCTAGTTAGCTTAGCATGCTAGCCGGTTGCCATTCATTCTAATGTGACTTTTCAGCTATCAGGTTAACCGTAATCTACATTAGCATTAAGTTAGCTCAGCATGCTAATCTGGCTAAAATGCTAAATCACGCTTTTGTGAACTCATTCTCTCTCTTAAACTTCTCTTCTGGAGCCTGTTGAACGTGCATCAACTGATGACCCCGCATCTTTAAGGTTGAGGGTTTGAATTCAGGGTGGCACATCCCTAGAAAATAAACTTTTCTTCAACATTTTTAATGTGTTTTGTAAACAATGACATATGCAAACAGAGTGTTGAGAGCGCCAGTGATTAACAGGATGCTATGACGATCTAGGGCCTGCTTAATATGATTATATTCATTCAAAGTGTCAAAAAATGACAGACAGCAGAAGAAACAACGCTTCATGCAGAACGTCAGAAGAAAAATCGAGTGATTCTCCGATAATTAAACTCAGTTCATGTGTTTGTAACTGATAGCTATATTAGTACAGTATAGAAGAAGATCTTATGGATTTATTGGAGTATTCATGCATGATTTATTGTATCTTTCTGAATGATGATTATATCTGTGTGCTGAAGGTCTAAAAGCACAGCAGGACGTTTGTGTGTCTGATGAAAGTCTGAACTTCATCCAAACATCAAGAGACGCATCTCTACTGAATCCACAAAAGAAACAAACTAAAGCCTCAAAAGAAGGACATCTTTCTGACTCTTTTCTTTCATTCATCTTCTCTTTCAAACAATATTCACTCTCATTCCTCATCACACTCTCAGACTGCTTTCTCTTCCAGTCAGAAACAAATGGAGCTTTTCTAACCTCTCTCATTGATGTCCAACACCTGCCCACACTAATTACACCTCGTTAAGACCAGCTCATTAACTAGCACTTCACTTAGTGATGGAGAAACAGATTTACAAACTCTGATGATCAAAACACTGGAAATGCAGCACAAACAAATATAAATTACACCACAAACCAAGTGTAGATGTTTTCATGCAATATAATAAATGCAATATACAAATAATACATATTTTGTTGTAAAATGTGATGATTTTTTGGAGCTTTTGTGTTTATTTGGCAAACTAAATATTTTAGATTTTTTCTTTTTTAAATATGACAATCATATCTCACACAAAGATCGCACAGTCAATGGGCCTCAATCATGATTAAATGAGTAAATTCAGAGTCATTTGTGCGTAAAACAAACCTTCCTGAAAACTCTCCTCCGGATTCACAAATGCTTCGTAAACGTCCGATTTGATAGTTAAACGTGTATGTTAATGAATTCAAATCTTTCATAAATGGGCGCACATGCACGCTCATTCACACTTAGCATAATCCCACCTATGAATTCTGACTGACAACTATATATGGGCATCATATTATCAAACAAAAATAAGGATTTCAACATGTCCTCTCAAAAGCGAATGAAAAAATAATTTCTCAGATGCAGACCCTTAGGGGGACCTGGGACCTGGTAAGTAGTCTTCCTACAAAATATAGAACCCAGTAACGAAACTGATAACCACGAGCCAGAGGATGAGTTTTGCCCTGTTTTTTATTTTTAAAGAATTGCCAGGACTGGCAGCGGCGCATGAACCCAGGTAACACATCTAGTGATAATTTCATAGATATATATATATATATATACACATAGATGCCTCATTAGCAACCGTTTCAATGGGCTGCGACACCAAACAACCTCTTCCAAGTAAGCCATACCAGATACCAGAAAACTAAATTAAAACACATTATGAACAGCCAAAACTATAACTAGTAATCCTCATAAATCACTGGTTCCAGACTGTAGTAATTGTTAAAGTGGTTTAAATTGATTCTGTAAGCGTGGAGCTGAAAGGAAAAGCTGTGACTGCAGGATCTTCGCATTCAATAACACTGAATCATCTGCTGCTCTCATTCTTTCTACACAAAGATAAGTCTAGTAAAAATAAGTCAAGTCCTATAGCTTTACAACTATGGGACAGGATGAGCTAAATAAACATATCACTGCATCTAAACCAACAACATGTTTATTAGATCCTGTACCAACTAAACTATTGAAAGAGTTGTTACCTGTAGCAGAAGAACTGCTTCTCAATATTATTAACTCCTCGTTATCTTTAGGTCAAGTCCCAAAACCATTTAAGCTGGCAGTTATTAAGCCTCTTATTAAGAAACCAAAACTAGATCCTTGTGATCTGTCAAATTACAGGCCCATCTCAAATCTTCTGTTTATGTCAAAAATATTAGAAAAAGTAGTGTCTGCTCAATTGTGCTCCTTCTTGCTAAAAAATGATATCTATGAAGAATTTCAGTCAGGTTTCAGGCCCCACCATAGCACAGAAACTGCACTTGTTAAAATTACAAATGACTTGCTTCTTGCGTCAGACCAAGGCTGCATCTCGTTGCTAGTTTTACTTGATCTTAGTGCTGCGTTCGACACTATAGATCATGACATACTGATAGATCGATTACAAAACTATACAGGTATTCAAGGGCAGGCTTTAAGATGGTTTAGATCCTACCTGTCCGATCGCTACCACTTTGTTTATTTAAACGGGGAGTCATCTCAATTATCACCAGTAAAGTATGGAGTACCACAAGGATCTGTCCTAGGTCCTCTATTATTTTCATTATATATGTTGCCCCTTGGTAATATTATTAGAAAATACGGGATTAGTTTCCATTGTTATGCTGATGACACTCAACTATATATCTCAACAAAACCAGATGAAACTTCTAAACTATCTAAGCTAACAGAGTGTGTTAAAAATATAAAAGATTGGATGACCAGTAATTTTCTCCTATTAAATTCAGATAAGACCGAGATATTACTTATTGGACCTAAAAACAGTACACAGAATCTCTTGGATTACAATTTGCAACTAGACGGATGTAATGTTACTTCCTCTACAGTTACAAATCTGGGTGTTATTAGACAGCAACCTATCTTTTGAAAATCATATTTCCAATGTTACAAAAACAGCATTCTTCCATCTTAGAAACATTTCCAAGCTACGGAACATGTTAAGTGTTTCTGATGCAGAAAAGCTAGTTCATGCATTCATGACCTCTAGACTGGACTATTGTAATGCACTGCTAGGTGGTTGTCCTGCATCTTCAATAAACAAGCTACAGATAGTACAAAATGCTGCGGCTAGAGTCCTTACCAGGTCAAGAAAAACTAATAGGAGGTAGAACTTTTTCATATCTGGCTCCTAAACTCTGGAATAGCCTTCCTGATAACGTTCGGGGTTCAGACACACTCTCTCTGTTTAAATCTAGATTAAAGACATCTATTTAACCAAGCATTCATATAATGCATCTCACAATCTTGTACTGCCAGTCTATCTGAACAAACGACATTATTATGCTTTAGCTTGGGTTGAACAGATAATTTAATCTAGGGTTGTTCCTGAATGGAACAACAGCTACGCTAATTGTCTTTATTTGTTTCTCTGTTTCTGCCACGGGATTAACATCCCATAAATACACAAGCTTCAGCCTGGATCCAACCCTTAAACGATCTGAGATGAACGAACACCTGAGAAGAGACGATGACAACCCCCTCAGAGGAAGCCAACCATCAGCGATTATACTGAATTAGCCACATTTTGCCATAAGTTAATTATATTAATTATATTGTTAATTATATATTCTACAATATAAATCGATTTTAGAAACTTAATTTTCTGTGAACTTGCTTTGCAACGATTGTATCGTAAAAAGCGCTATACAATGAATCTAGAATTGAATTGAATCAAAATGACATTGCTGAGATTTTTGTAAGACAGCAGTCTTTATCTACTCTCCTGCCTATGTATATTTCAGTCTTTAGTGGAGATCCGCTTGAATTCACATTCTTCATTCGAGCCTTTGAACATGGAGTAGAGAATGAGAATAAGACAACAAATAACAAAGACAGATTGTATTTCTTAGAGCAGTTCACCATGGGGCAACCAAAGGTACTGGTATGCAGTTGTCAACATATGCCTTCTGAAAGGGGTTACAGAGAGGCTAAGAGACTACTCTACCAACATTTTCAAATAATATCAAATCACTTTTATTGTCACATCACCACAGCACATGTGCCTTGGTGAGTGAAATTCTTGAGAGCGTGCTCCAGACAGTGTAGAAACAATTTACATATGGATAGTACATACTTACAGACTTATACAGAAGACAATGTGCAGAATACACATACATGTACTCAGTACACGCAGTGTACTATTAGACATACTTACAGTTATCAATACACGTTATGCACCGTATGTACACATTTTACATTATGTACAAATATATACACACAACAATATGCAAAAAAAAGATGCAACAGATTATACATAGGCCGGATACGCAATGTCATGGATGTGCAAATGGGTGTCTTGGATGGTATCCAGTGGTAGCAGATAGGTTGTTGTATTAGTGCAGTGTGTGTGTGTGTGTAGCCCAGTTGAACTGAGTTAGAGTTAAAGTTAAAGTGCAGTGCATGGCATATTGTAAAGTCGGAGTGTGCTTTAGGGTGTATTCGTTTTTGCTGTTCATTAGCCTGATAGCCTGAGGGAAAAAGCTATCCCTCAGTCGGCTAGTGCGGGATTGGATGTTGCGGAGACGTCTTCCTGAGGGCAGCAGAGAGAACAGTCTGTGGGACGGGTGGCTGGAGTCCTTGATGATCCTCCGGGCTTTCCTTATACACCACCTGATGTAGCCGGTCAGGATGCTCTCCACAGTGCAGGTGTAGAAGGACCTGAGGATTCTGGGGCTCGTTCCAAACTTCCTCAGCCGTCTCAGGAAGAAGAGGCGCTGATGTGCCTTCTTCAGCACTGCATCTGTGTGAGCAGACATATGAGATCCTCGGTGATGTGAACGCCGAGGAACTTAAAGCTGGTCACCCGCTCCACAGGTGTCTTGTCGATGGTGATGGGTGTGTGTTCTCTGCTCTGTCTCCTGTAATCCACCACCAGCTCCTTGGTCTTGTCGATGTTGAGTGAGAGGTGGTTCTCCTGACACCATTTATTCAGGGTACTCACCTCCTCTCTGTAGGCCGTCTCATCGTTGTCGGTGATCAGGCCTATCACCGTTGTGTCATCAGCAAATTTGACGATGACATTGGAGCTGTGTGTGGCTGTACAGTCGTGTGTGTACAGGGAGTACAGGAGTGGGCTGAGGACGCCTCCCTGCGGTGCACCAGTGTTGAGGATCAGGGAGATGATGTGTTGTTGCCCATTCTGACCACCTGACTTCTGCCTGTCAGGAAGTCCAGGATCCAGCTGCACAGAGATCTGTTCAGTCCCAGAGTCTGGAGCTTCGCAACCAGTGTGGCAGGCACTATGGTGTTAAATGCCAAACTATAATCCACGAACAGCATCCTCACATAGGTGTTCTTGTTTTCCAGGTGGGAGAGCAGTGTGCAGGGTGAAGGCAATAGCATCGTCTGTGGAGCAGTTACTGCGGTATGCAAATTGTAGTGGGTCCAGTGAAGCAGGCAGCACAGAGCAGATGTGTTCTCTGACGAGCTTCTCAAAACACTTGCTGAAGATGGGGGTCAGAGCAACGGGCCTCCAGTCATTCAAGCATGTGATTTAATTTTTCTTTGGTATGGGCACAATGATGGATTTTTTGAAGCATGAGGGAACCACAGACAGAGAGAGGGACAGATTGAAAATGTCTGTAAAAACCCCGGCTAGCTGGAAAGCGCATGCTCGGAGCACACGGCATGGGATGCCATCCGGACCCACAGCTTCGCGGATGTTCACCCGTTTGAAGGATCGAGTTACATCCGCGACAGAAAGGGAGAGTGGACTGACCTCTTCTGCGGCAGCCGCGGCAGCGCTCTCTGTGTGGGCGGTGGTGTCAGCCTCGAACCGAGCATAAAAAGTATTAAGCTCGTCCAGCAGAGAACTCATTTTGGCAATGAGTACACAATTGCCACCGCCTATACAGAAAAGGCACTGAACTGGCCAGCTTTAAAGCCCGAGGATAATAAAGCCTTAATGGATTTTGCTCTTTTCCTTACTGGTATAACATGTTCCACACTGTCAACAGTGTTGCGACAACCAGTAAGGAAAAGAGCAAAATCAGAAAAGTATTCAAACGCTCTTATGCGAGATGGAGGCAATAATTAATAGTCGTCCCGTCACTAAGGTGTCCAATGACCCAAACGACTTAGAGGCTTTGCATCTACACCTACTGTATAGTAGGTAAGTAGGCATATTCAAACGCAATTTAAGTATACGTACGTCCGAATCTCACACAAAGTAGTGCACTCGCCTAATAATTCTCGCTTACTCTTTTATGGATACTTATGATTCAAACATACTTATTTGCTCGCCTTCTGCTTTTTGCCTACTATACTGTATAGTATGGAAATATGCGGTTTTGAACGCACCCAGAGCCATGTGCTCAAACACAACACAAACAGAGAAACATTAAACAAAGAAAGGACAGAGAAGACTGTCAGAAGAGACCCCTGACACCTGTAGAACCTAGTCCCGTTAGTTCAGAAAAATAAGGAGCGACTAAACAGAGCGAATTTGTTCTGACAAATGTAACGTATATTGAATTTACTGTATGTGTTTGCATATGTAAATGTGTAATTTGAGCACAGTTCTCCTGAAGGGTGTGACCCAGGTAAGGTCATGTGTCTTTGATGGACGGTGAGCTACACACCTGAATATAAAGAGCTGATTCTGTTGACATTAATAACAGAAACAGTACACGCTTCGACAAATACAATCGTTCCAGTTAATTACGCAGGAATAATGGTGTACCGATTGATCTGGATTTACACTTTGCTTATCTTAATCAGCATGAACCTTTCTAATCAAAGTAAGAATTAGTTTTCTTGTTTATTTTATAGAGAAGTGTCTTATGTTAAGACTTTCCTATATGAAACACCTTTATTTGATTATAAATGTTTAGCATAGTTATATTTATTTATGTCCAAAAGTAATCATTTAAAAAAATAACATTTTCTTTTAATGTTCCTCTGACCTAAATCGATTTGTGAGATATTAATGAAGCTCTAGCCCTCTGTTGAATGTCTGTCACTTCTGGTAAAAATGAGTGTACTGCTGTGGTCTATACTCAAAGTTGTATATTTTAGTATGTACAAATATAGGCCTATTATGTTTTGGGTAACCAGTGTGTATATAAGTAGGCTATGAGTAGATTGATTTCACATTATTTGTAGCTGCATCACCTATCAAGTATGTACCCATGGATGGAGAGCGTCTGCATCAGCATGTAAGTTATGAAATCTGTCTACTGTAAAGGAGCAAACATGTCTTTGTGATCCATGCTATTGTTACGCATAGCAAAGGCTATATATAGCAGCAAAAAAACACACATTACAAGCCCGAGGCACTGTTATTCAAATATGGGTACATACTCAATAGGCAAATAGCTTCTCCCTCAGCTTGCTGCTTTTCATTAAAATAGCTGGTTAGCATTCACTAGAGCATTTAGCAGCACACTTTCAGAGTTCCTCTGAGACCCACCACATTCCCCAGCTCCACCTGTATAGATCTGCAACGGGTTCTTATATATATATATATATATATGTATATATATATATAAAGTTAGTTTATTTTCAATTAAGGTCTAAATTTGTGAAATACCAGTAACTGATAGCTAATCATAAATCATGATAAACTTATGTGAATTTCTTTCATTTACAGATCATGCATTCAACGGTAAGTACATCAGTGATCTCGTTAGTGACAATTTTCCGTTGTGTCTTTATGTGCTAAAATGAATTTAATTTGCTTATCAGAAGAGAACAACAGGTATTTATAAATCTAGAGATATGTAGTTGTGATAGTAAGATAAGTCATATGTTTTGCACTTTAGCCAGTAAATAAAAGGATTGTGTTTCGTTACAGATTCTGGCCTCGTGAAGGATTTTCCATCCGGCTTTCTTAACCTCACAAATCAGACGTTATTTGAGAGAAATGATAGTGCAGTGGCTTACAATAACAAAACTATAAGACTCTTTTGGTCACTGCCTCGCTACTATAAAGGCTTGATATTCACACGTGTCATGCCCTGTATCTACATCTTCGTCATCCTCATTAGTTTGCCCCTGAATGGTTTGGCCATGGTGACGTTCACCTGTAGGATTCGAGAGAAGAAACCAGCTGTGATCTTCATGTCTCACCTGGCGTGTGTGGACCTGCTCTTCATCATGCTGCTGCCTCTGAAGATCCACTACCAGATGAATGCTGCCAATTGGGTGTTCGGTGAGGCGGCATGTCGTTTGCTAAGTGCATCTTACTACGGCAACATGTACTGCTCCGTACTGCTGATGATGTGCATGAGTGTGGACCGGCTGCTGGCCGTGGTGTTTCCCATCGCTTCTCTGACCTGGAGGAGTGCAAGGAAAGCCACATGCGTATGTGTGGTGGTCTGGCTGCTGACGCTCGCTGGCATAGTACCACTTCTCACGATGAAACAAACAGCTGCAGTAAATAATGGCATCACCTGCTCTACCGTTTGGGTAGACCCTTTAATTGAGTTATACATGTTCGTGTTCTTAATCCTTCTTTGCATCTGCTTTGTGCCGCCTCTGATTGTCATCTTAGTGAGCTACTCTATTATCATATATGTGCTCTGTGCTAAACGTGATCACTCATCATCTTCCTCAGACAAACGAAGGAGGGCTGCAATTATGGCTATTGCCGTGCTGACTGAGTTTGTTGTGTGCTTTGCACCATCTAATGCCCTCTTGTTGAACCTCTGCGTTTACTTAATCAAGGGTGTCGATGGGTGGGATACCTACTCACGTTACCTATTAGCTGTGTGTTTGGGAAGCTCAAGTGTTTTTCTGGACCCTCTGCTGTACTACTACGGATCATCTCATTACAGACAGCAGATCCAATCTGTGTTTTTTTGGTTTAGAAAGGCAAAAAGAGCTATTGTACCATGAAACACAATCACACAAAATCCTCTCATATAAGCTGCACTGTAAAACTAACAAAGAGCCTAAAGAAAAAGCATATCTCACTCTGTAGTAAGTAAATGTGTGAAAGAAAGTAAATGATTAGAGTAATCTGTGACTGTTGTAATACTTTATATGTAAACTTATCTATCTATAGTATCTATCTATCGACTGATCGATCGATCATGTCACCCATATCCCTGTCTCTCTATTAATAAATAAATAAACTAAATAACAAAACCTGAATGACCATTTGACTGAATGTGATCATTGACTTTACTGATGTCTTAGTTCTGCATGCACATAGCTGTGATTTAAAACAGTCCTCTAGGTGGCAATGTTTATCTACATGTCTACCCAACATTGGCTAAATAAACCGAACAACTTATGGTAGACAAATCTGTTGTTTAATGTAGTCTTTTATTTTAATTTGGTTATTTTTTATTTGATCATTTTAACTTTATTAAACTTTATCAATACAATATTTACCCCTAATGTCTTAAAAGAAACACACAGAGGCTGCAGTTATTATACGTTATCGACACAAATTGATTGGTGAAACAACAAACCCACAAATACTCTATAAACCAAGCACCAGGCTGTCTTTGAGTTCACATGAACAATGATTAAAGTTACTCATCAGGCTACAGAAGAATACCACAATTCCTCCGTTCAACTCGGCCTAAGACATCGAGAGTCACGCAGACCTACACAACAACCCAGCCACAACACATATAACATGCCTTCCCTTAACACAGAACCGACCACAGAGGCCTGGGAATCTGTGAATCACTCATGCTATTAACGTCATCACTGCACAACCTCTCAGTAAAATCATAAATTAATTAAGCTCCCGTGGTCTTTTTTGCCATGGTGTCTATATGATGCTAACTGCAGAATGGATTTCAAGGACTTTGCTGCAGATCAACAGACTCCAACGTTTTTTTTTTTTTCTATGAATCTTTGAGTTAACATGCAGAAAACATGAGTGGAATTGCCCCGCAGCACCCCCACACCTTGATGCTCATGACAATAATAGCATGTATAGTTATCTTTATTGAAGTGAGTTAGGTTTTAATCACCATCATACATGAATTATTATTTTTATTTTTTGCAATTTTACACATAATCCACGATGATCACATTACACAAAACTGAAATTGCACGTCAAAATAACACATTATCAATATTTTGAGACCCCCAAAATTTCACAAATCACGTTTTCAGGGGAGCCCATGTCTTATTAAGGGGAGCCGAGCTCCCCCGTAGTTCGCACCCTGTACATGGGTATGTTTAAGGGTAGGTAAGCGGATAAACTCAGCTTTCATTTCCAAAAACGGAGGTAGCTCTCAGTGTATGTAAGTAACCATATCAGCTTACTCTCTGAAGATAACCTGCTCCGGAGAAGGTTCTGTTTCAGGGTTATTTTACTCCAGAGCTATCAGTGCATGCGTGACCCACTGACGAGACAAGATATTATATATTCTTACGATATAGGATATAATAAACACTACTCTGATCCTTCACACCTTTATTTTCAATTAACCTTTGTCTTTCCACACAAGTCTTAATTTTATGATTTGTGATATATACTAACACTTTTTTAATGCATTTAGAAAAAGTAGCCTGATCAGGTGCAGAAGGCAGCAGTCCCCATCATTGCTGTAGAGGAGGAAGATGAAATGTCTCGAGGGAACCCACTGGATGTTTTAATACAAAGAGATGATGTTAACTCTAGGTTCAGTGCACTGCTGCTGTTTTTGCACTTAATCACTCAAACTGATGATAAACAGACAATGATCAGGGTGCCTGAAACTATTTGAGGTTGACTTTTTGAAATTTAAGGCTTGGAAATTCTACAAAGCAGCACCTGAATATTTGAAGTGTTTGAATGATTAAAATACAATATATCAATATTATCTTTTTTTCACTAAGCACCACTTTCATGCAGAATTACAGCTGCAGCTTGTCTTGAACTGATGCCTGGTTTTAATGTATTCAATAGTGTTTTAAACTGGTATCACCGCTTTCTGCTATAATAACAGTCCATCTGAAATCGTATGTGCTTGATTTCTCTTACACTTTTTATTAATTTGCATCATTGCATACTTGTGCTTGTTGCCGTTTGATATATATTAGTGTGTGTATATATTTATTTACCTTTTCTAGAATTTGAAAGCCAGAAGTGAGATCTGTTTGAAGTCTGAAAAATTCGTTCTTAAAGTTCTGTAATTTCATTTTGCATTATATGTAATATGTCCTGTAACATGTTCAGATTTTTATCTCGGTAATAGTATAAAATGTATCGTGACATTGCGTGTCTTTGAATGCAGTGAATACCTGAAAGCATTCGCGCTTCTGTGCTGATGATAAAGTAACTGTACAGGAGTGAAAAATAACACAGAGTCGATACAATGTCACAGCTTTGAGCGCCAATCAAACGCGCCGCTGTGTGTCACGTGACCGAACTCGGAAGTGCGCGCTGTGTTTATGTACTGCAGTGTCGAATGACCCTCAAACAACTGTTAATAACCAGCTATAACAATAACACTCATATTAGTATAATAACCGACGGCCAGTCTTCATTATGCGCGTTTATCCAGCAGGTATGTCCTTATGTTCTGCTTGTGTGTGAGGTGTGTGTCAGTTTGTCCTACATTTAAAGCACAACAGTCTATTATTTACATTCAAACTCATATTTCAGCATTGCTTTGGGCAGAAATTATAAATCACAGGTGCAGTGTAATCTTTATTTTGCGTTTTGTTCATATAATAGTATATCCCACATTCATATTCACTTAAAATATGCATTTTAAATATGTCATAGCAGTATTTGTTTATCTGTAACTGCTGAGAATAACGAGAAAACATGATAATTTCACAAAATCTGTTTATTTATTATTTTGCATTTTAATTATTCTGAATCTCGTTTTCTTCTAGATTCCATTAATTGTTTCATTCAATTTTAATAATAAGAAAGAATGTCTAATCAATTAAATTTACAAAACTAAAAAAATGTATTATTATTATTATTTTTATTTATTATTATTATTATTATTATATATATATATTTACAATAGTCTGACCCTGTGAAATGTTTTCTCTTTTCAGAAGTTCTGTGTTATATGTTTTTGTATTTATATTTATAATGTAATACAAATGTATCAGAAATGAAGGCATAAATCATTAACAATGTAACAAATCTTTTAACGTGATCAAATGAAAATGTAGCATTTATTATACTGTTACAATGAACATTCCGTAACAGAAGAGCGTGTCTGTACGCTGTTCTTGTTTTGAAGCTATGCTGATATGAATGAGAATCTCAGTACCAGTGTTCATGTTGAGATGCTGCTGTGGTTCACAGGCGTCTGATGATGACGAGCAGCTGAAGACCCGTCCTGATGAGCGTGCTGTGTTTGTGTCACGTGTCCACCCTGAGCTGGAGGCCCGGGCCCGGCCGGAGGTTCTGGTTCTGCAGAGCGGGATCGTACGCAAGCGTCTCGTCCTTCAGCACGTCTCGCCGCGGGTCGACGGACCTGAGATCCCACGCGTCCCGTCTGAGGAGCGCTCTGGACTCGGTCCGGAAAGCAGCGACGCGACTCAAAGCCGAGGAGACCTCGAGCCCGCCTGCGGTTCAGTGTTACGCTCTTTTACACACTGTTGATTTGATTTTTGGTAGAATATTCACATATTTAACACTATTGCAGCATCTTTCTTCTCAGTTTGTCTCAACCAGGCCACGCCCCCTTGTTGCATATTCCGTAGGCGGGAATTATGTAAATGAGTGACTTTGTGACATCACACACTGTAGCCCGGACGAAGTGTTAGCTGTAGTTCGTTTAGAGCGCTCTTTCAGATTTGTAACGTTGCAGATTTATTTTTAAGCTCATTAACAATATTTCACACTAACTAAAGTTAAAAATGTGAAAAAGCATAATATGACCCCTTTCATATGTTGAATTTGATTTTATTTGATATTTTCTGCTTCAATGATAGTTTTAGTTAAAGCTTTAATATTTTCGTTGTGGTTTTTGTCATTTTATTAGTTTTCATTGTTTTTAAATATCTCTATATAGCTTTTAATTTCACTTAAGTTTGAGTTATTTTAGTAAGTCAAGTTAAACTTTTTTCTTGGAAAAATAGTTGTAATATATATTTTTTTAATTTAACATTTATTTCAAGTAACAAAAATTATTTTAGTTTTTGTTTTGTTTAATTTTTTTCTTTTTATAGTTTTTATTCTTTCATTGCAATACATTTTTTTTTTATACAAATGTGTATAAATATTTTTTTGTTATGAATTTAGTTTTAGTTATGTTACTACATCAAGCTAAACTAAATGAAAATGAGGAATGTTTAGAAAAATGTGAAAAAAACTTTTTAAAATAGTTATTTATATTAATATTTTTTATTAAACATTTATTTAATGTAACAGAAGTGTTTTTTTATGATTTTGTTTTTTACCGTATGTAACTATATTTACCCTAAATATATTTATATATATTTATTTAAAAAATATTTTAAGCTTTTTTTTTTTTCAGGTAACATAAATGTTGTTTTTATGATTTTAGTTTGTTTTATTTAAAATTGAATTTATTATTAGTTTTTGTTGTTTTAAATATGTCTATATAGGTTTTATTAATTTTAATTCAGTTTTAGTTATTTTAGTTATTTTAGTACATCAAGTCAAATTTGCCTTGTAAATATATATATTTGTTTAATTTAACATTTATTTCAAGTAACAGAACTGTGTTTTTATGACTTATGCTTTCATTTCAATAAAAAATGTTGTTGTTTTTAAAAATATGTATTTTTGTTATTAATTATAGTGTAGTTATTAATTTTAGTGTAGTTTTAGTTGTTTTAGTGATGTTGGTTTTAACCTTATGTAACGATATTAACCCTGCGCCTGTTTCATCACAGGCTCCGCCCCCCGCACTTGTTGCGACTGCAACTGAAATCCAGGAAGAGAAGGTGCGCGGAGTGACCGGAACAGCCCCGCCCACTACACAGCAGGCTCCGCCCTCAGCAATTGTTGCAACTGAGATCCAGGAACAGAAAGAGTGCAAAGTAACTGTAACAGCTCCGCCCACCACACCAAAGGCCCTGCCCACCAAGCAGGCCACGCCCCTCTTCCACCCAGGCTCCCTCAGTGTGTATCTGGGCGAGACTTACGACTATCTGTCTCAGCATATCAACTCTTACTTCAGCAGCTTTACTAAAGCCGGGTCAGACGTCGCCCCGCCTGTGTCCTCTCGCGCCGAACCCCCGCTCTCTGTCGGTAAAGGACTCGGGAGTTATTTGAGAGTCCAGGGCTTCATAGGGAGCTACATCACGCCGCTGGTCCCCCGGTTCAGAACGGAGCCCAGAAGCGCTCCGGTGGAGGTGGAGGAAGCTGGACGCAGGGACACGGTCCAGAGCGACGATCAGAGAGCCAGACGCCTGCGGCAGCAGAGAGAGAAGGTATATAACGTTTAGAGCAGTTTCAGAACGTCTCATGCCAGATTTACACCGCAGAGTTAATATCGTTAAATTCTCATTGCACATCTTACTCATTTTATTTTATTATTTGTTCCCTTTTCATTCTCACCTATATTTATATATATATATATTCTCTTGTGTTATGTGTCATTGTTTTATTGCTTTTTATTTATTTTTTGTATTTGTTTATATATATATATTTTTTTTTTTGCACTTTCCATTGAGCAGACCTGTCCTGACTTACATTTCACTACTGATTATACCCTGTATGATTGTGTATGTGACAAATAATAAAGAACCTTGAACCTTGAACCAGAGGTGGCACTGAGTCACAGACGGTTTAATGCTGCTCGGTGTGTGTCTGTGTCTGTGTGTGTGTGCGTGTGTGTGTCTGTGTGTGTGTTTGTGTGTGTGTGTGTGTGTGTGTGTGTGTGTGTGTGTGTGTGTGTGTGTGTGTGTGTGTTTGTCTGCCTCAGATCGTGGCGCGGGTGTGTGTGGATAACCGGACCCGGGCGTTGGTTCAGGCTCTGAGTCGGGTGTCAGACGTGTGGCTCTACATCCGGCGGGTGGAGGATCTCAGTCTCCATCTGCTGGAGTTCCCAGAAACACGATGCGTGGCCGTCCAGGTGAGCTTCAGTGCATAACCCAGAAACACAACAGCATACAGCACGGACCTCGGGGAAAAACAGATCACTGTGCTCTTAAAAAGTCTTAATTATAGACAAATCAAGGCCTTAAATCTTAGACTCATAAAGCCGTGGCATTAAAAGTTGCATGTGCTGCAGTATCTTTCATGCAGTGTGTCATGCAGCAGTATGTGAAAATAAACTTTCAGCAAAGTTGTGAAGCCGGCAATGCGTGATAAATAAAGTTATTATCCATCAAAAAAAGAATCGGCTCCCAAACGCCAAGTCATCAGGAAATTTAATCTTATTCTGTTACGTCATGAAGTAACACATTTGCATAATGTCCGCCCACGGCTGTCATTCGTGCTGTAGACCAATCACAAATCACTGCGCCCTCTGACCAATCACAGCAGTGAGAGGCGTGGCTTAGAGACACTTAGAGTCGTTTAGGAATAATTTAGAAATGAGGTCAAATAAAAGTAAGTTTTTGAGAAAACTAAAGTGTTTTTTTATCTTGTATGCAGTACACTCATAAAACAACATTAGCAACCTTAAAAATGGTATAATAGGGGCACTTTAAATCAAGAGACATTTACTGAAGAAGCAAAATGAACACGTCTTGTTTTCTGAGTGTGTTTATGATTAAACAAGAATATCTGTCAGTGAATGAAAACTTGTTTCCCTTTCAATTAAGTGCATTTTTTTGGCTCCATTGGAAGATATTTGTTCTTGTTTTAATCATAAACTCACTTCATTTGTTTTTGCAGTGTGTGCAGTAAAATATATTTCCATATTTTCTTTTGTGAAATGAAAAAAATAAATAGTTTCCTAAAATCCTAATAATTGTAATGTACAAATGTACATTTAGAGACCTTGTTGATGGATTGTGTTCCCTTCACTGTACTTAATTTATCTTCATAAACCTGCAGAAACCATGGAAATGTACAAATGTGAAGCTACGTTAATCTGTAGCATTTAAGCCTCTGTTGATGAATTATTATTTATTTCTATATTCTTTTCCACCAGGTGGCACCAGTCTGCCTCCATTCAGTAGATTTAGGTACTTTAGCTCCTTAAGTGCTGCATTACTTGGAAAAGAGTATAATCTTCTTTCTTTTTTTTTACATTTTACAAAAAATAAATCCTCCATAATTTAGATGTGAATATTGTTGTTGTGCAATTAAATCCCCTCAAAATAACCAAATATATATATATATGTTTTAATGAAATACATCAGAATCAGAAAGAGCCTTATTGCCAAGTATGCTTGCGCAACAACAACACACAGACAATACAAATAAGATGAGAAATGAAATACACATGTAAATATAAATAGACAAAATGGAAAATATCTTGAGAATAGAACAGCATGAGATGCAGGGCTGTACCAGGATGAAGGTGGTAAATAAATATAAGGTTATTGCACGATGGGGGAACATTTAACTGTTCATAAGGTCTGAGGAAGAAACTGTTCTTGTATTCGCCCGCCAGATATATTACATTCCCTTCATACAAATACAATCATCATCTGATTGTGTTCTGCGGTCTGTTTTGACTGCAAATAATATGAGTGTAACTCCTAAATGAACAATATGAGAGGATAAAACATGAAGCTCAGTCCAGAATCATGTTTCTAGTGACACATGTATGTTTGTGAAGCGCTGCGGTGCTTCTGGTGCTGTAGAAGATCAGATATGAAGCTGTGGATGAATGCATGTGTTAGATATAAGCATGTGTTAGATGAATGCATGTGTTAGATGAATGCATGTGTTAGATGAATGCATGTGTTAGATGAATGCATGTGTTAGATATAAACATGTGTTAGATGAATGCATGTGTTAGATGAATGCATGTGTTAGATGAATGCATGTGTTAGATGAATGCATGTGTTAGATGAATGCATGTGTTAGATGAAGGAATGTGTTAGATGAATGCATGTGTTAGATATAAACATGTGTTAGATGAATGCATGTGTTAGATATAAACATGTGTTAGATGAATGCATGTGTTAGATATAAACATGTGTTAGATGAATGCATGTGTTAGATGAATGCATGTGTTAGATATAAACATGTGTTAGATGAATGCATGTGTTAGATATAAACATGTGTTAGATGAATGCATGTGTTAGATGAATGCATGTGTTAGATATAAACATGTGTTAGATGAATGCATGTGTTAGATGAATGCATGTGTTAGATGAATGCATGTGTTAGATGAATGCATGTGTTAGATGAATGCATGTGTTAGATGAATGCATGTGTTAGATGAATGCATGTGTTAGATGAATGCATGTGTTAGATGAATGCATGTGTTGATGAATGCAGTGTTAGATGAATGCTGTGTCTAGATGAAGGTGTGTTAGATGAATGCATCCGTGTTAGATGTGCAGATGAATGCATGTGTTAGATGAATGCATGTGTTAGTTTATCCTGTACTGTGTTTATGCTGAACAATCGCTATGATGCACCTTTGATGACCTGACGATGTGTACATTATGGCTTTTATATAATATGTTATAGATGGTTGTAAGATGTATATGTTAAAGCTGGGCTTGTGTTTCAGGGTCTGCTGGCCCTTCAGACACTGCACCGCTTACAGGAGCAGTCAGGAAAACCTGTTCATCAGCTGTTCGACTACATCTGCGGCGTCAGCACAGGTGTGTGTGTGTGTGTGTGTGTGTGTGTGTGTGTGAGAGAGAGAGAGAGTCTGGACTGAACAGGATCTGCATTATAAACCCTCGTTTCTCTGATGAGCACAGGAGGCGCTGTTTACTCTTAAAATATCAGTGTGTGTGTGTGTGTGTGCGCACGTTTTTGTGACAAATAAGGACATAAATGTGTATAATGACATGGATATGACAGGTATTACAAGGAGAAGGTGATTTATAAGGACATTTTCAGTGTCCCCATAATTCAAAATAAATCATACAGAGTGAGTTTTTGGGGAAAGTAGAAATGCAAAGTCTCCTGTGAGGGTAAGTTTAGGTGTAGGGCAATAGCACATACAGTTTGTACATTATATAAACCATTACACCTATGGGATGTCCCCACTTTTCACAAAAACAAACGTGTGTGTTTTCAGAAAGCTGAGCTACCTGCATGATTGTGTTTACATAGAGTATTGCTAGAGCATTATTACACCAAACCAATAATAACAAAAAATCTATCAGAAATAACAAATAACATTACAATAAAATTAGAGAATTTGTTTTTCATAATTTATATTCTATACAGTTTACATGCCATTTATACACACCCACACACTCACACATGCACACACACACACACGCACACACACACACACACACAACACACACACACACACATGCACACACACATACACACACACACACACACACACACTCACACTCACACACTCACACTCTCTCTCACACACACACACACACACATACTGATGTTTTGAGAGTAAACAGCGTGTCCTTTGCTCATCAGAAAACGGTTTATAATGCAGATCATGTTCAGTCCAGTCTATGTGCAAATGTGCAAATTCGAAATGTATACTAAGTATGTGTGTTAGATAAATAAGTGTATAAATAGTGTGTGTTCCACAATTATTGTCAAGTGTTCGTGAGATGGATTGCCTGAGGGAAGAAACTCTTCCTGTGTCTGGTCGTTCTGGTACTCAGAGCTCTGTAGGGTCAACCAGACGGTAACAGTTGATAGAGGGAGTGTGCTGGATGTGAGGGGTCCAGAGTGATTTTACTAACTCTGGATGAATACAGTTCTTGGAGAGTGGGGAGGGTTGTACCAATGATTCGTTCAGCAGTCCGGACTACCCTCCGTAGTCTTCTGAGGTCAGATTTGGTCGCTGAGCTGAACCAGACAGTTATTGACGTGCAGAGGACGGATTCAATGTGGAGTATAACTGTTTCAGCAGCTCCTGTGGCAAAGGTTCCTCAGCTGGAGAAGGAAGTACAGCCTCTGCTGGGCCTTTTTCGCAATCGACTCGATGTGATTGTCCCACTTCAGGTCCTGAAATTGTGGTGCCCAGGAATCAGAATGACTCCACTGCAGTCACAGTGCTGTTCATGATGGTGAGTGGGGAGAGCAGGGGGTTCTCCTGAAGTCCACGATCATCTCCACAGTTTTGAGCGTGTTAAGCTCCAGGTTAAGACTGCACCAGACCGCCAGCTTCTTAACCTATTGTCTGTAAGCAGACGTCACCGTCCTGAATTAGTCCGATCAGTGTGGTGTCGCCTGCAAATGTAACTAAAGAGGATCCAGTAAGGATCCAGTGATGTACTTCAGCTGGGCCAGCACCAGTTTTTCAAAAGACTTCATGGCCACAGATGTTACAGCCACAGGCCTGTAGTCATTAAATCCAGTAATTTTGAATTTCTTTGGGATGGGATGATGGTGGAGCATTTGAAGCATGAGGGGACTTCGCAGTTCCAGTGATCTGTTGAAGATCTGAGTAAAGATGGGAGCCAGCTGGTTAGCACAGGTTTTCAGACAGACTGGTGTCACACAATCTGGGCATGGTGCTTTTCCTTTTCTGCTTCTGGAAGACCTGGCACACTTCGTATTCGCTGATCTGAATTGCAGGTGTGGGGGATGGGGGG
Source organism: Gymnocypris eckloni scoliostomus (assembly GCA_027564155.1). Lineage (NCBI taxonomy): Eukaryota > Metazoa > Chordata > Actinopteri > Cypriniformes > Cyprinidae > Gymnocypris > Gymnocypris eckloni. Next base: position 25,866,606 of record CM050434.1, on the reverse strand, counting down.
GTTTACTGGAGGTGTTAATGGTGGTGTGGTGGTGTTTTTCAAACCTGCAGTAGAACTCATTCATATCGTCTGCCAGTTGTTGATTCTCCACCGTGCTGGGGGATGGTGTCTTGTAGTTGGTTATCTCTTTCAGACCTTTCCACACTGATGCTGAGTCACTGGAAGAGAATTGGATCCTTAGCTTATAGGGATAATTCCTCTTTGCCACTCTGATCTCCTTTCCCAGTGTGTATTCGGCCTGTTTGTACAAGACTTTACAAACCATGATTTGTCGTTGTTGTAGGTTAAATGAGTCCAGGTAGAAATGCACATATCTTCACAGAAACTGATATAAGATGTTTATATATATATATATATATATATATATATATATATATATATATATATATAATTATTATTTTTCATCATATTTTGTAATCTTATTTTTATTCATTGCTTAGAATAATTTAATTTAATAAAACTAATATTTTTATAGTTATTTGTTATTTTTATATTGTATATTTCCTCTTATTTGTAATCATTTATTTTATGTAATATTGCATATGAACAACACATTCATGCCAATAAAATACTTTAAATTGGAATTAATCTGAATTAGAGTAAAGTGCCAAGAAAATTATGAAACAAAAAGCTTAAGTAATTATTTTGATGAAGGCATTTGTTTTTGATCAAGGAATATGAGGTTTAAAATATAATATTATATATATATATATATATATATTCAATGCACACACTATTAGATGAGAACAAATCTTGAACTGAATAATATCCCTATTGTATTCTGTAGAGCTGCTCTATTGTTGAATTTGAGTTTCACAATCAATTCATTTTGTGACATTAACACTGATATTTTCCTGCTTATTACTGACTATGATATATATAATGATGATTTAAGATTACAGATGATGAGTTGATTGACAGCTCCAGCTAGAGTTTGATCAGTGTTTGTCTTCTCAGGTGCGATCATGGGCTTCATGCTGGGCATCTTGAAGATCCCTCTGAAGGAGTGTGAGGATCTCTACAGGACGCTATGCTTAGACGTCTTCAAGCAGAACCTGATCGTGGGAACGGTGAAGATGAGCTGGAGTCACGCTTTCTACGACAGTGAGATCTGGGAGAAAGTGCTGAAGTGAGTGTGTGAGTGTGAGGAGCTCCGTGGATGTCTGGAGACATCTCCTGAAAGCCTACTGTCTCTCTGAACCTCCTCACAGGGAGAAGATGGGCTCGGAGCTGATGATCGAGACCAGACGTGACCCTGACTGTCCCAAAGTATGCCTCTGAACACCTGCAGATACATGCAGTCAGCACGGCTCAAACTGAGAAAAACTGTGTGGTCAATAATTTAAAAACATTTTTAAAATACATAAACATTTGGTTAAAATAAACAAATAATATAAAAAAAGACCCCATTGTACATTAAATTAAAGTCTTTTATTGCAGGGGTTTTCAAACTAAGGTCCGGGGAAAAGTTTAGAGAAATATTTAATAAAATTAAATACTGAATCAAAATATTATATGCATAAAAAATGCACATTTGGATTAAATCAACTAAAAGTGCAAATAAACTCTGGGAAAAGTTGAAAGAGAAACTTTAAAAAATGTCAAAATAAATAAATGATAATAATGCTTGAATGTTAAAATACTGTACATACGTAAACATTTTTAGTCAAATAAATAACAAAAAAGGATTAAATAAAAACATTAGATGAATAAATGAATAAATACATAAATAATTTGTTTTACTGTTAATAACAACAGAAATAGAAAAAGAAACATCATAATATGTTATTAAAGTTATAACTAAATATATCTAATACATCTAAAACTATAAAAACATTTTTGTGACTTGAATAAAATAAATAACTAAAATAAAATGAAATAAAAAAAATATATATTTATAAAAAACTAAACATTAAATGAAATATGAATATGTACAATGATGCATTGCTGCAACACATATTCTTTTTCTATTAAATTGTCTATTAAAATTACATCTTTTATTGTAATAACGAGATATGTCATTAAAACATAGTTATCTCGTTGAAAATTGTCATTTTTTTGTCCTAAAAACGTTGTTTTTCCTGTTATAGAAGATATATTGTTGCAATAATGTATTGATATATAACAGGACAATTCTACAATAGAAAAAAAATCGTATATTTTATGACATATGTTGTATTTACGAGAAAAAAATGTTGGTGAGCACTGTGTTGTTTGTTGTGTAGGTGGCGGCGGTGAACACTGTGTTGTTTGTCCTGTAGGTGGCAGCAGTGAGAACTGTGTTGTTTGTCCTGTAGGTGGCAGCAGTGAGCACTGTGTTGTTTGTCCTGTAGGCGGCGGTGGTGAACACTGTTGTTTGTCCTGTAGGTGGTGGCGGTGAACACTGTGTTGTTTGTCCTGTAGGATGTGGCGGTGAACACTGTGTTGTTTGTCCTGTAGGTGGTGGCGGTGAACACTGTGTTGTTTGTCCTGTAGGTGGTGGCGGTGAACACTGTGTTGTTTGTCCTGTAGGTGGCAGCGGTGAACACTGTGTTGTTTGTCCTGTAGGTGGCGGTGGCGGTGGTGAGCACTGTGTTGTTTGTCCTGTAGGTGGCAGCGGTGAACACTGTGTTGATTGTCCTTTAGGTGGCGGTGTTGAGCACTGTGTTGTTTGTCCTGTAGGTGGCCGCGGTGAACACTGTGTTGTTTGTCCTGTAGGTGGCTGCGGTGAACACTGTGTTGTTTGTCCTGTAGGTGGCGGTGGTGAACACTGTGTTGTTTGTCCTGTAGGTGGCGGTGGTGAACACTGTGTTGTTTGTCCTGTAGGTGGTGGTGAACACTGTGTTGTTTGTCCTGTAGGTGGCAGCAATGAGCACTGTGTTGTTTGTCCTGTAGGTGGCGGTGGTGAACACTGTGTTGTTTCTCCTGTAGGTGGCGGCGGTGAGCACTGTGGTGAACCACACTCCTCCGGTGAAGGCCTTCGTCTTCAGGAATTACAGGCTGCCTCTCGGGGAGCGTTCTCATTACCGCGGCTCCTGCAAATACCGACTCTGGGAGGCCATCCGCGCCTCGTCTGCTGCTCCAGGATACTTCCAGGAGTTCGCTCTGGGACACGACCTGCACCAGGTACAGCGGACCCTAATGACTGATCCTGACAAACCCATGATCACGTGTCCAGAAACACACCCCCAGCACACGCCTGCAGCAATTATACTGTTCATACAGCAGCAGAGACACAAATACAGCTTCACACATCCAGCAGGAAAAACAGCGCACAAAGAAGATTAAAATGCATATATACACAAATAAAAATGTACATTAAAATAGGTAAATAATGAAAATATTTTTTAATTATAAAAAGTAAATACAAAAAATATTACAGATACAAATAAAATAATATAGAAATAAAATATATACATTACAGTAGAGAACATTTGTATTGGTTCAAAGTGGTTCCAAGTTGGTCTGGCCTGTAGATACAGTATGTTGTTCCATGTGCCATCTGGTGGCCATTCTGTTTATTGCGCAATAATGTGCATTCTTAATGGCCACATCTGTATATACAAGATGTGAGTGTGTGTGTGTGTGTGTGTGTGTGTGTGTGTGTGTGTGTGTGTGTGTGTGAGTGTGTGTGTGAGTGTGTACCTGTGTGAGAGAGTGTGTGCGTGTGTGTGCGCGTGTGCGTGTGTGAGTGTTAGCGTGTGTGAGAGAGTGTGTGTGTGTGTTTGTGTGTGTGTGTGTGTGTGTGAGTGTGAATGTGTGTGTGTGTGTTTGCGTGTGCGTGTGTGTGTGTGTGTGTGTGAGAGTGTGAGAGTGTGAGTGTGTGTGTGTGTGTGTGGGCATGTTTATGTGGTTTATGAGGACACAAATTTGTATAATGACATGACTATGACATTGGTATTACAAGGAGAAGGTGATTTATGAGGACATTTTCAGTGTCCCCATAATTTAAAACGCTTATAAATCATACACAGTGAGTTTTTTTTCTGGGAAAATAGAAATGCACCGTCTCCTGTTAGGGCTAAGTTTAGGTGTAGGGTAGGTGTAGGGCAATAGCACATACAGCTTGTACAGTATAAAAACCATTACGCCTATGGAAAGTCCCCGTAAACCATAAAAACCAACATGTGTGTGTGTGTGTGTCTGTGTGAGTGTGCGTGTGTGAGTATGTGTGTGTGACTTTAATTGTGACTTTATTTTGTTGGAACCATGTTTCAGTCAGCTGTGTGTCGGCGAGTCTTTCTGACAGATCCAGTGAATGATTCGTTGGAATGATTCGAGTCGTGTTGAGTGATTCGTTAACAGAGTCGGTTGTTTGTGAATCAGACTCGGCTCATGCTGTGTGTGTTTTGTTGATTCAGGCAGTACAGACGGTGTAATGTAAAGTATGGTAGTGTTGTTTTGTGTTCTGGTCTCAGACGGCAGACGTTCAGTTGCAGTGAGATATGATTGGTTTCCCCCATGGCGCTGTAGATTCAGCAGTTTCTGAGGAACTAATTACAGGATGAAAGAGATTATTTGATGATCTCCGCCGGCTCATTAACACACTGCTGTAATCGTCTGTCTGAGGCTCGTTACAGATGAGAATGCTGGTTTCTGTCCGTCCAGCAGAAACAGATGGCTGTTTGTTCTCAGAGGAAGATGTGGGTTCATGACGTCCGTGGTGGGCGCTCTGAATAACATAATGTGCTTATTTCTGCTGGAGATTCCCAGAAAACATGTGCCAGTCCATCTCAGAGACACTCGTCTCATTTCATTCACATCTGAGACGCGTCACACAACAGAGGAATGTGATTGTTACGTATTTATACACATTTCTGTATTTTCTGACATGAAGTCTGATGAATGTCAAATATTGCTGTTTTCATATATACTTAAAATACATATATTTCATGCATGGATCATTTCTGACAGCACAGCACAAGCTAAATTTCCTACATTTGTGTAAAAAATATTATTATTATTATCATTAAATAATGTTTTATTTTAATGTGCAATTGTATTATTGCAACAGCAATATATTCCTTAGTATATTTGTTTTATATATTTCATTAATAATAATAAAATAAGAATATTAGTTGTAATAATACATTTTTAATAACAATACATGTTTTTTATTTGACAGTGAAATTCTTTTTTTCATATTCATTTTCATAAGTAATTGCATTTATTAATAGATTTTTTGTTTTATATCTCTTAAATAATAATAATAATGATACTTAATAGTAGCTTTAATAATAAATTAATAATAATAATAAATATGGTTTATTTTACAGTGAAATAATATTATTGCAACAGTAAATTATTTCTTAAGTAATTTCTGTTGTATATATTTTAGTAATATATTATTTATTAAAATAATATTTATAATATATTACAATATATTTCTTAATTGATTTTGTTTTCTAGTTTTTAAATAATAAAAGATACAAATTTGAAAATGATATTATATTATTATTATTATTATTATTATTATTAATATCTCGGAATTAGTGAATCAAATAAGTCAATGCTTGTTTTGTTTTATATATTTCGAAAAGTAAAAAAAATATATAGTAATAATAATAATATAATATTAATATTATTATTAAACATAATTTGTATTTGAAAGTGTAATAGTTTTATTAGAATAGTAATATATTTTGAATTATTTTTTGTATTTTTAAAATAACAAAATAAAAATAGTATTGTTAATAATAATATTCTCAGAAGAGTTTTCTCTGATTAACTACAGAATTAAACGTTAGTCCCGTTAGAAGCTACAAACACCTTTAGGTTCTAATTGCATCTTTTATTTAAGTGATTCATTAGAGTCGTTTGTGGTCATGCGACTGATTCTCAGATGAGTGTTTCAGATCCTCATCTGTGAGCTTGAGCTTCGTTATTATGAGACACAATTAAAGAAGTAATTGACAATTAATCGCAGCTCATGACGAGCAGCATCAATCTTCTGCTACCCACAATCCCACAGCACTGTGTCATTCACTGCTGATATTACAGTCGCAGCCTGAGGGCAGGTCTCTCGCTCGCTCTCTTTCTCTCACGTTCCTCATCAGCACAACTTGAACCTCCTTAAAGGCCTGTGACTCCAGAGGTCAAAAGTCAGAGAGCAGAAGCCGTCAGAGTAATTAGATAATGAGGCGTAATGACCTCGTGCCCCGACCGTTCAAGTGTGAGTCACACTGTCTTCACTACACGAGCAGCTGCCTACTAAGGGATCGTTGTGCATGCATTTTCTGAGGAAACGTTTCATATAAATAAAAAATCAGATTAAAGAACTTTATTGACATGGGTGTGTTTGCATGCAATATTATCACAACTTTAATGAACAACACGTTTACATGACATGTATGCATTTATAAGACGCCAACAACAGAGGAGCAGCATTGCATCGAAGAGTCACAAATATTCCTAATATACAAAGCCAGTTTTAGTACAACTGGATTAGTAAGTACTAAAATATATATAGCAATAACAAATACAAAAAAGTCTTTAAATAATATCATTATTTTTGTTTTATAGATGTGTATTTTAAGTGTCCATTATTTGCTGAGATGTAAAGTGAGTAATGCACAACGTGATAGTGAGGACTGATTTATATTGCACAGATTGATGAAATAAGGATGACTAGATTCATCAAATAAATTGAAGAATGAGTTTATTCCTGCAGTGATTATTATAGTGTGTGTTTATTGTGCATGTACAAAACAAATAGGCTTTAAGGGCATTAAAGTCAGCAGACAGCAGCTGTGATGTTGTTTAACTAATAATATGAGAATCTAGTATTGCACACAGGATTGGATGAAACAGTTCAGTTTGATTAGAAACTAGTGGATTTACACAAATGGATCAAACTAAAAGTGCCAACAGGAGAGCAAATGCAAAGGATAATACAATTAAATGTTTCAAAGGTTGGTCTGCGCTCATTAAGTCTTTTATTAGACTCAAAGCAAGGGATAGAATAGACAAACGTTTCGTTCAGGCAAGTCTTTATTACCAGTACTGATGAAGACTAGTCTTTATTACCAGTACTGACGAAGACTAGTCTTTATTACCAGTACTGACGAAGACTAGTCTTTATTACCAGTACTGATGAAGACTAGTCTTTATTACCAGTACTGATGAGGGCAAGTCTTTTATTACCAGTACTGACGAAGACTAGTCTTTATTACCAGTACTGACGAAGACTAGTCTTTATTACCAGTACTGACGAAGACTAGTCTTTATTACCAGTACTGATGAGGGCAAGTCTTTATTACCAGTACTGGCGAAGACTAGTCTTTATTACCAGGTACTGACGAAGACTAGTCTTTATTACCAGTACTGACGAAGACTAGTCTTTATTACCAGTACTGACGAAGACTAGTCTTTATTACCAGTACTGACGAAGACTAGTCTTTATTACCAGTACTGATGAAGACTAGTCTTTATTACCAGTACTGACGAAGACTAGTCTTTATTACCAGTACTGATGAGGGCAAGTCTTTTATTACCAGTACTGACGAAGACTAGTCTTTATTACCAGTACTGACGAAGACTAGTCTTTAATACCAGTACTGACGAAGACTAGTCTTTATTACCAGTACTGACGAAGACTAGTCTTTAGTACCAGTACTGACGAAGACTAGTCTTTAGTACCAGTACTGACGAAGACTAGTCTTTACTACCGGTACTGACGAAGACTAGTCTTTATTACCGGTACTGATATTACCGGTACTGATGAAGACTAGTCTTTATTACCGGTACTGATGAAGACTAGTCTTTATTACCAGAACTGACGAAGACTAGTCTTTATTACCAGTACTGATGAGGGCAAGTCTTTTATTACCAGTACTGACGAAGACTAGTCTTTATTACCAGTACTGATGAAGACTAGTCTTTATTACCAGTACTGACGAAGACTAGTCTTTATTACCAGTACTGACGAAGACTAGTCTTTACTACCGGTACTGATGAAGACTAGTCTTTATTACCGGTACTGATGAAGACTAGTCTTTATTACCGGTACTGATGAAGACTTGTCTTTATTACCGGGACTGATGAAGACTAATCTTTATTACATGTACTGACGAAGACTAGTCTTTATTACCAGTACTGACAAAGACTAGTCTTTATTACCAGTACTGACAAAGTCAGATAGCCGAAACATTTTGTCCCCTGCATTGATTATAATAAAAGACTTAATGATTGTAGATTGACCATTTTAATGTTTAAAGAAATATAGGTTCTGGCACCTAATTCAGCTAAAATAAATAGAACAGAAAGATAAAAACAAGCACAAAACACAATAATAACCAAACTTAAAATCAAGAACAAGAACACACAGTAAATATGTATCTGAGTTCTTGCTTGTTTCTCTTTCTCTCATGGATTTGTAATATTCTCATAATTGGGTTCCATTTTGCCTTTACATTTTTTTTTACATTTTTTTTAATCAACACTTGTCTCGTGGTGAATTTTAAGTAGTCTCTTAATTCGTACTTGTACCACCAACCGCTCGTTCTACCTGTTATTCAATTCCTCTTCTTACATTTTTCAGCTTTCAAACGCTATATATTGTAAGATTTGACATGAAATCTGTTTCAATCAGTTCATTATTGCAGGAGTAATAATTTAAGAAGCAGAAAAGAGCGTTGTTATGTTTGTGATCAGAAAATTATCCTGGAAAGTGCAATGATACAAAAGCATTCATACATACAGAGAAAACCCGACAGATTTAATCAGAAACTGAATTTTCTCAAACTTTTATCTCACACGGAATTAAGTCAGTTTTGAGTCTAGTTGGGCTTCTCTTAAACTCTCTGCTTTCAATAGAGTCCAGTACTGAGCTGTAGACCAGGATCCAAGAGTCATTTCATTTGAGGACGTTTCGTTTGACTGCTGGTTATATCTCTGGACCTCTTTGACCTGTGACCCTGCCGCGTTTGGCTCTGCTGCTTGATGTTGCCTTTTAAGAGAGAGTGACATTAGCAGGTCACGTGACCTTTGACCTCCCGAAACACTGTGGAAGTCTAGATCTTGAGAAGCAGTCCATTCAGCGATAGTTCAGTAAATTAATCAAGTGAATTAAATCATTGACATATGTATTGTTGATGATAATATCATAATTGTTGTTTTAGTGATTATAAACCGACATCAAATGTCACTCACTTTGCAACAATCAAAACAGCTTTGAGAGTTTTTGTTTGGAAACCAATAACTCAGTTGATCCAAAATTCAATATATGCACTGGTAATTACGCTATATCACAGGAACATTACTGCTGATTTTTCTGAATATCAACATTGCTATATTTCACCAATGAAAGTATTTTCTGAATGAATCAGCATTTTCCAATCAATGATTCAATGATCCGTTCATTAAGAAGAATAAATCAGCCATTTGAACAAATCAGTTGAATCAGTGACTCAAGCATTAAGACCTATTTTCAGGTTTAGTTTCATATTTAAAGTTGTTTATATTTTAATATTCAAAATATTTTAAATACATGCTTCTGTGGTGCAAAGATTGATTTTATTAATACGGATTTCATCTGATTGCTAACAGTCGTTCATGTTGTGTTATTCTAACATAATTAATTGATAAAATTTAAGAATTGAACAAGAAAGATGATGCATTCATCTAAAAACTTGCTCTTATAAAGGTAATGAACGTAATGGAGTTAATTGAGTCGCTGATGTGAACAGACAGAACATGAAGATTATTCTCATAAAAAAATTATATTGTCTAATTGTCATTATCAACAAAATCCCAGATATTTTTTTTTGGCATAAATACAGCGGGGAAAATAAGTATTTGACACATCAGCATTTTTATCAGTAAGGGGATTTCTAAGTGGGCTATTGACACAAAATTTCCACCAGATGTAGCCATCAAGCCAAATATTGAATTCATACAAAGAAATCAGAACATTTAAGTATACAAGTTGAGTCATAATAAATAAAGTGAAATGACACAGGGAATAAGTATTGAACACATGAAGATAACAAGGTGCAAAATGGCATAGAAAGCAAGGAGATCACCTGAAATCTGTCAGTATTGAGAGAGAACCCCTGCCCCCTATCAGTACTAATTGATATCAGCTGCTTTAGTCCTAATTGATGGCCTATAAAGGCTTCTCATTACCTAGGAGGCACACAGGAAAGACTTCATGATGGGTAAAAGCAAAGAACTCTCTGTAGATCTTCGTAATCTTATCGTTGAAAAGCATTTTGATGGGAATGGTTATAGGCGCATTTCCAGAATGCTGAATGTTCCTGTGAGCACTGTGGGGCCATTATCCGGAAATGGAAAGAGCATCAGTTCACCATAAACCGGCCACGATCAGGTGCTCCACGTAAGATCCCTGTCCGAGGAGTCCAAAGAATAATCAGGAGAGTTCTCCAAGCGCCAAGAACCACTCGGGCAGAACTTCAGGAAGACCTTGCATCAGCAGGTACTGTTGTTTCAAAGAAAACTATAAGCAATGCACTGAACCGCCATGGCATCCATGCACGCTCACCACGCAAGACTCCATTGCTGAACAAAAAGCATGTTGAGGCTCGGTTAAAGTTTGCGAAGAGCATTTGGAGAAGCCTGTGGATTATTGGGAGACTATAGTATGGTCAGATGAAAGCAAAATTGAACTTTTGGCAGTCATTCTACACACCATGTTTGGAGAAGAAATGGCACTGCCCACCACCCCAAGAACACCATACCAACAGTTAAGTTTGGGGTGGAAGCATCATGGTTTGGGGCTGCTTTTCAGCAAGGGGTACTGGCAGACTTCATATTATTGAAGGCAGGATGAATGGAGAAATGTACCGGGACATTCTGGATAAAAATCTACTGCCATCTACCAGAAAGCTGAAAATGAAAAGAGGGTGGACATTTCAGCAAGACAATGATCCCAAACACAAGGCCAAGGACACAATGAAGTGGTTTCAAAGAAAGAAAATCAAGCTGCTTGAATGGCCCAGTCAATCACCTGACCTAAATCCCATAGAAAATCTATGGAGAACTGAAGATCAAAGTTCATAAAAGAGGCCCAAGGAACCTTCAAGATTTAAAGACCATTTGTGTGGAAGAATGGGCCAGAATCACTCCTGAGCAATGCAGGCGACTGGTCTCTCCATACAAGAGGCGTCTAGAAGCTGTAATCACCAACAAAGGCTTTTCTACAAAGTATTAAATAAAGTGTTCAATACTTATTCCTGTGTCATTTCACTTTATTTATTATGACTCAACTTGTATACTTAAATGTTCTGATTTCTTTGTATGAATTCAATATTTGGCTTGATGGCTACATCTGGTGGAAATTTTGTGTCAATAGCCCACTTAGAAATCCCCTTACTGATAAAAATGCTGATGTGTCAAATACTTATTTTCCCCGCTGTAAATATTTCTTGATAAAGTTTTTTTTGTCAATATCACATTGTTAGCAGACTGTATTCTTCTAGTATTCCTCCCTTTTTCAAGTATCTGAGATCAGTTTGATTAGGTTGTGAATGTTGAGCTGTGCTGTTATTGGTTCATGTTTATTTCCTCCCACGACCTTGATTACATCAGCAGAAAAGGACAGTCATTTAAAAGAGTAATTGAATGATTTTTAATCATGCACTGATGATGGTTACAGACAGGTGTATTATAAAGCTGCTGCTGCTGTGTTTTAGGAGGATAGTGAGTGTTTATTAGGACGATCGGATGTGATTCGTCATTAATGTAAAGTTGAATGGAAATGTTCTTTTAGCAGGTTGTAGTGAAGATCTCACATTCTGTGATTACTGTTAAATTAGATTTTGTGACTCCGTCCGTATTTTCCACATTGCTGAAATCATAAGGCCATAAAACTAGCAGCAGTGCCATCAAGATAAGATCCACCAGCCATATTCACTTACTCTGATTTACTGTGGGAGTGGCAGTAACTGTGGTGTTACCGGGGTAAATGTCACTGATTCAGATTGATAAAGGCTTGTTTGAGTCTTCAGAAGATGAAGCAGCTCTTCATGTTGTGTTCTGAAGGTTTCTGCACTCAGACTTTGTTCTCCATCTCTTGCGGCTCTTACGCAGTGTGTGATGATGAAAGGGGCCTTGGGCTCTGGTTCTTCTCGGGCCCCTGCGGGTCTGTGTGCTAATGAGGCCCCTGCCCATCATCATCCGCTGTTATTTAGAAATCAGATGCAGATCCTCAGAGCGGACTGCATTATTTGTCTTTCAGGGAAACAAAATAATAATAATAATCAGATCACCAACCAGATTAACAGATTTCATAATCCTCCATTTCACGCCAAAGTCAATTACTAATGAAGAACTCAGGGCCCAAACCATGTCTTAAAATTATTTAGATTTTGAATGAAAATTTTCAATGATTTTAAGGGATTTAAGACAGGAATAAAGGAAAAATACAACATCTAGGATGTTTTGATTTAAACTATTAGCAAATAGTAGTTTTATATCGCGTTCATTCTTAATCATAGCCTAGTGTGCTGAAAACAGCTTTGCTAATGTCTATTGTCTCATCACATTCTGTTATGAATTACAGAAATAATACATTCTAAACTCTGAATTTGACAAAACATGTAATTTTACGTCACTGCAATTAAAAGATTTAAAGCAAATTAAATCCAGTGTAAGAACTAGAATGTGTTGTAAAGTAATCCATTAGAACTAATAGCAAACAATATTTTCATTTTAAAATACACATTTATTATTATTAATTATATGGTTATTATGTCAGAAACAGCTCAGAACAAAATTCAGATAAATCTCAAAATGAAATTTGACCCCTAAAACTCAATAACTGCATAACTCAATATTGGTTGTTTAATTGTTCTATTACAATAAAACATGCTGGGTTAAAAACAACCCAACTTGTGTTATTCGGCAGCCCAGCTCTGGGTAAATATTGGACAGAACACATGCTGGGTTATTTTATTTAAGTCATCTATTGTTTAAAATGTATTATAATGCTGGCTTAAAATGGGCTGGACATTAAAAATCACACACATAATTACTAGAGGCAACAGCAATAATCAAAAATGAGCATTTAATATTAAGCAAGAATGCATGGACTAAATACAAGACAAATTCAATTTATTTGGGTGAGTGTACAGCATAGTTTACAATATTACATACATTTAAACTCGTTTAACAAGCATTTTAGATATAAAAAAAATCATATTTAAAAGTAGCATTTTAATTTAAGTGTATTCAACCATTTCTGTAATCACTTTTTACTGAAATAGTGGTAATTCTCATGGCGTGACTCCAAAACCTGCCCAAAAGCAACCAGTACTGAGATTAGAGAACATATTTAACATCAAATTAAATTACACTCCGTATTATAACGAATAAAATGCATTTATGTTACGCATGAGGCAAAGGCGTTTCCATCATGCGAAGGGACCGCTTTTGGACGCAGCTGACATCTTGTCCTTATGTTGCATTGTGTAAAAAATAATATAATTAACACCACATTAAAGACTTTATAAATGAAATAAATGTATAATTTGCTGAAGAAGTGCACCAAATCAGCGGTGCTGTGAACCACTCTCTTCTGAAGAGGACGCAGAAAGCACGCCTACTATAACTCAGCAGCTGGGTTTTCATCAGAGACCAGCTCAACCCAGCGGTGGGGTAGAATAAAATAACCCAGTGTTAAAATGACCCAGCAACTTAGTTACAGAATAGCTACCCAACCCCTGGGTAACAAATATAAAAAACAACGCAATAAAATTACCTAACAGGCTAACCTCTGCAATTGGGTAAAAAAATAACCCAGCGTTAAAATGACCCAGCAACTTAGTTACAGAATATCTACCCAGCACCTGTGCAACAATCATTAAAAACAACCAAATTAAATGACCTAACTGGCTGAACCCAGCAATTGGGTTAAAAATAACCCAGCGTTAAAATGACCCAGCAACTTAGTTACACATTTGCTACCCAGCACCTGATTAACAGATATTAAAAACAACACAATAAAATGACCCAATGAGCTGAACCCAGCATTTGGGTTAAAAAATAACCCAGTGTTAAAATGACCCAGCAACTTAGTTACACATTAGCTACCCAGCACCTGGATAACAATTATTAAAACCAACCAAATAAAATGACCTAACTGGCTGAACCCAGCAATTGGGTTAAAAAACAACCCAGCGTTAAAATGACCCAGCAACTTAGTTACAGAATAGCAAACCAGCACCTGGATAACAATTATTAAAAACAACCCAATAAAATGACCTAAAGGGCTGAACCCAGCAATTGGGTTAAAAAAATAACCCAGCATTTTTTTGTGTATAAAACAGGTGTCAAATATTAAATGTTTAGCAAAATGTTTCCTCTTTCACTGTTTAAAATTGAAACTCTGCGTCTATGAACTAAAGTCCTCCCCCCTTTGATTTGATTGGCCGTCTCAGTCATCTTGACATTGTAGTCCATGTGTTGTGTGTGTGCAGGACGGCGGGATGCTGATCAATAACCCCACGGCTCTGGCCATCCACGAGTGTCAATGTCTGTGGCCGGACGTCCCGCTGCAGTGTGTGGTGTCTCTGGGGACGGGACGCTTCCAGACGACCGGAAGAACCAGCGTCTCCTACACTAGCCTGAAGACCAAACTCAGCCACGTCATCAGCAGCGCCACCGCCACCGAGGGTCAGACACACTCTCCTAGCTCTCAGTTAGGCTGTTTAGATATTTTTTTTACTTTAAGTTTTAGTCTTTTTTTGCTGTGCTACAGGCGTTCTGAGTTTGAATCCTGATCCCATTCCTCCTTTCTCTGCCACACTTTGCCTTCTGACAGCAATTACTGTCCTATTAACACAAAGGCAAAAAGACCAAAAATAAATCTTTAAAAAAAAAAAGTTTTTTTGTTGCTTTTTTTTGCTTTTTTTGACAATTTTCTGTATAGGTTTATTAAGTTTTTGTTTTTGTTTCTCAAAAATGAGAAATGCAATATAATATTTTTTTGTATATTTATAAAATTTTTGTCTTTCAAATAATGACTGTTTTTTATGGTTTTAGTTTTGCTATCTGTCTTTCCATCCACATATTTTCCATTCATTTGTTATATAATATTCACATTTTTAATACAAATTAAATTCACAACTTCAGATGGAATCAGATTTAGATGTGCGCTCCCCTTTATTTCCTTCAGTCCCTTCATTTAGTCAAGTAAGTTAACCTATCAATGCAAATAGAGTAAATAAGCAACTACATTACTGAGTTAAGTTAATTAAGCAATGCAAATTAATCAAACCAGCAACTAAAGCAAGTCAATTAACAGTGAAAATGAGAAATGTCATCTTGGCATCTTTTAGTTTTGTTAATGATAATCTCTCAGTAATGCAGCGCTCGTGACGGAGGAACATGTGTTACCCAGAAGCCTTTGCTCCATCTGAGATTAAACCAGCTCGCGTTATAATCATACAAGTCATTTATAAATCCAGATTAATTCCCTTCCTCCTGGTGCGAGACTCGCAGCTGCTGAAATTATGATTTTATTTACAGTGATTAATTATATGATGTGATTCACTGAGCCTCATTCGTAAAACATAAGCAGAATAAATCTCTGTGTTTGTTATTTTCAAATGATTTCACAAACGATTTAATTTAGCAGTTTAAATGGAGTAAAAGAGGAGCATAAGATGCAATGCTGATGCAGCACTAACCAGAGTAAACAGAGTTGATCAGATGGATCAGACAGTGAGTCTCCGTCTCTGTGTTTGTGTTTCAGAAGTGCACACTATGCTGGACGCTCTGCTCCCGCCGAACACGTACTTCCGCTTTAACCCATACATGAGTGAAGACGTGGCTCTGGACGAGAGCCGAGAGGAGAAGCTGGAGCAGATGCAGGCCGAGGGTCTTCAGTATCTGCAGAGAAACCAGGAGAAGCTCCAGAGAGCCGTCAGCGAGCTCTCGCGAGACAAGAGAACCGTCCAGAGACTGAGCGAGTGGCTGCGGCTCAGAGCGCTCATGCACCAGAAATAGAGGACACACAACCTCCTCATAGCCAGAGCAAACCTGCACACCAGATCCACACAAATCACTGATGCACTTCAGCTCTGGGTTCATGAGGGACACAGTTAAAGAATCACACTCAGGGACTGACTGAGTTCAGACCATCGGGGCAGTAGACCACTATTGTTTTATTTATTTATTTTAGTTTTATTTATTTTACTTTAATTGTTTTATTTTATTTTGTTGTTTCATTTTATCTTGCTTTGTGTTATTTATTAGTATTATTATTTATTAGTATTTTTATGAATTAATTTTTTAATGGTTTTTTGTTATTCGTTTTTTTTTTTTTTTTTTTTTTGGTTTTATTAAATTTGTATTTATTTAAATTTTTGTATTATTATTTTGTTTTATTTATTTATTTTATTATTATTTATTTAATTTATTATTTAATTTA
Source organism: Gymnocypris eckloni scoliostomus (assembly GCA_027564155.1). Classification (NCBI taxonomy): domain Eukaryota; kingdom Metazoa; phylum Chordata; class Actinopteri; order Cypriniformes; family Cyprinidae; genus Gymnocypris; species Gymnocypris eckloni. The sequence goes on along the minus strand of CM050434.1, from coordinate 25,850,237 downwards.
TTTATTTTTATGTGTTTGGTTTTATTTTATTTCATTTTATTTATAGGGTTGGGGTTTATTTAATTGTATTTTATTTTACTGAAACAAAGCTCACAATAAAACAAAACATTTGGCATGCAGAATTATGAAGTAGAATCAGGCATCCAGAAAATGACAATGTTCAGTTAAGAAAAATCAAGTGACATTTATTTCTATAGCAGTTTATACAATACAGATCATTTCAAAGCAGCTTCACGGTGATAAACAGGAAAATAAGAGTGTGGATGTTGTGAAATTCAACGTTATAAAACAAACTGAATTTGAGCTATAAAGCAGCTCTACAGAAGACAATAGGATCATCAATCAGATCAGTTCAGTGTCGATTCAGATCAGTTCAGTGTTGATTCATTTCAGTTCTGTTCAGTGTTGATTCAGTTCAGTGTTAATTCAGATCAGTTCAGTGTTGATTCATTTCAGTTCTGTTCAGTGTTGATTCAGTTCAGTGTTAATTCAGATCAGTTCAGTGTTGATTCAGATCAGTTCAGTGTTGATTCAGTTCAGTTCAGTGTTGATTCAGTTCAGTTCAGTGTTGATTCATTTCAGTTCAGTGTTTATTCAGATCAGTTCAGTGTTGATTCAGATCAGTTCAGTGTTGATTCAGATCAGTTCAGTGTTTATTCAGATCAGTTCAGTGTTGATTCAGATCAGTTCAGTGTTGATTCAGTTCAGTTCAGTGTTGATTCATTTCAGTTCAGTGTTTATTCAGATCAGTTCAGTGTTGATTCAGATCAGTTCAGTGTTGATTCATTTCAGTTCAGTGTTTATTCAGATCAGTTCAGTGTTGATTCAGATCAGTTCAGTGTTGATTCAGATCAGTTCAGTGTTGATTAAGTTCAGTTCAGTGTTGATTCAGTTCAGTTTAGTGTCGATTCAGTTCAGTTTAGTGTCGATTCAGATCAGTTTAGTTCTGTGTTGATTCATTTCAGATCAGTTCAGTGTTGATTCAGTTCAGTGTTGGTTCAGATCAGTTCAGTTCATTGTTGTTTCATTTCAGATCATTTCAGTTCAGTGTTGATTCAGTTCAGTTCATTGTTGTTTCATTTCAGATCATTTCAGTTCAGTGTTGATTCAGTTCAGTTCAGTGTTGATTCAGATCAGTTTAGTTCTGTGTTGATTCATTTCAGATCAGTTCAGTGTTGATTCAGTTCAGTGTTGGTTCAGATCAGTTCAGTTCAGTGTTGATTCAGTTCAGATCAGTTCAGTGTTTATTCAGTTCAGTTTAGTGTTGACTTAGTTCAGTTCAGTGTTGATTCATTTCAGAACATTTCAGTTCAGTGTTGATTCAGTTCAGTTCAGTGTTGATTCAGATCAGTTCAGTTCAGTGTTGATTCGGTTCAGTGTTGATTCAGATCAGTGTTGATTCAGTTCAGTGTTGATTCAGATCAGTTCAGTTCAGTGCTGATTCAGTTCAGTTCAGTGTTGATTCAGTTCAGTTCAGTGTTGATTCAGTTCAGTTCAGTGTTGATTCAGTTCAGTTCAGTGTTGATTCAGTTCAGTTCAGTGTTGATTCAGTTCAATTCAGTGTTTATTCAGATCAGTTCAGTGTTGATTCAGTTCAGTGTTTATTCAGATCAGTTCAGTTCAGTGTTGATTCAGATCAGTTCAATTCAGTGTTGATTCAGTTCAGATGAGTTCAGTTCAGTGTTGATTCAGATCAGTTCAATTCAATGTTGATTCAGTTCAGATCAGTTCAGTATTGATTCAGTTCAGTTTAGTGTTGATTTAGTTCAGTTCAGTGTTGATTCGGTTCAGATCAGTTCAGTGTTGATTCAGATCAGTTCAGTGTTGATTAAGTTGAGTTCAGAACTGTTTGATTAATTTGTAACCTGCTGTAAAGCAAGAGCTTGAATTGGAAACGTTGATGCAAAATTGGATTCCAACATGAATAATGATTTAATTAAAGTACAGTCCTGATATTAGCTGCAGACCGCTTGAATCATTATAAAGACTTTAAAGCACTATTTTTAAAGCTCTCTCACATTTGATCATTTATGTCAGGACCACTATCGTCAAAATGATAGATACTTAGCAGAAAGTTTTGGTTTGGCGGTATGGTTCTGCTCTGTGCAAAAAACTCCCTGCCCATCCATGCAGCCCGTCATGAATGAGCAGCAGTATTAACAACACAAACGATAGGCCCGTAAAACACAAACGATAGGCCCGAATTTGCAGCGAACACAATGTACTGCAGCCATAGAAGCAAGCAATGATGGTTAAAATCAACTCATATATAATAACTCAAATCAACTCATCAGTTTACAGGTTTGTCGTCTCCCATTGACATTGTTCTCGTTATGTTACGTGTCCTCAATCTGACAACCCACGTGAACGAAGACAGAAATCCTTACCAATGCACTCGACAGCTTTGTAACAAGCATGTTGCTTGCATAATGACAGCATGTTGCAGTAGTCAGAGAAACTTAGGCAAATAGCAGTCACAATAACTAGATGAGCCATAAACAGCAACAATCAGATGGCCTAAATAACAACTTAAACATTAGCTTCTTACTGTTGCAAATTTAACCAAGTACCAGCACTTGCAGTAACAACCAATAGCTTAAAGCAACAAGCATGTCTAGCAACAAACATGATACTGAGCACTAGATAAGCCCTAAAAGCAAGCAAATTCCCAATAAAGCAAATGCCTTCTGAAATAGCATAGACTGGGGCAGCATGGCCTTTAAGAAGAGAAGCAGTGAAGGGGTGCTCTTTAATAAGCAGCTGAGAAGAGCAGCATGCCCCTTTAATGCAGTACAGAATGTGGTCAATACCCGAAGTTTATGTTGCCCTTATCCAGATAATCGTTAGCATTAATAACCTTTGGTAGCAAAGTCTACATACAAGCACGTTACAGATGCACTGATTATAGCAACAGCATATCACTAACTTAAAACACAGCGTTTGGAAATAATAGCAGGATAGGTTTAATGAAACAGTATTCCCAATACTAGATGAGCCTTAAGCAAGCCTGTTTCATATCAGACAGCCCTACGCAACATTAAAAACAAGCCTGGCTGTGGTAAGACTAACTGGGTAATGTTACCAGCGTGTCAAAATACAACCAATGAGCCTAAAGCAACAGCATGCCTAGCAACTAACATGTTACTGAACAACTGCCTTAAACAACGAGCAATATTTGAACTAAGCATAATTGCCAACACAGCATAAGGCAATGAGAATGAAATAAGACATTCAGAGATGAATAAAGGGTTAAATGTTAAGTGGATTATTTAACCCTCCTTGATATCTTTCTTCTTCCAGCACCTCGATAAAGTTTGTTTGACATTCATTTTTTTGCCAATTAAACTCTTTGCGGCTGTTATGTTTTGAGCCCAAACTAACTCAGATAGACATAAATATATGTCCTTTACATTGCACACGGCTTAATTTCCAGGGGGATAAAATAAAAAATAATTTAAGTATGTTATATTATACTATAACACCAGTATAAACCATCTAAAACATGAAAAATAAGGTTATAACACAATAAAGTTATAATATGAAAAACCATGTGCATTATAGGGAATAATATTTAGAGATTTTCACAGTCGGTTTGATATCTTTAAATCAAAGTGTGTTGTTGTATAATGGATTTGAAATATTGCATACATTAAAAGTTGTACAGTTATTATAAAACACATACAATGCTAATTCCAAAAACAGATAACAGGGATGTTTTTCTGAACATTTTAGTTCAGGTATAATATCACATACTTAAATTGTTTAATTAATTTAAATGGTTAATTAGGGAAATTAAGTAAATGTCTATCTGAGTTAGTTTGGGCTCTAAACATAACAGCCACAAAGAGTTTAATTGGCAAAAACACAGAATGTCAAAACGAACTTTAACGAGGTTCTTCCAGATCTCGTAAAAGTGTTGTTGATGCAGTCACATTAGCACAACTTCAGCGATGAATTGCAGGCAAAGAGTCAATGATATATCGTTGTGAGAAGCAGTGCTTGCTCAGGTCACTTCCGAGTCTATCAGCTTATATCAATCGTGGTGAATTCCTGTTAAAGTTCACAAACTTGTTGAATCCGGTGGGAAACGAACCCCTGAAAATCCCTGATTGAACGCTTTCCCACAGAGATGGAATTCGCCGTCTAATTTGCTCCTGAGCAAGCAGGATAAGCTGCTGATTAATGCTGAATAGAGCTTATATAGGAAGGTGTTGTATACCTATAGGTAGATGTGGTCAGCCGATGCACGCTTGACTCACGTGACCTGCCAGAACTAATGATAACGCTTAATTTATACGTCTGTGAGATGATTTCATTTACAAAGGCAGCTGATATCTTTAATTCACACTAGAAAACCAAATTAAGACTTCGGGTGAATCCCATTTCTCTGTCTTACCCCTAGCGCTTACCACTGGGTTTCGAGGGGTAAGCGCTAGGGGTGAAAACACCCCCGTATGGATTGAGACACCAGTTGGTTACTGTTACGTCATCATACATCGTCGCTAGCTGGCTGCTACGTCACCAGAGGTGACACATGTTGATCACAAACTTGCCGTCTGCAAGTGTGTGTTTGTTGATTGCGTGGGTTTTAGTGATGTTTTCTCTAGTCAGAGAAATGCGGGACTGTTGTGCAAATCAGCAATGTAACGTTAGCGTAGAAAACTAGCGATTTTTAAAAATGTTTCAATTAAGAACATGGTTGCAAATATATATGTAAAGGTGCGTTCACACCAGACGCGAATGAAGCGTTACGCGTGAATGATTTACATGTTAAGTCAATGTAAAGACGCGGTAGACAATCCTGCGGCGCTATTCGCACGAATGACGCGGCGCGAATTGAGCGTTTGGGGCGTTTGAAGCGCGAGTTGAAAAATCTGAACTTTGGCGGATATTCGCCGCGTTAACCAATCAGGAGCTTGCTCTAGCAGTGACGTGATTACGAGCGGACGCAGAAAATCACAAACAACAATGGAGGACTGTTGTGTAGTGAATTTCACGCGCGAATGAAGCGAGTAAACTCAAAATGTCCAAGCGTCCAACTACTCTAAATAGCGTGATTTATTCGCTTCATTCGCGTCTGGTATGAACGCACCTTAAGTTACAGGACTGTGTAGAGCACTAAACAAGACTATTGTAATTTTTAAATCAATTATTTAAGCCGAAAATACTTACATTTATGGGACTCTCTGGATGATCTGGCCGCAGTGTGTTCTGGGTACCCCTTGGTTTCAAGTAAGCTCGAGAAAAAGCTTGGTTTTAAGGGGTATCTACCACTTCCCCTCGATCAAAACCAGAATTAGCCCTTACTCTCACGTGAACGCGCTAAACTAAGGGGAAGGGGGAAGGGGTAAGACAGAGAATTGGAATTCACCCTTAAACACTAGAGACTGGGAATCAGCAGTGGATCAAGGGATTCATTAACAGCTCGTTAATCAATCAATCATGTTATCAATTTGTAGTTGAGCTTAGTCTAAGAGTTAGACTTCTCTTCTCTTCTGGCTCTCAACGGAGGCGGTCGCTTTCTCTCCCCGTCCTCACCCTTATCTTCCCTGCTTTGCTCCCTTGTTTTGTGAGAGACTCTCTCTGCACTGCTCTCCAAACTAAAATATTATGGATTAACTGGTCTCTTAATGCAATTGACACCATCGAAACTTGGGTTTGGGGAACCTGACTGCCCTGACGGAACGTTGCAGCGGCGGCTATCACGATGGCGCGTGGGAGAGGTGGCGAATCGTGTGTCTGGCGGCTCTTTCCGTGGAGGACATTGATATCTACCTATTCGGAACCATGATAACAGGTATTTTGCTGATTGGATTAGGCTTTGCCCTGGGTTATCGAAGAATTCAGAAAACGGGAACAGCTGTCCAAAGCCCCACAAGGCTGCCCGTATGATTGAAGCTGTGGGAAGAGCGGTCAGCATTGAGACTGAACTATAATCGCAATATGGATTCTACCAAGGAGAAGTTCACGGCTTTACAAAGGGAAATTGATTAAAATGAGACCAAAATGGACAAAAACGGACAGAGAGTAGCCTGCAAAAATTGGAATGTTTACTCGCCCCAAAGACAAAACAATCTTATCTTTTTCTGGCTCCCCTACAGTGGCCTTGGCAAGGCTGTTGCTGGAATCTACCCCGGGAGTGCAATGCAGTTAGACGCTCTTATGCTCCTCCCCACCCTACAGACATTACAGACATTGCCCCCCGACCATTCGCCTCTGTTCGCTTGATCCGCTGGCCTGGTCAAGCGGGTCTGACCAGCGCCGGATCAGTGGCTGCGGGATCAGATGGCTGCTTGCTGAGCCGGATTCACTTCCCCTGTGGCTATGTCGTGTATGTGCTTTTGTGTTGCTGAGGTGTTTTTCCTGTTCTCACACTGTACTCCCCAAGGAGCATAGTCTGGGGTTAATTTTTTTTCTCCTCACTTTCCTCATGTAAATGCTGTATTTTTCTTCAATTCTACTTGCATTTCACTGCTGATTATACTTGTATGATTGTGTATGTGACGAATAATAAAGAACCTTGAACCTTGAACCTTGAGAGTTAGTTATTTTGATATTACTATTTAGGTTTAATTCATTTTGTATTTATTTATTGAATGTTATGATCAGCGTATTTCAGTTAGTCTACAATGCTACATTTCTGTTATATTAGTATTTTATTTCAGCTTTATTTCAATTAACCCCTCACATAAAGTTTAATGGGTTTTAGTTAGTGAGCATTACTCTCTGAACTCATGCGCTGTAGTTTAAAACATCTCCGGTGACCTTTGACCCCTGCAGCATTATTGCGCTCCGTTATACGCCAGTGTTGTATTTGTTTGAGTCTGTACTGTACATCCCAGAAAACACTGAGAGTGAAGCTCAGGAGACGCTTTGTGATGATGAAGATGATGAAGAGCTGCTGTGGAGATATTTCAGTATAATAAATGATGGTCTTTCATTCTTGAGGTGCATTTATTCATGTGTATGTTTCTTTTGGCTGCTCATCACCGTGTGGTTTCTTGATCAATCGAGCGTGTCTGTGATCTCCTGGTCAGTAGATGTGCATCTGTGGGATTGATAGAGAAGATCTGAGGAGCACAAGTCGAGCGTGTTTGGTGTCCTGCTCATCTTTATTCAGACACAGTCAGTGCTGGTTATAATGAATGTTCATGTGTGTCTGTCTTCGCTCATGTTATCCAGCGCAGTGAGTTTAATGGACTTGATGATTTGTTGACGTGTTAAAGCTGAACTCTTCATGAACACTAATGAACTCGTGTGTGTTCTTCATCAGTATTTTTGTCAACCTCAATTCAAGATACACTTACTGGAGGAAATAATTGATATTTTCGTATAATTAAGCTCATTTGGCTGCACCAGGGTTTGAGCTAAAAGAGCTCAATATTAATATGCCATGTACGCAACCCAATACTAGAGTGCAGGAAAATATAAGCTAATTAGTTTGTCCTCTAGTATATAGTAGACAAGTATATGGAAACTCTGCTCCTAAAGTAGTGAAAGCTGCATCGGTGGGATCAGACGAAGGCAATGCAAACTTGGCTCTGCACAATGCCTTGTTGTCTTCACAGCATCTTCGTAGACCTGTGCATTCGCCTCTATCGTGAACACTACATGTGCAGTGTAGACTCGGTGGGCGGGGCTAAACAGGCAGTGATGTCGAGGCGTTGATCTTTGTCTGTGGAGGCGGGTTTAGCCACACTATGACATCACAGAGTAGAACATTCCACAAGCTGTCTCCAATATTAGCCGTTTTAGACTAACTACAAAGTTGAGTTCTGAAACTGCAGGATGTTTTATAGAACAATAAACTCTTACATGTCAAAAGATCAACAGAATTTTGGTATGACCACTTTAAAGGCATGGACTTTGTTTTTGCACAATGTCACAATAAATTTGCTAGTATTACTGAGATGAAAATCTGAAGCTTGAGGCTTGGATGTTTGCCTGTTTATCATCAGTTTGAGTCAGCTTCAGTGAACTCCTGACTGCAGCATCAAGTAGACAACTGTGTAACGCTAGTGATGGAGGAATAAGAACGACATGAAGCCTTCGAGTGAACCTTTATTGTGTGACTTGAACAATAATAAAACAAGGTAGCATTAGAGAGGTGAGGGTGGAGGAGGTGATGGAGGTCAAACAAATAGAGTGGAGGTGACGACAAGGACCAGAAGAGGTGATGGACGTCGGGCGGGATCAAAAAGGCATGGTAATATCCCAGTTTCACCCCAGTGTGGTTTCTCAATCCAGCCTGGCCAGCCTGGGGCTGAGAGTCTGTGGACGTGGACGCTAAGCGAGTTTAAGATTGTAGTTTAGTTAGGAAATCTAAAATAACAGCAGACATGGAAACACGGGATGCTCTTCGCTCTGTTGTGGAGAATATTCTGAAGCCCGAACAAGAAGAGTGTTTGGTTCACGTTTTGAATGGAGGTGATGTTGTGGCACTACTCCCGACAGGTTTTGGGAAAAGTTTAATTTATCAACTGTTACCGATCGTCAGCGAGAAACTGGGGAGGCCAAAGGTGATAATTGTGATTGTGTCCCCCTTGGTGGCCCTCATGGACGATCAGGTTAAGGAGGCAGCTAAACACAGCTTGGGGTGCACAATGATCCAGAAATCATGGAGGGGAATTTCAGCCTTATATTTGGCATCCCCGTATCCTGGATTCTCAATCCAAAATGGCGAGCTATGTTGGCATCAACCCTACACCAAGACAACCTCGTCGTCGACGAAGCACACGTCGCATACAAATGGTGAGTTTGATTATTCATTTCAACTAGTTCATTTATTTCAACATCGGCTCAGTTCGAGGCGGCTGACCCGGCGTATAACATACGCCATAATCAAAACGTTGTGTGATTGGCTTACGGGTACACCAATGATTTTAAACTTCAGACAAGCCCCCCCCGCACGAGAAAGTAAACGCTTGTCGATTATACCCTTCCTCTGTCCACGAATCAAAGCGAAGTAGCAGAGTTTGGTTTTACCAGGCTACCCTTCCTCCAGCAGATTGTGAATGTGAAACTCTCACATATAATCCTGTTCCTTTCATAAATCTCAGGAAGCATCCACACTACTTAGGTGGGGAAAAAAAGGGAAAGTGTGGCCAAGGATGGTGTCCCATACTCGAAAGTTGTGCTCAGCATTTAACCCACCCAAGTGCACACACACACCATGAACACACACACAGAGACCGTGTACACACACCCGCAGCGGGCAGCCATTTATGCTGCAGAGCCCGGGGAGCAGTTGGGGGTTCGGTTCTTGATCAAGGGTTTCATCTCAGTCGTGGGTTTGAAGGTGGAAGAGAGCACTGGTCATTCACTCCCCCCTCCTACAATCCCTACAAAACCTCTGGGTTACAAGTCTGGCTCTCTAACCTTTAGGTCACAATGGCCCCACAACAAAGTTCTAATGTAGATTATCATATAAAAATAACAACACGATACAAAAGTGCACCAACAAAAAGTGACTATGCACACAAATAACTATATCTCATCAATTAAGAGGCAACGCTTCCCCACCAAAGACGAGTTTTTACAGCAATCCGAGTTATTATGGTAAGGAAAGTCCTAGCGCATTCCCAGAATGAGTTACGGACTTCCGGAAGGTATATTTATGTGTGTATGTATATATATATACAGTCATGGCCAAACATTTTGGCACCTTTGGTAAATATGATCAAAGGCGGCTGTGAAAATGAATCTGAATTGTTAATCCTTTTGATCCTTATTTAAAAAATTCACAAAAGTCTAACCTTTCATTGAATAATAAGAATTTAAAATGGGGGGAAATATCACCGCCGGAAGCTGTCACGAGACTTTCCATGGTAGCCCATAAGTGATAAAAAATAAAATAAAAGTGTGGCAAGATTTAGCAAAAAGGTGCATTTGAGAACAATGTGCCGCACTAACACTAAACTTTGATGTCAACTAGGGGCCACAAAATATCATCCTGCGGGCCTCAATTGGCCCCCGGGCCACGAGTTTGAGACCCCTGGCCTAGACCCTAAAAGCATACCACCTTAGGTCTTAAAATTATTGAACCCTGGTAATCGCTGCTTGTAGCTATATTTTTGTTGTTGTTGTTGTTGTTGTTTTCCATTTTCCAAGCTTTCTCTCAAGAGGGTCACCGACAATCACATACAGTATAACCTACAACAGCTCTTTAACTGCGCTCTATAAACGCTCACTGTAGCCTAATCATTAACTACACACATCATAAACCCCTTTTAGGAAAGTACAATTTATCACATATTTTAATAAGACTAAACTCCTATTTAACCTGATGATCACAGGTTTAATAAAAATACATTTTAAGTTTCTAATTATAACACCGCATTTCCACGGTTACTCAAACAAGGAACAAATTATACAGTGAGCAAAGCACATTTACTTTATCAAAGAATAATCATTGACTTCAGTGACTAGGCTGTAAAAATATATTATGTAAAAACAGCTGTAGCTGCTGTACTAAATAAAAACTAAATGCTTTTAAATAATCCCTCCTTTTATTAAATCATTAACATTTTGCACATCCTGCAATGGCGACTTAAACTGTACATGGGCCTACATATAATGTTCCTTTGAAATTACTTTTGGTGCAATAAACAAGGCACATTAGAGAAAGCAGTAAAATATTTTTTATACATTCAGGATCGCCAACAACATAGCAGAGTACATTTAATGGTGCCTGTTAGCTGCTCAAAGGGCGAGACGGCGTGGTCTGGCCTTGAATGCCTCAATTATGTTATTATTCTTTTTTTTGAAATGTAAAATTTTAAATTAACAAATATTGTAAGCACTGCTTAATCTGTAAATTGTGAGGTCCTGGAACAAAGCGTGGTAATGAATCCGTCCGGCAAGTTTTTTTTATATTATTATTGAACTTTCAAAGATACAAAATTCAACAGCAAGTTCATATATATATATGCTTTTATTTATGTAGGCTACACAGAGAAACAATACATAGAGAAACAAGATGCGCTTTCTGCCGTCTCATGCAGTCTCCGTGAAATGGAGCGCGTCACAGCAATGAACCGGCTGCTTTATTAAGCGAACGAGCAGACCAAAAATACACATCTTGAATTACGTAGTCGGAATGAAAAGGTGCATTTCTTTTTAAAGTCAGCGTCGCATTCTGCAACTTTATCTTTTCAGCCGACACTGACTGAGAAGAAATCACTAGTATATTAAAGAATAATTCAAATGTTTTATTTTGCCTTTCCCCAACATTCATAATCATTAGCCTAGTTTTGCCGTTGCACGCTTTAGACGTGCGCTTGGTGGAATAGACTATCGCCTGTATATTAAAGGATGGTTAGTAGCCCTAAGTTATTATATTAATCAGTTTATGTGTGACTAGTGAAATCTTTAGTCGGGGACAGGCCTTCTTGGCACAAGGAACCGATCAATTTTTAATAAAATGCTGTCAATTCGAAAAGTCGCCTGCTAATCACGTCACGTTATATTGCAATGCAGAGTTATGAATGCGTAATAATAAGTACAATGTTTTAATTTAATTTATTTCATTTATTATGGGTGCAATGGTGGTGCTTTGGTCTTTCTTGGGGTGCTGAAGCATCTGCTAGCCCCTCCTTTGCGCTGCCCTTGTTTATTACGATTAAAAAATAATAATTGCATCTGTTTTAGGTGTGCCAGCTGCCACTGTGGGTGGCACCGGCACACCCTGGCACACCCGTGGCTACGCCCCTGCTTTAATGTAACACTTGTGTTGTTTTGTTTACGAGAATACGGTTTCATAGCTTTATGTGAAGCCTATAACGCGTTGTTGTAAACTGTTAGCTGGGAAAAGAGTAGTCTACATGTGGATTGTGTCGTGTTTTAGCAGTGTGTGCTGTGCTGAAAACTACAGACATGAACTAAAAGACTCTAAACTACAGTTTTGATGACTCATATAGAGCATGTTCTCTTCTTCATCATATTTGAGACCAGTGATGCTCGTGTGTGTGTGTTTTAGCGCGCCGCGCGCGGCTGAGCCCTGCGCGTCCCCGAGGCTGCGCGCACTCCAGATCGGTCGCAGCGCGGGACAGAGACGGAGACGGTCACGGTAACGGACGAGCGCAGACCGGAGCAGGTTTATTAGGTCAGTAGCTGCTGTTTGTTCTCTTATATCGGGCTTTAACGCGTTTTTTAAACGCGCGGAGGAGCGCGCGGGACCGCTGGACTGGACACATGTGTCAGAATCGCTCGTTTCTCGCTCCTCACAGGATTATGAACTACATTATCTGAGATATTATATTTGATGAGGTGATATTCTCAGATCATGTGACGGTTTCGCTCTCATTAATGTGAGTTCGTCTCGTTTATTAATCGGATTGAAGTGTCAGAATGGTATGAAATATAATATCTGACTGTAATACTCAGTATTGTGTTGTGTAATGTGGTGATGATGTTATAGTAGTTGTGATGTTGTGTTCAGGTGTCGCGAGCAGGTGCAGCGCGGGCGCGCGCAGTTTGAATCAGCTGTTATACTAATTTTATGTATGACGATCTTTTTGTTTTGTCTACATTTGACCCATTAAAGTTAGAGCAATCGTTTTGTTTATTAACTTTTTAACTAGTCAGTATATATATATATATATATATATATATATATATATATATATAATAAGGTTTATGTTAAAAAGGTAAAAATAGGTTTATTATTATGATTAATTATTTAAAATAATATATAATGTATATTTATTAGAGGTGGGCATAGATTAATTTTTAATCTAGATTAATCTAGATTAATTTTGGAATTAATCTAGATTAATCTAGATTAAAATGGCTCATTTGAATTCTGCGAAGGCATTCAGAATATGTGTGCTACCCAAATAATGACTAAAAGTAAGTCTTTGAGAACGGGTTTCTCAAGCCAGGTGGCATTGATAGACCAGGGGCTCATCTCCTGTTTCCAAAATGCATCACAAACTTTAATCTCTTCCCGTCCCAATCCCACGAAAAACTGGAGGAAAATCCGTTCCACTCCCGGAAGAATGACTCCCATTCCCTCCCACTCCCGTGTTGTTGTTTTTGTTTTTGCCGATAACTGTCAATTACAGTAAAAATATAGTACAGATCACAGCGTGCCCACCTTATTAGTTGAATAAAAATCCAAAATGTCGTTTTGTTATTATATTGAACTGAAAGCCATCTTATGCACAGTGTTGCACAGATTAAATTTCATGTAAATCATCCATGCTAACACACACGTCTTCTATTTTTTTTTTTGACATTTCACTCTCTATAGATATATTTTTCTATGTACTGTATTTTTAGATATATTCGAGTTTGAAGTTTCTCGCTCAAGTTCACATGAGACCTAAAGCGCATCCTGTTTGCTTAAAAGCACAACGTTTCGTTGTTATTCTGAGTGCACACAAATAAGCGTAGAGTCTTTACAGATTCGAAGATGTATTAGGCTACTTTTATCTGTATGACCAAGAATGACGGAGATTTTAAGAGCAAGTGGCGCACCGAGCCTGTCCTGCAGCAAAGCAGCTTCCACACAAACACTTCAATAGCGCATTTCTCTAGGTTAACATCATATTGGCCATGTAAAGTTGCTACTACATACATCTTTCAGAGGAAAAGCCATATTTGAGGTTGATGAATGATAGCGTTTGGATGTCCTGCCCGATTGTATTACCACATAGACCAGCCGTTAACAATCTGTCCATCACGGACTGCGAGCCTCTAGTTCAAGACTCGTTCTCGCCCCTACAGTGCAATTCGGCTAGGTATACATCCGCTAAAATATCAGGGTGAAAGTCATCATAGCTTGCGTAGTATAGACCCAGCTCCCAACCCAACTTTGAGAAAAGATTAACGGCGATATTTTTTTATCGCCGATAAGAGTCTCACGTTAACGCAGCACGTTAACGCCGATAACCACCACTAATATTTATTTTTATAACAATGTATTTTATAAATTTATAATAAATATAATAAATAAATGTATAACTTGTAATAAATATAAATATATACAAAATATATATAGATTAAATCTAATGATTTAATAATAAATTATATTAATAATAATTATTATTTATTTATTTAATAAATATTTGAATAATAATAATAATTTAATTATTTATTTTATTATATATATATATATATATATATATATATATATAAAAATATGTAGGTGTGTGCATATGTATATTATTTGAGAATACATTTTATTTTATGATCTAAATTAAGATAATAAAAAAAAAAGAAAAAGTATAATATAATAAAAAAATAAAATAAAACTAATTAAAAAATATATATATAAATATACTCCCAGTTTTTTCTTGACAAGGCCATTTCCAAATGTGGAGGGTGTCATGTTCATGTATAGCTAACTTCTGGTGACTCACACACACACACACACACACACACACACACTCTCTCTCTCTCTCTCTCTCTCTCTCTCACACACACACACACACACACAGAGACACACACTCTCTCTCTCTCTCTCTCTCACACACACACACACACACACACACACACACACACTCTCTCACACACACACACACACACACACTCTCTCTCTCTCTCTCTCTCTCTCTCACCTTGGCCGCCACACACACACACCGCATTCCATTACTAGGTCACATCTCCCAATTAACAGAATGCTAACGAGTGCGGCGCTCCATTGTGTGCTGCTGCGGGTCGACGGGACAATAGCAGCTCAAGCGTCAGGTTCCAGTCAGACTGAGAGTGTTTGGAGAGAGTGACTGGCGTCTGTGTTCGAGTGAATACGCAGCGCTCCATAACCGGCAGATGGGCCGCATTAGACCCGTGTTTGTGTGACACACGTATGATCCGTGTGCCGTGGGAAAGAAGCGTGTCGTAGGACGCCAATGCTGCTTATTCCAGCCAGTGGGCCGCTGAGGCATGCTGGGTATTCTGACGCTGAAGATGACAATAACCCACACACACGGAGTCCTGATGTCATCGTTGATTCCTCGTCTGTGTGTCATATTCATATTTCCATCTCTGTGCTCCGCTTGGCCTACTTTTGTACTTTGGATCTTAAAGTCCTGCACAGATTCTACACAGATATATAAACTGACCTGACCAGAGCCGACAGCAGTATATAAAATACACATGCATTCAGCATTTTAATGTTCAGAACATATACTGTATATACTGTACTGTACTGTAATTTATTTCTGTATTTTCAGCATCATTACTCTAGTGTCACATGATCTTCAGAAATCATAATAATATGCTGCTCAAGACACATTTCTGATTATTATCAATGTTGAGAATATTTTTTGAAACCGTCATACATAATATTTCTCAGGATTATGAATACACTTCTTCAGCATTTATTTGAAATATAAATATTTTGTAACATTATAAATGTCTTTACTGTCACTCTTGATCAATTTAATGCACTCTTGATGAATAAAACTATTAATATCTTTCCCAAAAGAAAAAAGCGAGAAATCATTTGAATATGTGTGTCGACGATGAGCTCAAACTCGTATGGGACGTTTGTTTGCTCTGACGTGTTGAGCGTTAGTTCATTAATGAAC
>CM050434.1:25727204-25832204 GCA_027564155.1 Gymnocypris eckloni scoliostomus | reverse complement strand
CACTGGGGCGCAAGAGCCCCCCAAAATTGTCCCATAGACTTACATGGTGAGGGGACGGCCCATGAAATAGCATATAGGTTGAAACTACGATGGTAATTTACATAGGAAATGATCTATTGACTCTTTCTATCTACTGACTCTATCTATCTACTGACTCTATCTATCTATCTATCTATCTATCTATCTATCTATCTATCTATCTATCTATCTATCTATCTATCTATCTATCTATCTATCTATCTATCTACTGACTCTATCTATCTATCTACTGACTCTATCTATCTATCTATCTATCTATCTATCTATCTATCTATCTATCTATCTATCTATCTATCTATCTATCTATCTATCTATCTATCTATGCTAGCAACATGCTAGTCACTTGCTAATCATGCTGGCAACATGCTAGCAACATGCTAATCATGCTAAAATCATGCTAGCAACATGCTAATTATGCTAGCAACATGCTAACAACATGCTGCAACATGCTAATCATGCTAAAAACATGCTAGCAACATGCTTAATCATCTTTAAAATCATCTAGCAACATGCTAATCATGCTAAAATCACGCCAGCAAAAGCTAGCAACATGCTAATCATGCTAAAATCATCTTAGCAACATGCTAATCATGCTTAAAATCACGCCAGCAAAATGCTAGCAACATGCTAATCGTCTTCAAAATCATGCTAGCAACATCTTGCAACATCTTAATCATCTTAAAATCATGCTAACAACATGCTAATCATGCTTGGCAACATCTTTAATCATCTTAAAATCATGCCTAGCAAAATCTAATCATCTAAAATCACGCTAGCAAAATGCTTGCAACATGCTAATCGTGTTAAAATCATGCTTGGCAACATGCTAATCATGCTAGCAACACGTTAACAACATCTTAATAATCTAAAATCATGTTAACAACATCTTTAATCATGTTAGCAACATGCCAGCAACATCTTAATCATGTTAAAATCAGGCTATCAACATCTTAAGCAACATGCTAATCATGTTAGCAACATCTTAACAACATGCTAATCATGCTTAAAATCATCTTGGCGACATCTTAATCATCTTAGCAACATCTAGCATCATGCTAATCATGTTAAAATCATGCCAGCGACATGCTAGCAACATGCAAATAATGTTAGCAACACGCTAGCAACATGCTAATCATGCTAGCAACACGCTAGCAACATGCTAACAACATGCTAATCACGCTAGCAACATGCTAGCAACATGCTAATCAGGCTAGCAACATGCTAATCATGCTATCTATCTATCTATCTATCTATCTATCTATCTATCTATCTATCTACTGACTCTATCTATCTATCTATCTATCTATCTATCTCTATCTACTGACTCTATCTATCTATCTATCTATCTATCTATCTATCTATCTATCTATCTATCTATCTATCTATCTATCTATCTATGCTAGCAACATGCTAGTCACTTGCTAATCATGCTGGCAACATGCCTAGCAACATCTTAATCATCTTTAAAATCATGCTAGCAACATGCTAATTATCTTAGCAACATGCTAATCATCCTAAAACATGCTAGCAACATGCTAATCATCTAAAATCATGCTTAGCAACATGCTAATCATGTTAAAATCATCTTTGCAAAATGCTAGCAACATGCTAATAATGCTAAAATCACGCTAGCAAAATGCTAGCAACATCTTTAATCGTCTTGTAGCAACATGCTAGCTACATGCTAATTATGTTAACAACATGCTGGCAACATACTAGCAAAATGCTAATCATGCTAGCAACACGCTAGTAACATGCTTAATCTTGCTTAAAATCACGCTGGCGACATCTAGCAACATGCTTAATCAGGCTAGCAACATCAAGCAACCTGCTAATCATGCTAGCAACATGCGCAACATGTTAATCATGCAGCAACATGCTAATCATGCTAGTAAACACGCCAGCAACATGCCTAGCAAACATGCTAATCATGCTAAAATCACTCTAGCGACATGCCAACATGCTAATCATGTTAGCGACATCTTGTAACATGTTAATCATGCTAGCATCATGCTAATCATCTTTGGCAACATGCTAATCATGCTTAAAATCACGCTAGCGACATGCTAGCAAATGCTAACAACATCTTAATAATCTTAGCAACATCTTTAACATCTTAATCATACTAGCAACATGCTGCAACACGCCAGCAACATCTAATCATCTAAAATCATCTTAGCAACATCTAATCATGATAAAATCATCTTAACAACATGCTAATCATCTTAAAATCACGCTAGCGACATCGCAGCATGCTAACAACATGCTTAATAATCTTAGCAACATGCTAGCTACATGCTAATCATGTTAGCAACATGCAAGCAACATACTAGCAACATGCTAATCATGCTAGCAACACGCTAGCAACATGCTAATCATGCTAAAATCACGCTAGCGACATGCTAGCAACATGCTAATCATGCTAGCAACATGCTAGCAACATGTTAATCATGCTAGCAACATGCTAGCAACATGCTAATCATGCTAGTAACACGCTAGCAACATGCTAGCAAACATGCTAATCATGCTAAAATCACTCTAGCGACATGCTAGCAACATGCTAATCATGTTAGCGACATGCTAGCAACATGTTAATCATGCTAGCATCATGCTAATCATGCTGGCAACATGCTAATCATGCTAAAATCACGCTAGCGACATGCTAGCAAATGCTAGCAACATGCTAATAATGCTAGCAACATGCTAGCAACATGCTAATCATGCTAGCAAACATGCTAGCAACACGATAGCAACATGCTAATCATGCTAAAATCACGCTAGCAACATGCTAATCAGGCTAGCAACATGCTAATCATGCTATATATCTATCTATCTATCTATCTATCTATCTATCTATCTATCTATCTATCTATCTACTGACTCTATCTATCTATCTATCTATCTATCTCTATCTACTGACTCTATCTATCTATCTATCTATCTATCTATCTATCTATCTATCTATCTTTTTATGTAAACTTCGTACTTCAAACTGCTAGCTTTTAAAACTAAATAAAAGGTCAGACTTTCACAAGCCAACTTCAAAGTTTGTTCACAAACTTTTTTATCTAGTTAAATATTACAATTTTATATTTTTCAATATTAAATATTAATTTATTAACACTTAAATGTACAAATGTATTTTTAAAATATATTTAGTGTATTTAGTTAATATTTAGCACTCTTGCAGTCCCAGGACCCCAGTTTAAAGGGTTCTGTTAAACCTAGCACATGATATTTGAGCTGTAAAGTGTCAGAATGAGGCAGAAGAAGTGCATTACTGTAAATGTGATTTTGCTTGTGTTCTCAAGCTGATGTTTTGTGCTGATGGAGGGTTAGTGTGTTTGAACAGGCTGTGACTGTAGAACATGAGCAGATCATGATCATGATCATAATATATCTGCAGTGTGAGAATTCACAACAACACACAGAGACGCTCCAAATCCTCCTCACATTTGCATAATCTTAAAAGACCCGAGACACGCACGCACGCACGCACGCACACACACACTCACACTCACACTCACACTCACACTCACACACACACACACACACACACCTCGGCCCACTTGTGCAGTTTAATTGCTCAGCAAGCACAGCAGTACAGCTTCATGCAGCGTTTCTTCTGCAGACGGTTCTCCGTGAGCAGCTCTGGCGTCTGCACTCAAACAGCCTCAATCTGGCTGAAAAACAACAAGGAAAACATGTCTTTTACAAGTTATTGCACGTACATTTTTCAAAGAAATTCACACACAAAGAAACAACCCACTTCACCAATTCAAGTAAAATTATCAAAATGTATAAATACACTGAAACATCACAATTTCTACTGAGAAACATCGCAAATAATTACAAATAAACAACAAGCAACACATTAAATTACATGTGACATTTTGAAGTGGAACAACTGAAACAGTATTTTCTTGTCAAATTGTAAGTATTTACAGTGGTGAAAAATCTTTTTATTTACAGTGTACGTACTTTATTTTACTCCTTTTTAAGTCAAGTATTTCAAACATATGTTTTTAGTTTGTCATCGGCATTAGCACACACTGCATTCATTGAATGAAGCAACATACAACCTACACTGTAAACATTGACTATATATGACAAGAAAATACTATTTCAGTCTTTCTACGTCCTTTATTTGTGAAATTTACAAACAATTTCTGAGTGAAACTTGTCATGCAGTAAATTCAGTGCTCTATTCTTCAGCTCAATGATAACCACAAAACTTCAACAACAGAAACCCTTGTAGATGTCCAACCTAACTGAACATCGCCTAAATTAATAAATGAAGAATTTCAAGTAAACAGAATAGTAATGTGGTTGCTGTGTGTTTAGGGTTTGTCCGTTAGACTCTTGCTGTTTGCGTTATTGAGCTGTAAAGCATGTCTGATGGACAGATTGACTCTCAGATTACAGATGGAGGCAGAGAAACACCTCGTGTTTACCGCTGTGTGTGAACAGTGAGGGTTTTTAATCCAGCCCGGCTCTCTCCTGCTTTCTCTGCTGCGCTGAGACCAATCCGCCTTTCTTCACAATCATGGGAACCTCCTAATGAGGCCAACACCAGCTGCTCCGAGGACACTTTTGCCCAAAGTTTACAGTATTAAGCTATAAAATACATGATGTCGGCGGGTAACAATGCAGGTCTTGTTTTGTTGTTCCATTGCTGGCTGAAATCATAATCTCCCTCCTCTAATCTTCGTCTGGGCTTGGAAACGCTTATAAGAGATTGAGGTCAAAAACCCATTAAAATCAGCATTTTAGATCTGAATCAAATGAAAAACCCTCCACACATCAATCAGGAGAGAGCCAGGAGGTCACGTGACCCCAGGGATTCGAACGGGCCAATCAGAGAAGGCGTGAGGACAATAGGCATTAGTGCTGTTCTGCAGGAGCCTAATTCAGTGTGTCAGCTGTGACAGATTCAGCACAGCTCTCAGATCAGTCTTAGAGGCGCTTTCATTCTGCGCTCAGTTGTTTTCAAAACACTTCAGGCAAAGCACTGGTGAATTTCAAGATTTGCTTCCATATCGTGTCTTCGTTCAGACTAGTGGAAAGAAAACATCTCAAATACATATTTAACTGTTTATTTTATTGCACTTTATCTACTTCCGTCTATAGATGTCAATTTCCATCCAAATCTTCCATCAAAGTCCGATGCTTTGGTCCGGACCGAATACAATGTTGATTTTGTTTGTTTGGAGCGGTTCGCTTTCACACTGCCCTTAATGCAAGTGAATCAGAAATAGTGAACAAAACCACACACGTGCTTAAGTTCATCCGTTCATTGCACAGAAAGTCTCACGCTGGGAAAACAGCAAGTGCAAGAGCCGGCTAATCATGGAGATCTTTCGTAGGGCAGTTTTATTCTTTACTGATTTGCTGTTATCAGATAGGCCTACTAACGCAATTTGAAGAAACTTATGAGCATCAAAGGAGACAATGTCATACGATGTTGTAATTACGACTTGCTGAAAATAAAATATATGGATATAAAACACTTAAAGCATATCAAAATGTTAGTTTAAACACTTAACCTAGATAAATGTGCGCTATTAGGCACATATCTAATCATTTGTGCGAAGAGTGGAAGCTGAAACAAATTAAATACTCCATCTTTTTGCTCATTAAGGTAATCTACTGTAAATTTATAATATGTTGTACCTTCACATAATACTATGTATAGATGTGTACATAATGCAGACGTGTACATACGGTGTATAATGCGTATCGATAACTAAGTATGTCTTTATAGTACACTGTGTGTACGGAGTATATGTATGTGTATTTTGCACATTGTCTTCTGTACAGTCTGTAAATATGTACTGTCCATTGTTGTGCACTGTCTGTCCATATGTAAATTGTTGTTGTTTTTTGCACTGTCTGGAGCACGCTCATAAGAATTTCACTCACCAAGGCACTTGTGCTG
Organism: Gymnocypris eckloni scoliostomus; assembly: GCA_027564155.1. Lineage (NCBI taxonomy): Eukaryota > Metazoa > Chordata > Actinopteri > Cypriniformes > Cyprinidae > Gymnocypris > Gymnocypris eckloni. The sequence goes on along the minus strand of CM050434.1, from coordinate 25,826,227 downwards.
TGGTGATGTGACAATAAAAGGGATTTGATTTGATTTGATTTGATTTGATAAGATATCATTCAGAACTGTAAAGGGTCTATTTATATTTGTGTGCACTCACAATATCAACAAGACGTTGTGCTTTTGTAAAATAAAGAAAACTAGGATGCGTTTTCCGCCGTCATAAAATTCACAAAATGCACCGAAATTCAGCGAATATTTTCCTTACAGACATGATGAATATAGAAAGATTTAAATGACTTTAAAACCAAATAATTCAAGTCTGAAACAAAAACTTGTTCATTATGTCATCCGTAAAGATGCATTTTTCTAAAAAACGTCCAGTGATGAGATAATCAATATCATCTTTGCGACACTGACACAGAAAACACTAGTTTATTATTAATAAATCATTCAAATATCTCCTTACTATTTCCCCCCAACATATACATGATAACGTTTGGGGCAAGCTTTATCCTATTTAGCATGCTCACGTTGCTGTGCGCCATAGTCACGAAAACTCATAATTTGCATGCATTTTTAAGAATTGTGGTTTAAAAACAAGTGATTGAAATGTAAAACACTACATGTGCAAGCTATCTGTTTCTGCAATTGGGTCGGATCGAGGTCGGTGGTTAAACAAACCATGTTTTTTTTGTTGACAATATTTTCTGATTTATTTATGATAAAAAGAGAAATCCAAAATCCCCTCTGGAAAAATCTTCAAGTCTAATATGTCAACAAAATCAAACAAGAATTGTGAATCTGGCTTTATCCAACGTATTTATTTTTATAATGTATTTAGTATTTAGTTGTTAGTATTGCAGTTTTGGCTGCATATTTCTTAATAACAATCTGATTCTTTGTTGATTCCTAGATTAATTCTTGGTGTTTCATTAGAGGCTCGTCAAGTCAGTGTTTTGGTTTATAGCACATTAGAAAAGACCAAAGGTCTTTGTTTAAGAATAACCTTTGTTTTTGTCAGTTCAGATAACCCTTGTGTGTGTTTATTCTCTGCTCTGCCGCTGTAATTCATCAGTATGACATGAAGAGAAACACCTCCAGCTCATTCGCTCTCATTATAGTCTGTTCATGTTTGTCAGAGGCGCACGAAAGTAAAGCAGTTGTTTGCCAGATTGAGTTAATGTCCAAGTCTTGAGGTGCACGATTAGAATATAATACAAGTATAATTATACTTGTAATAATTATAATCAGTCATAATGGCATGTTGATCTGGAATCATACTTTAAACAATAGTTCAACTTTTACTTAAGTTTTTTTGCATCAAAATTTCACTGTAATTCAATGCATCAGTTGCCATTCCTTTGTCATCGTTCTACCCCATTTTTTCAGTGTATGTGTTTTGTGCTGGAATATCAGATACGTCTGGTCTGTTTTAGCCCATTGTGTCCTTCTGTTGATCCCAGCATCCTCTCATAAACACTAATGGCTGGTTTATGGCGAGCCATCCTGTAGCTAAAGTGAGTTGGTGTTTGCGTTTGGTCATTACGGGTCAGCGTTTTACCTCACCTCATCAGGTTCAAGCTGCATCTAATGGAGGTCTTTCAGAGCTGGACTGGATCTCCAGAGAGCTCAAGACCAGACGGACCTCAGAGAGTAATGTGATTGGCCTCTCGTTTGACCTGTCTTCAACGTGTTTTAAAGAGTGATCAAACCAGAGACTCGCTGTAGGTTTGAACTTTTGATGGATTTATAACTAACTGAGATGCAAACTGAATCTCAGACGTCATCAAATTGTGTCCATTCATGTAGATTCATGAGCTAACAGAGAACATTCTCAGAACGATCCGGCAAGGTTCTCTGAAGGCTATAAACTAACAAAAAAGTTATTTGCGTAATGTTAATAATACGTTGATTCAGAGTTATCTGGTCCTTAATAATGTTAAAGCACAAAAATATTATTTATGCATCATTCATGGAAAAAAAATGTTTAAATAAACTTTTGTCTAACATTCTTTAAATGTTACGACTTGTTTGAGAATGTTGAGAGAACATTCAAAAGTAACGTTCCGACAATGTTTGCAAAATCATGAAATGGAATGTTCCCTTAACATTTGAAGAACTAAGAAAAAATATCTCTGAGGTATTTAAAAACTGGACGATAACATTTTCATAACTTTAATGGGAATGTTAGCTAAACTAGGGTGACCATACCTCCTCTTTTCCCCCCGGACATGTCCTCTTTTGGACCAAAAAAAATGTGTCTGGCCGGGATTTCAAAATTTGCCAAAATGTCCGGATTCGGCTTTTGCTTTCTACAGTCGCCATTCATTGAATGCGTTTTTGTATTAAAGCCTTGCGTGAGACTGTTTTCTTAATCCCACTCACGCAAACATTCTTTAATATTGAATATAGGCTTGTTTTTGTGCATCAGGGAGTCGCTATCTAGAGTTGGTATTTGTGGAGTATTTAAATGGATCTGGGTGCAGCTCATGTTGGATGCAGGGTTGCCAAATCTGCATTTTTCCCACATAATTGGGTTGATTTTACTTTTATTACCAGCTTTTTCTTTTCATCTGTCTCTGAAAATCTTTATTTTGAACGTCTGCTGCTCCATATGCTTACAGATGTGCTCTCAGACGAGTTCACATGAGCAGAGAGTTGCTGGAGAAATGAACAATCCCACAGACGCAGTGAGATTAGGACCATGATCCTCCGCTCTGAACGCATAAAGCCTGCCGCTTAGCTCTCGCCGTCAGTCTGTGAACCTGAGTTTAAACCCGTCCTGGGTCAGAAACACTGGAGGACGATGTAAAGCTGATGTGAGCTTCATCAGAGCTGTGGTGCGATGGTCAGGTTACAGCTTGTCTTTCACTATTACACCGTATATAATACAGGCAACTATTAAAAGAATCGCTTTCATTTATACAGTTTACATTTTACTGAAGGTCATTTGTTTTGTTAACATTTTGAAAATGTGATTAAATTTGAGAAAACATAAAATAAAAATCTATGCAGTTAAAATATGCATCACATTTTCTTTGGAATATATTTAATTTAAATATATAAAATGTAAAATATATATTTCTGAAGGCATTTTCCTGAAGACATTTTTAGATATACTTTCTCCAGAAATTTTTAAATATCCATAAAAATGTATATATATATATATATATATATATATAGAGAGAGAGAGAGAGAGAGAGAGAGAGAAATAAATGATCTATTTAAATAAAAAGTGAATTTTTTTATTTTAAAGATTTTCTTTTTTTTCTGAAGAAAATGGGAGAGATTGTATTAGTTTCCTGAATAAAATTTTAAATTTACATTCTAAGTTTTCTATTTTCTAAAATTGTGATGTTTATTTTTGTACAGACATATTGCTAAAGAAAAGATTCTCGGGTGTTGTTGTGTTTTTGTTGGTGGTTTTATCACAGTGTCGTGCGGTTGCTAAGGTGTGTGGGTGGTTGCTAGGTGGTTTGTGGTCTTCATTCGTTTGAGTGTGTTCACCAGTAATTGTAGGTTTCTAATGGCTCTGATCTGTCTCCTGGGAATCTCCACAGGGGGCTGATCCGGATACTATAGATCCAGTTTGCCTGGGAAAGGCTGAAGTCCTCTCAGCGTAACTAGAGATGGCTTGTTTTGTTAACCTGCCGTCTGTATTAAAAGCACGGGCTCTGTGTTTCCGACACACCTAACAGATGCTCGTACGCTTCCCCTTATTAATGTGCCGTGGGAGTGAAGACATCAGTGCTGTAAGAGGTAAAACCACTCCTGCAAGTTTATCTGGGCTGGTTAAAAGCGCTGGTTAGTCAAACTGAACGAGCCCGATTGTGATTGGATTCTCCACAGTAGAAAGAAATCCAATTAGCCGTGCGGCGCCCGCAGTCAGCCCTGCTGTGATCCTGATCCATCTAAAGTCCTGCAAGAGAGTGATAAATCCAGCAACCTGCGCTCGTCCCGAGGGATCGAGTCTGAGACGACTACGTGATGGAAGCAGCATTTCCAAAATACACAACAAATAATCTGACCTCTAACACAAGGTTTCCATGCATTCAATATTTTGAATCAAAAGTATTTTATTCATATCAATTATATTATATTTATAGTAAAGTAAACAATTATTTATATTAAAAATAAATACATGTAAATTATTATTCTCTACAATATTTATAAAGTATACATTTATTAATATTGATATTAAATATATTAAAATATTACATATTACAACATATTTATATTAAAGTGTACATTCTTTTTAATTCATATAGGCCTATGTATTAAAAATAAATTATTATACTAAATATGTATATTAAAGTGTAGAATTATTTTACAATATTATTGTAAAATTCATATTAAACAAATTATAAATTCAAATTATGTAAAATATTAATATTAATGTATACAGTTATTTATTTTAACATTTCTCTTAAGAATACATTAAACAGAATATTATGAAGTATTTATATTAGTGTATACAATTATTTATTTTAATATTTCTATTAAAATAATTAATGAAAATATGACAACATTTTTATTTTATATTTAATGAAAAAATTATAAATAAATTATATAAAATACAATATAGAATGTATGCAATTTTTTATTAATACTCCTATTTAAAAAATATATATATTTCTTTATTCAGTTATTTCTATTAATATTTATACAAAAAATATTTTATCACAAGTGATTTTTCACCATAACTATATTTATCACAATACAGTTATTTTAGCTGAAAATGAAGTTGTTAGATGACACTTTTTGGATTATTTTGATACAACTGCACCAATTAACACTTGCCTAATTAATATACCCATAATACGTTCCCAATCTTATTGAAAACCAGGCAAGACTTATTTTATTTAAAGTGAGTGAAAGTCTGAACTAGTAGAGCTAGAAATGCATAAAATGCTTTGTGAAAGCAACACAGCAGTGTCACGTGAATATACTCGTGATAGAGATGCTGAAATATACCTGTGCGGTCCACGGAAACACTGCATATACGTCTGTAGGAGTCTTATGTAATATGTGACAAATCACAGAATCACTAACTGCTTTGGCAAATTGATGTTACACCCAAACGCTTTCATTTCACGCTCGATAACAAATGCAGTGTGAATCCTCAGGAACCAGAATCTGCCGTGAACAATGAGTGCTTCTCATTGACTGTGTGTCCAAACCAAGCACATTCAGATATCCAGACGCTCGTGTGACGCTGACGGTTTGATGCTTCGAGAGCTCGGCCGGGGCTGTCTTCAAACTCATGCGCTGGGAAACACTCTTAGGGCTGAAGAATCCTTTGAAAACACCGATTCCCCAGCCTTCAGTCCTTCGGCGTTTGCATGACAATCAAGAGAAAGCTGGAGAGCTTCTGAAGCGTTTCCATTCAATCTCTGACTTGTTTTACACCTTTAGCGTTTATACAGCGTCTGACTTTAAATGCTGCACGTCTCCCGGCCTTCAGCGGGCGTTTACGAGGTCGTTTCGGGAGGAAATAATGAAATATGTCTCCGAGCGCTTGCCGTAGACATGCTGTGCCGCGCTTGTTCTTCTGACAGTGAAATATGTGTCTCACATTGATGATGTCAGCGTGTCAAGAGGCTCTTCTAGCTGTGGATGTGTGGCTGTTGTCATGGTGAGAAACAGCCCCTCGAATCAAAGATCTATTAAAACACAGTGACATAAAACTCTATATTAATTGGCTGGAAGAAGCTTGTTAGTGACAGCATGAAGGATAATATTCATATTTTAATGTTTGATTTTAATCTTTTCATGTTCTCATGTCATCATCATGCTTTTCGTGCATTGTTGGGTTTCCTAGTGAACTAGTCCTTGATAGTTATAGTGGAAATAAATCATGTTGACTTGTTAAATGAGGCTCCGGGGAGCAGTTAAGTGGTTTAAGACCTTCATCCCATTTCCAGTCATTACAGTGTGTCTGTTCTCCAATTACATGAACGACTGATACGAAGAGCGTACGCGAGAATGCAGAGTTTAAACAGCACGAATGCTAACTTATTAGCAGTTAAAAGCAACATTTTAGCCATTAAATGTAACATTTGTATCAGTTAAAAGCAACATTTTAGCCGTTAAATGTAACATTGTATCAGTTAAAAGCATAATTTTAGCCGTTAAATGTAACATTGTATCAGTTAAAAGCAACATTTTAGCCATTGAATGTAACATTTGTATCAGTTAAAAGCAACATTTTAGCCATTGAATGTAACATTTGTATCAGTTAAAAGCATAATTTTAGCCATTAAATGTAACATTTGTATCAGTTAAAAGCATAATTTTAGCCGTTAAATGTAACATTGTATCAGTTAAAAGCAACATTTTAGCCATTGAATGTAACATTTGTATCAGTTAAAAGCAACATTTTAGCCATTAAATGTAACATTTGTATCAGTTAAAAGCATAATTTTAGCCGTTAAATGTAACATTGTATCAGTTAAAAGCATAATTTTAGCCATTAAATGTAACATTGTAGCAGTTAAAAGCAACATTTTAGCCATTGAATGTAATATTTGTAGCAGTTAAAAGCAACATTTTAGCCGTTAAATGTAATATTTTTAACAGTTAAAAGCAACATTTTAGCTGTTAAATGTAACATTTGTAGCAGTTAAAAGAGACTGAAAGAGCATCACCCTAACTGCGGAGTGGCTGTTATTAGAATAGCAGTGTTCTGTATGAAGTATACAGCAGCAGAAGTGAGTGTAGTGTGCTGTAGCTGATGTGAATGTGAACATCACAGCTGACAGTAATGTGAACGATTCTTGGCGTTTGAAGTCACTTACGCTCCCGGCAGACACTTGAGAGTGAATGGATGTATTGTTGACTTTCGGCTAGTGTAAGCACCCCTACCTAACGCTGACGGTCCTGCCTGGCCAGTGAATGCTCGGCCTGCTGGGATCCGAGTCTCTGGCTCTATTGTGGAGAATGGAGAATGTGGGTCTGTCTGGTCAGAGGTTGATGGACCTCCTCTGGCTCCATGTCACGGTCAAAGTCTCCGCGTTCAATGGGACAATGCATTTTTACCGTGCCATAAACCAGACACTGAAGCCAAACATGACAAAGCAGGGAACATGAGGGGTGTTTATCATGAGAAAGAGCGCCTGGCGCTGTGTGTGGTGCTTTGGAAGGGTCTCCACCTCTCCATTGGGTGGCGTATTGTACTTCCTGTCTGCTGATGATTGGTGGATTCTGACAGGCTTTGTGTTCGGCTGCTGCTGATTGGTTGGGCAGTGATTCTTGGCTTTTGGTATGTGTGGAGCAGAAGTTTCAGAATGAAAGAGGTATTTTACTGACGCTGGAACTCATTCATGCAGATGACAGCTGAAATGACATCAGTGACCGAACGTGAGCGTAGAAAAACATTCCTGATCATAGAGACTCTTTTGAGTTCTGACGGACGCCAGATATAACATGCTTAATAGCTCTTTTGTATTGTATCAAGGTGATGTTTATTTCACAGAAACTCAACTTTCAATATGCATTTTATCATGCAAATCAACAAGAAATGTATAAAAAAATTAAACATTTTACAATGAGTATACATATTTTAATAAATTAAATGTGTTGGTGATTCAAATGTGTCATTTAAATCCAGCATTTTAGTTTAGATTAATTTTGGGTGTAGCAGGCAATTTTATTCAAATATATATTTTATATACAATACATTTATAATAAATAAATATTTAAATAATACATAAAAAAATGAATTGGTTAATTAAATAATAAAAAAATAAATTAAAGTGTTAATGATCTAAGTCACAAACACTTATTTTACAAAAATAATATCTAAATATTTAAATCAAAATGTATTGATATTTTCTGTGTATGAGTGTAACAGATATTGGTTGATATAATGTGATTATGATTATCTCTCACAGTGTTTTTAGTAATAAATATCACACGATGACGAATGTTGCTGCAAAACTGTATTTCTGTGATTTGTAGAATCCAGTCGTGTTGAATTATGTTTCTGTGAGTGAGTCGATTCTGTCCAAACATCACTGAATGCTTCTAATAACAGCCGTCTGAAGCTGATTGTTTCCTGACACACAACGGCCTTAATAAACACTCAAACAAGCCCTTCAGTCCTAATAATACAACCTCATTTAGAGCCCTTGACGTCCGTTTACTGACCGCGCAAACATGAGCGCGTTTGTCTAGCTGCTTCTAAAGTAAAGCAGCTCTTGAGTTGAGTCTTATTAGTCTGTGTTGATCCTACTAATCAGTGAAGGAGATGCTGACCAAACGAGTCCACTTCACGCCGAGCGCTTCCCATGATTCTGTCTGTTTTAGACGGTCAGGAATGGATATACTGAAGCTGAAGCAGATGTTTGAGTCAGCAGCTGTGCTTCTGAAACACTGACCTCTGCAAAATACAACATTCACTACGCATGTCCTCGCTGACCACACGCAAACACACACACAGCACCGCGGGATGCTCAAACAGTGAAGCACTCAACCGGGGAGGCTGTTTTAATCGATCGTTTGTCTCATTTCAGAAAAGTGGCCATTATAAAATTGATTTTATTCCTCATGAGCCGTGAAATGCTGTCCTTTCTTTCCTTCTGAGACTGCAGGTTTTGAAATAATACACAGCCTATAGAGCACAGGAGTCATCAGTCTGAATCATAGACTGAATCAGCTCAGATGACTCACTGAATCATTTCACATGAGTAATTAGACCAGTTCAGATGACTCACTGAATCAGCTCAGATGACTCACTGAATCATTTCACATGAGTAATTAGACCAGTTCAGATGACTCACTGAATCAGCTTAGATGACTCACTGAATCATTTCACATGACTAATTAGACCAGTTCAGATGACTCACTGAATCAGCTCAGATGACTCACTGAATCAGCTCAGATGACTCACTGAATCATTTCACATGAGTAATTAGACCAGTTCAGATGACTCACTGAATCAGCTCAGATGACTCACTGAATCATTTCACATGAATAATTAGACCAGTTCAGATGACTCACTGAATCAGCTCAGATGACTCACTGAATCAGCTTAGATGACTCACTGAAATCATTTCACAGTTCAGATGACTCACTGAATCAGCTCAGATGACTCAGATTCAGATTCAAATAGCTTTATGGGCATGTTGAAAGGAATCTTTGCATCGCCACAGCTTTAATGACACTATACATACACATTTACAGCACACACACACACACACACACACACACACACACACACACACACACACACACACCCACACTCTGAATCATTTCAGATAACTTATCCATTTCAGATGACTTACTAAATAATTTCAGATGACTCACTGAATCAGCTTGGATGACTCACATACCTATTTCAAATGACTCACTGAATCAGCTCGGATGACTCACTGAATCATGTCAGATTATTCAGTGAACCAGTACAGATGACTCAGTGAATCGGCTCAGATAACTCACTGTCTGAATGGTCTGATTTGAAAGCTTGTAATATTATTGTAAAACATCCAGTCACTCAGAAATGACTAGAATTCAAACTCATGTTTTTTTAATGAAATGTTCCACATGTGAGCAGCTTTGACTTTGAGTGCTTTGAGTCCGCTGATGATTGCTGATGCTGTGTTGATGTCTGAATGCAGCCGGATCTGCTCTTCATTAAACTCAATGAGTCATTTTTTCATGTTAAACATGAAAGCTGCAGATTCTTGCTGACAGAACAGATGCAGACAGCTGTGCAAACGCATTCACAAAAGTTTATTTATATAGCTGTTCTTCACATTTTTATGATCAACTAGTCACTCGGGTTGCTCTAATAGTCAGTTGTCACAAATACAGATTTGTGACAACAGATTTGTTTTCTGGTTAAACTGCGACCCGCTCCACATTCGGAAAGTGTTTTAGTGTCCAGATCCATGAAGTCCAGCGCTCCGGGCCTAATGAGATCCGATCGATGACGTGAAGCTTTTACCGCTGAATCCCATCCGCTGTGTGAGAGAGAGAGAGAGATTGTAAATCGGCACATTTTCAGTCTCTCATTGATTTTCTGAGACAGAATGGAAATATTATAAACTGATTCCAGCCTGTGCTTGGAGAGTAATATCTGACCTGACCCAGTTTCACATCGCTGAAACCAGGACAAGCGCTGCGGCATGGGTTTGCTTAACTGCAGACAGTTCAGGCTTGTTTTAGCATCAGTGAGAAATGATTATGAATATTTTCAATATGACTTTAGTGCTCTCAAATGATTAATCACATCCAAAATAAAAGTTTTTGTTTACATAATGTATGTGTGTATTTATGTTCATATATATCATATCATACATAAATATATTTAATGTGTAATATCTTAAATATATACATGCATGTGTATATATATATATATATATATAATACACACAGTACACACAAATATGATGTAAACAAACTTTTATTTTGGATGCGATTAATCGATTGAAAGCACTAGATTTTATTTTTAGAAGTTTGCTTTAATTTAAAATTTAGTTAAAGTTTTAATAATATTGTTTCATGTTTATTAGTTGTTTATTTTAAATATGTCTATTACATTTTTATACATTTGTATTTCAGCTTTAGTTTTAGTTAGTTTAAGATAAACTGAATGAAAATGAGAAATATTGCTTTGAAACACATACACACGCACACACACACACACACACACACACACACACACACACACACACACACACACACACACACACGCATGCATGGACACATGCGTATTGAAATATGTCTAGGATTAACTCTATTCACTGTATAATAAGTCATTAGCACCATTCCAGCGGCCTTATCCAAATGACATGACAATGTACAATGTGAATCTTGAGGCATTTATCTGTACGTGCGCAAATAAGCATATAATCCATATAAGCGGTTCTGAAAAGTGTGTAAACAGCTGTCATAAACTATTATAAAAGGATTACTGGATCGTGATGGCAGTACAGTATTGCAGTTAATATCTTCAGTCCCTGCAGCAATGTATTAACAATAACGATAAACATTTTAACGTATTTTTAGCTGCACGTGCAAACTGGAAATAAACTTTGCGGAGAACACTGTTTTAGCTCCGCACTTAACTTCCGATGCAATATTTCTAGGATTTAAAAAAAAAAATGGTTTCAGTTAATTATAATAATCCTAAATACTCCAAATGAATGACTGCTGTAGCATCCCGAAGCCCTCGTCATTAAAACACTGAGGATTGTGGGATTTTAGGGGCTCATTTGAGGGATGGATGTTTATGATTTGATGCTGGTTTATATCAGTAAGCAGTGTTTATGAGCAGAAATGAATCAATAATTACAATGCATTCGACTGAAAGCTTGAACGTGTTTTGGTTTCATTGACATCTCTAATACGAAACTGTCCCGTTCAGAGATTCATTCTGATTTTAAATGAAAGTTTTGATAACCTGCGTTTAAACTGCGCTGGGTTACTTCAACGTGATTTTAACTGAGAAAATGCCATTGAAATTCACCAATGATTGCAAAGAAATAGCATAATTGAATGTGACATTTGAGAGAAACTGAAACATTGCTATGTGTTTGTAATGATATTCTCTTTGATGTTTGGGTATTCCTGCATGTGTCTGGTCTGGTTCTGCGTCCAGCTGTACATCAGCACATGAAAGTCCTGTGATCTGCATATGCTGTTTGATTCTCACCTCAACATCTGCAGTCATTAGCGCGCGTGTTTATTAATTATTATCACTGAATCCTGAGAGTCATACTTCATACTTCAGCACAGATACTATAGTGTTGTTTTATATCATTAATTAACTATTATAGATTAATATTATAATCTCCCTATACATTGTAATTTTTGTTCGTTTTAGTATTTTTGTTGTTGTCTTAGTATCGTTATTAATAAACTATTATGGTTTTGTATTTTCCCTTTTGATTTTAATTTTAAATAGCTATTAATTGTGTTGTTGTTTTTTAGTGTGTGCTATAATTTACTATTATAATTTTATTAATATATTAAAGTATTTTTTATTTTATTTTTATAACAAAAATGTAATAGAAAATTAATGCACACACTAAAACAACAACACAATTAATCATTAAAATTTAAATAAATAATTTTTTTATTCTGAAGTTGCTGAAGTCACCGAGTACACATCCAACAACTCATCTAAGAAGTTACCCAGTTTCCGGTAAGAGATGGTAGACTATCAAATGTCCATTCTTTTGAAATAGGCAGACCCGTCCCGCCGCCCCTCCCAAACGTCGAGGGTGTGGGAAAAAGTGAAATTAGTGGCAGTGTCCTCAGGTTTGATCCAAGTCTCCGTTAGGACCACGAGGTTGAGACTTGAATGAGTAGTAATAGATGAAAGAAAGTCTGCTTTGTTTACAGCAGACTGGCTGTTTCAGAGACCAATTGGAATAGAGAGTAACGTAATAGAGGACAGAGGGACTGTACGCAGATTATTAGGATTGGCCTGCCTCCAACGTACAGTGTGTGATTTATGAGTGTTAGTAGTAATAGTAGAGATTTGAAAGCACATACAGTAGAAGTAGATGAGAACAAGTTCTACAAAAAAATACCCACTGCCTTGCCGGGGTGTCCTTGCTCGGTGGAGTCCCGCAGGTAGAGTCGATGGTCTTTATACGAGGGCTGCCGAGGTGTTCTGAGCATATATTTACTCCCCTGTAATTGAATGCAGCTGGCCACGCCTTACTACTTATTACACCGAAACTGCAAAGCCACGCGATACATGCGAGAACAAACGCGACTTGAGTACGCGTTTACCACGGTAGACACAGTAAACAAACAATGTGTCCTAGCAATGACAACCGTGCTAATATACAAAACACTTACCGACTGCTGTCCTCTTAGTTCTGATGGTAACCTTGAATGTGATAGTTTGATGTTTTTGTTCGACTGGTAACCCTGAATATGATAGTTTGATGGTTTTAGTTCTGATGGTAACCGTGAATGTGATAGTTTGATGGTTTTAGTTTGGCTGGTAACCCTGAATGTGATAGTTTGATGGTTTTAGTTTGAGTTCTGATGGTAACCCTGAATGTGATAGTTTGATGGGTTTAGTTTGAGTTCGGCTGGTAAACCTGAATGTGATAGTTTGATGGTTTTAGTTTTAGTTCTGATGGTAACCCTGAATGTGATAGTTTGATGGTTTTAGTTCGGCTGGTAACCCTGAATGTGATAGTTTGATGGTTTTAGTTTGAGTTCTGATGGTAACCCTGAATGTGATAGTTTGATGGGTTTAGTTTTAGTTCTGATGGTAACCCTGAATGTGATAGTTTGATGGTTTTAGTTTGAGTTCTGATGGTAACCCTGAATGTGATAGTTTGATGGGTTTAGTTTTAGTTCTGATGGTAACCCTGAATGTGATAGTTTGATGGTTTTAGTTCGGCTGGTAACCCTGAATGTGATAGTTTGATGGTTTTAGTGTTAGTTCTGATGGTAACCCTGAATGTGATAGTTTGATGGTTTTAGTTTTAGTTCTGATGGTAACCCTGAATGTGATAGTTTGATGGTTTTAGTTTTAGTTCTGATGGTAACCCTGAATGTGATAGTTTGATGGTTTTAGTTTTAGTTCTGATGGTAACCCTGAATGTGATAGTTTGATGGGTTTAGTTTTAGTTCTGATGGTAACCCTGAATGTGATAGTTTGATGGTTTTAGTTTTAGTTCTGATGGTAACCCTGAATGTGATAGTTTGATGGGTTTAGTTTGAGTTCGGCTGGTAACCCTGAATGCGATATGGCTGCAGTGAGTCAGTGGGCGGCACATATAACACGCTCTGTCTGTCTCTCTCTAAAGTCTCAGAGCCATGGAAACCGTTGCAGTTGTTCTTCTGTGTGTGTGTTCGGATGTAAAGAGGCCAGGCCAACCTCAGTGTGCTTTCTATGAGATTTGGGCTGTAAATCTTGTAAATATCCCTTCAGACGGGCTGCATTGTTCTGCTTCTGTGTCCCGGGCTGCTGCGTTTGATCCCACAGGATTGGGTTTCATTTGATGCGTGTGTGTTTTAATAGTGTTCATTCCCACCTCAATACTCGCATGTATCGTAAGACACTCCCATAAAGTAATTTCATATCGATTCAGACTCCCTAATTCCCTGTTAAATTAACCCACATTCTCATTGAGACGATGCAGATGAACAGATGAAGGCCTCAGTCTGAATCAGGCTTATTATCATTAGCTAAACCTGAAACCACGAAAACACTTTATTACTTCAAATAAAACATATATATAAAAAAATGAAATATATATTAAAAAAACTTAAACTTATCACCAAGGCAAAATTAATCTTGTCTATTTAAGTTTATCTTGGTGTACTAAAAATAAAACTGAAATAAAAAATAATTAAGAATATATAGACATTGATAAATAAAAATTAATAAAAACATGTTTCAAGAAAACATAATAAAATGTTAAAAACTAAATAAAAACAAAAATACAAATAAAAAACTATACAGACATAAAGAAAAATGTGAAAAACAAAATTTCTACTAACATTTTTCCTAAATGGAAATTATAAAAATAATAACTGACAAAAAGTCAGTGATTTGAGGTGTGTGTGTGTGTGTGTGTGTGTGTGTGTGTGTGTGTGTGTGTGTGTGTGTGTGTGTGTGTGTGTGTGTGTGTGTGTGTGTGTGTGTGTGTGTGTGTGTGTGAATTAAAGACAATGAGTGTGTGTGATGCGTGTGGTTGATGTTGACGGCGGTGAGGATTGTTAATCAGTGTCTCACACTGAATGATGTTGTTTTAATGGATATCAGTGGTGTTTGTGTGTTTGTGAACCGTGTCACCCAGGCTACGGGGTGAGGCCCTGCTGGAGGGGCCAATTGGGGCTCCGCAGGGCTCTTGAGACACACTTAAGAGATGGCAGAGTCAGACAGCCAATCAGAGGTGTGTGTGTGTGATCCATTCATGCTGGAAATATGCCTCACACACAGACCCCCCACACACACACACACACAGACCCCCCCATACACACACACACACACACACACACAGTTTTGTATCAGCCGTTTCACACTGACCCTAGATCAGCGCTTGCTCTTTCAGAGCTCATGAAGTCCTCTGTCCCAGCATCAGATGTTTCTCCTGCAGTTCTCACATGAATACACAACATGAGTGTGGAGCAGCTGAGACCGTGTGAGTTCAGACTGAGATCTGTGACCGCTCCAGCGGGAGAAACAGGAACGAGCTGAGCCGGTAATGAGATCTGCTGTGACTCTGAGTCGTGGAGATCGGCTTCATTGTCCACAGTGAGGAAGAAAACACTTTGAGCTGGATAATGTTTCAGCTCGTGCTCTTTTGTGCTGATTGTGGAGCGAGCAGGAGAATAGAGATGCTCTGAAAGACAAATCGGACTCCATTGTCACGAGCCACAACCATATAAGAGACGTCAAAAGAGCTTCCTAATGATGGCCATAAACACTTTCCCATCAGCACATCAGCAGGACTCACACAACATCTGCTGCGCTACAGTCATCAGGAGTCCACAGCAGTGCATCTGTATGAACACAGCAGCTCTCGGAGATATAAACATGGTCTTTACTTGGAAACAATCTCATCAAATACAATAAACGTGAACTGAAATACAAAGAAATTCAAAACCTAATATTTAATATTTAAAAATGTTTCAGCTAGTTTCCAACTTATTTCATGGAGTTTAAATTGTACTGTAAAAAATGAATACGACATATTTAAAACAACAACAACAAAAACTAATGAAAATGATGAAAACATTAAAATCACAAAAAAATAATTATTAAACTGAAAACGGAAAACAAATACTGATTCATAATAATAATAATAAAATATATAATATTAACTTGATGATACTTAACACTGATATAGTTATGTTTTTTACATTATTTGGCATTGCTTGGTTTAAATGCTTCATTTTATTCTCTTACTTTTAGTTTTATAATTAGAAACTGTTTAAAGGCACTATATGAAATAATTATTATTTATTATGATAATTAAGACTTGATGTACTATAACATGGAGGAATGAGAGCGTGTATGTAGAAATGTAGATTTTTACAGTTATATATATATTGTATTTTACATTATTAAATTGTATGCGATTGGCACTTTTATCCAAAGCTTGCTTTAAATACCTGATTTTATTCTCTAATTTTGGTTGTTTACTATGTTTTAAAGTTATTAATGTACATTAATGGAACTTGCATTGCATTCAGGGCTTTTTTAGTTCATGCGTTAGAGTCAAACACATGATGCTGGAACTACAGCATTGCCTCTTGTTTGTTAATGTAATGCATGAGAACAAGAGACGCACACAAGCGCGGTGTGCTGAACTGTGAGGAAACGTTTAACCTCCATTGAGTCAAAGACAAAAGCTGGGTTTAATGTGCCGCTGGAGCTGCGGCTCAGTGTCTGCTGACGCTGCGGAGGAACACACATCAGCTTCTGACTCATCCAGGTCTGTCTTCATACTCTTCAGTCTATGCATGCATGTCAATCTTTAGTGAAGCGATGTTGTCTTACATTCTGTAGCCGATCCTGTTGAAGTTTCCGTCCTTTGGTTCTTCTGATGTGTGTATCGTCATGGGCTGCGTTTCCCAAAAGCGTCTTAAGCCTAATTTGATCGTAGCTTGCTTTGGTGGTAATGGGTCTACGATCAACTTACGATTGTTCTGTGACTCGTGAAGCTTCAGGAAAATGGCACATTGTTTGTTTTTGCACATTTAAGAAATTATTATTGTGTGGTGTGGGAACTATTAAATGTCTCCGGCACGATCTCTGATGTTTGAGTGGATTCGTAACTCTGTATGTTGTACAGTATGTGTGCCTTTATTAAAGCTCGACAGTGTTGGGGGTGACGTAACGTAATCAGATTACTTTTTCAAGTAACTTTTTAATTTAACAAAAATGTACTTTTTCAAATAAGTAACAGTTACTTTGTTTCTGATGTGTTGAGTGACAGCTCTGGTGTTGCCATGGTGACAGTTAATAATTTAATAAGGTAATAAATCATTAATAAGTGCAGAAGCGTTGTGTGTGTGTGTGTGTGTTTGCAGGTTCTCCTCATCTGGACGCTGAACCTGTGTGTGTGTGTGTGTGTGTGTGTGTGTGTTTGTGTTTCCAGCTTCTCCTCATCTGGATGCTGAACCTGTGTGTGTGTGTGTGTGTGTGTGTTTGCAGGTTCTCCTCATCTGGACACTGAACCTGTGTGTGTGTGTGTGTGTGTGTGTGTGTGTGTTTGCAGGTTCTCCTCATCTGGACGCTGAACCTATGTGTGTGTGTCTGTGTGTGTGTGTGTGTGTGTTTCCAGGTTCTCCTCATCTGGACACTGAACCTGTGTGTGTGTGTGTGTGTGTGTGTGTGTGTGTGTGTGTGTGTGTGTGTGTGTGTGTGTGTGTTTGCAGGTTCTCCTCATCTGGACACTGAACCTGTGTATGTGTGTGTGTGTGTGTGTGTGTTTGTGTTTCCAGCTTCTCCTCATCTGGATGCTGAACCTGTGTGTGTGTGTGTGTGTGTGTGTGTGTGTGTGTGTGTGTGTGTGTGTGTGTGTGTTTGCAGGTTCTCCTCATCTGGACACTGAACCTGTGTATGTGTGTGTGTGTGTGTGTGTGTGTTTGTTCTCCTCATCTGGATGCTGAACCTGTGTGTGTGTGTGTGTGTGTGTGTGTGTGTGTGTATGTGTGTGTTTGTGTTTCCAGCTTCTCCTCATCTGGATGCTGAACCTGTGTGTTTGTGTGTATGTGTGTGTGTTTCCAGGTTCTCCTCATCTGAATGCTGAACCTGTGTGTGTTTCTGTTTGCAGCTTCTCCTCATCTGGACGCTGAACCTGTGTGTGTTTGTGTGTGTGTGTGTGTGTGTGTGTGTGTGTGTGTGTGTGTGTGTGTGTGTGTGTGTGTGTGTGTGTGTGTGTGTGTGTGTGTGTGTGTGTGTGTGTGTGTGTGTGTGTTTCAGGTTCTCCTCATCTGGGCTGAACCTGTGTGTGTTTGTGTGTGTGTGTGTGTGTGTGTGTGTGTGTGTGTGTGTTTCCATGTTCTCCTCATCTGGACGCTGAACCTGTGTGTGTTTGTGTTTGCAGGTTCTCCTCATCTGGACGCTGAAGCAGATCTTCTCCGGTGGTGAGTGTTTATTACTGAGGTGTCTCTGAAGGACTGGAGATGTTGTTTGTGTGTGAGATCCGCTGCTCGGATGTTTCCTGATCACTCGTGACTGGGAAGCGCTTCAGATCAATACAGTCCATTGCTGGCTACTTACGAGTTCAGAAACATGATTGCATTGAGATCCTTCAAGACCTTTTGTTTTTAAAACACACAGGGAGTCGATTTAGTGCTAATGGATCAGAATGAGCCTTGATGCTTTAAATGTGTATCACTGCTGTGCTGAATCATGGGAAATGTAGTTCTGGCACATTTATGTCGTCTCATAAATGGCTTAATTTAAGCAAGATTTACCACTTAAAGCACAACGACTAATCTGGACAGTCAACAACTCAAGAACAGTTTACTGTGATTCTTTAATTGAGTCAGAAAACATATCTGTGTGTGTGTGTCTGTGTCTGTGTGTTGGTTTTGGTGGATTACAAGGACAGTTCACCAGTTTACATACCAACATTATAAGGACATTTGGGATTATGGGGACAAAGGACATGTCCTCGTAATTCAAGCAATGTAGATTCATCTATTTGAGCCTCAGGAACAATCTCCTGCTTTTTTTGTGAATGTCCTTCTAAGTGGGTGAACCAGTTTTCTGGTGTTTTCAGTGTGTGGCATTCTGCCTCTATCGGCAGGATCTGTTACTGATGATTTATACACATTACCGAACTAAATGGGCGGAGACTCCTCGGAAAACGCGGGCTGCCTTTTGATTGGCGAATCACGCTCATGCGCTGTGGAGGCGGGGTCTTTCCGGAAGCACGCAATCTCAAAATGGAGGAGTGATACAGCAACGCCATTTAGGTAAGTAAATAAAGTATAAAGATTTATATATTAATTCATACAAATTAGTCTTGTCTATATGGCTTATTTTCTGTGGATTGTATTCTTCTGGCAGTCGCTAAAGATATATTCACGCAGTCATAATCCGTATATGCGATATATGAAGCTCGAAGATAGGCCGCGATTGAATAATACATGTAACGTTATGTATTAACGTTGCTTATGACAGATTAGCAATATTAAACGTATGTCAGAAGTTTTGGAAGAACTGTCAGACATAAAGACACTAAATGCCTTGAATTGTTGTGACTGAGAGCAATAATCATATTGTTTACTGAAATGGCTTCATTGGTAAAAAAAAAAAGACAGTAAAGAGAATGATGTTATGTATGGTATCAATTTAGATAATCAATGCGTTTGAAAAGCTAATATGCTAATAATAGACATAACACAGGCCATGCACGATTCATATGCATTCACAAGGGCAAAATTAACATTTATATTACATAAATTAATATAATCTGCATGTAACTCGTTCTGCATTTTGCAAATATTTAATTTGTCATCTTTAGATTAAATGGCCACGGAGTTATTATGATAAGGCTAATTTTCCCTGAGAGAAGCTTTGGGGAATATATTTTATAGCTATACTTTAATATGGATTATATGTTAATTATTAAATTATTATTAGTAGTACTTATTTATTTATACTGAATTTTTACTTCTTTACTTGATGTCAATTAACTGTAACAGAGGTCAGCTCAGACAGTTTTTAAGAGTATAGTAATTTAGAATTAATAATACATTAATATTATATTGACTGTTACAATGCAGATGAGACTGTCCAATTTACAGTAACATATTAAGATAGTTAAATGTTTTAAGGTCTGAATAGCAGAATAAAACTAAAATGACTAAAAGCATCTCTTCTTGATCTTCTGCATAATTAACACATCCTTATTGATTTAAAAATAATGAAATATAAAATTAGAGGTACAGATGTAATGCAACATTTATCTAAACCATCATGTAATGAATTGTGCTGACATTATCTCATGTCAACCTCACTGTACAATACAGCTTTTCATAAAGGTGTTCAGATGCTGTTTACGTAAAATGATTATGTACACAGTGCTTTGTTTTCCCAGTGTGTGTTTTAAGTGAACTGCACTAAAATCCTGGAGTAAACTGTACTACCTCCTGAGGTAGTCCGAGTGTGTTTGGACTTTTGGGCTTTCTTGTAAAATTCAACTGAGTTGATATCATACACCTTGAAAAGAAGCGATTCTGTGTATACTGTATGGATGTTGCTGCATATTACAGATGCATATATTTGAAAATGTTCTGTGTTTTTAAAGTAACATATGTTAATTTCTGCAGATAGATGAAATGGAGAACGGTTCAAGGCTTCACAGGCTTAAACCTGTATGTGATGCAGAGAGACACATACAATCAAGAACTGTCCTTGAGCAGCAGTTCATTAACAAGTTCAAAGGTACGGTACCCCTGCACTGACTGCCTTGTACTGTTTTGTAATGTCTCATAATCATGTACTTGTCATCATCACCTAGGCTGGTCCCTGGACCGTTCAATCTCACTGGTGTGATTCAAAAGTTATGTAGATGACATTATAAACTACTATATTCAAATCTGCTCTCCTGCCTTTGACTGGCACTCAGCCAAAGACAGACTTGCACAAAACTTGTCATAAATATTAACTGCTCTATGCTTTCAACAACATAATGTTTATGTTTCAGACATTTAAATAACCATATATAGTAACACAAAATATTTATACACACGGATGACTGTGGAAACGCCAGTAATAATCAAAATAAACCTCAAACATAATTTGATTATACATTTTATTCATGGAAAACATGCAATGTGTAGTTAACCATAAAGTTGACTTATTCTTCTCTCAGTTCACCAGCCTGTCACAGAAACAGAGGAATCTATGTGTAAATCTGACAAACTTCTGACTCCCTGACTGTGTTAGAGCTTAAACAACCGTGGCAGCATCTCTATGATGATTTTAGATGTAGTAAAAACACAAGATTGAACTGTAACTCACACATTCTCAAAAAATTGTTGCAAATGCGACTATTTTGGTCGCAGTCTAGAGCCCTGTGTAACTTTTATCGCACTAGCGATTAATAAATAAAATGGCATGCTGCTTGCAGACGAACATTGTAGCCATATCTACTTCTCTCTGTTTATGGATGTGGAGAATCACACAGATACCAACAAATTGAAAATAGACCCACTATAGGCTCACCGTACTGATTCAGTACAAACAATGAAGACAAAATAAAAGTTAGTTACACCATATGTGAACCTGAAAACACATTGCATTGCAAGGACAGAATGGTTTGTCAGGACACTGTATTGAAATCATAGTGATTGTAGTTACACCATATGTGAACCTGAAAACACACTACATTGCAAGGACAGAATGGTTTGCCAGGACACTGTAGTGTGTTAATGATTAGTGAATAGTAGACATATACCTGTCATAAAGTCCTGCTAAACCACTCTGTCCTTTCAATACAGTCACAGTGTGTTGTCAGTGACATCAATAAGGTTTGGTCATTGTAGCTTTGCATGGTTAAATTCTGTACCAGAAAAGGCAGAACCAGATGTCAGGCGTAAATCAACACTTTAATGCAGTACCTCATATTTTAACTGATGTTATAAAGGTTAGTGCTGGGTGGTATAACCAACAATCTGTGTCACAGTGCTTTCTAAGATTCTGCTGCTTTCACAGCATATCACAGGATTATTTTCCTTATTTAGCTTGAGCAAATATTCTACACCAGTATTTACGTACATTTATTCTCTCTTTTACAGATGAAGGCAGATGCCGTTACTGCAATGTCAAGACTCTTACCAGAAGTTCAGAACAGGTATTGTGTCATTTTCGTTGAGTGTGCTTACTTTATATATGCCAAATAGAAAATTAACGTAGAGACTTGTGGTAGAGTTACACGCTGTTAATCAGAAAACACACTGCATTGCAAGGACAGAATGGTTTGCCAGGACACTGTATTGAAACCATAGTCATTGTAGTTACACCATATGTGAACCTGAAAACACACTGCATTGCAAGGACAGAATGGTTTGCCAGGACATTGTAGTGTGTTAATGATTAGTGAATAGTAGACCTATAACTGTCATAAAGTCTTGTTAAACCACTCTGTCCTTTCAATACAGTGTGTTGTCAGCAGAGCTCCAGACTAACATTTGAGAGCAGAAGCACCAGCGCCACTAATTCTACAGATTGTGGCGCAAGGAGCAGATTTGGTATAGCTGGGGGATGGTGTGTGGGAGTATAAAAAACTAAATGATTTAATCATAAAATTACTATTGCTTTGCATTAATAAGTGCAGTTACTAATAATACTATATGTTCATTTCTTTTTTATACACATTTGACAGTAAAGCACTAAGCTTGAGTTGGGAAGCATACAACATTTACTTTTATTAACAACAGTAACATGCTTAATCTAATTTTTACATAGAAAATGTATATATTCTACTCTTATTAAATGCACCATTATTCTTCTATAATATTAAATGGAACTCACCAACATAAGTGATTGTGTCATTTAGTCGCAAATTGAAAAAAAAGGTTTGTTTTTCAAGGCACTTTGTGACTTTTCTTACTTCATACACAAAAAAGTGTACAAATCTGATTACTGGATGTTTTGATATTTTATAATAATGATTTTATAATTTCAAAATACAAAGCAAAAAGTAGAAATTAATGTCTATTAAGCCAATAAGTGCTCCTCTGCTCCTATCAACTGGTTATAATAGTGACTTAATGTATTTTTTATTTTACGTAAGTGTTTGTTTACCACAAAGTATATTTTGCTCATCCCATTAAAATAGCATTCAAACTGGATCACTTTAGAGCTTTAAACCACTGAAAATAGTTGTGTGAAATGCTTGAAAGTCATTGGAAATTTCTCTCTCAAAAGGTTGTACAGACCCTGAAATGAACAATGTAATAACATTGGACTATTTCTGCCACAACACCATTGTCAGTTAGTGTTACTGCTTCTGGTTTTCTGATGTACATCAGCGCTGTTTATTAGGGATGTGCATCTCCATAACTGAGGCCGATCCGATACACATCTCGATGCATAGCCAACGATACGATACATATGAAGCAGCTAGCTATGCGATACGATTCACCCCTATTACGATTCCATTCAACACAATGCAATTCGATGTAATGGAAAAAATATGATTTCTATTATTTCTTTGGTTCAGACAGGCAGCAAATAATAAATTAACTTATGTCTTCTGACTTCTAACGCCTCGAAGCCTGTTTCATAAAACAAGTTTACCAAATAGGCCAGGATAATTTCAGTTAGTCTGACTCACAGTCAAATGATTTGGTTCCATGAAGCAAATTGAACAAAGATCAACCTCAGACAGTGTGGCTACTTATGCTGGAAAGCTAACCTGGTTCAGGCTAATCTTAGCTCTTCTAACACTGACCAATAGGAATGCAGTTATATTATCACTGACTCCCTCACATACAATCATAGCCATGTAGCCTTTCTCTCTGGTTTTATAACAGCTGTACCTTTTATAGTTAGAACAGATAGCATTAGAACATTACAATCTAACAATGCTCTTTAACAATCACTAAACTAAAAGTTAAAATCACTAAATTAAAACTACATTTGAACTGCTGTAAGAAACACACATTAACTCATCTGAGCTTAGTAATTAGGACTGTATTAGCTTACATTTTATTTACCAATTACAATAGTCCCTTTACAGTTACTGCTATCATAAAATGCATATTTGACTCCTAATTATTGAGCTCTGTCTGTTTAGCTTGTCCACTCCTGATAGCAAAATGGATATATTTGCATGACTTTCTAACATTTACAGATGAAAAATATACTCGTGACATGTCAGTTATACATTGAGGAAAACAAAATGTCTCAAATGCATTACAACACAGATATATTCACTGTTTGTCACGGTGGATCGATTTGATCCACGATTGACATTAAGGGCTGCTTAAGAATAAGCGTACACAAATTAGGTAGATTGTGTGAACTTACATTGTCATTTATAAACGCTTTAGCCCAGATTGATTTGTTAGTTTATTTCAAGTCAGGTTTTGGACTTTAATCCCTGCTTTTCCTCGGGTATCCGCAGTGTTGTGATTTGTCATATTCACACGCAGCGTTGATAAGAGAATGCGCTTGAGAAACAGTTTCTCGAGGAGAAATCAATCTACATTTATAATATTGGTCACAGATTATTGGTCACTTTCTAAACAATACAAGTATAGCGC
The DNA here is from genome assembly GCA_027564155.1 of Gymnocypris eckloni scoliostomus. NCBI lineage: Eukaryota > Metazoa > Chordata > Actinopteri > Cypriniformes > Cyprinidae > Gymnocypris > Gymnocypris eckloni. The sequence continues at coordinate 25,802,074 of CM050434.1, read as the reverse complement.
ATCCACTAGTAATGAAATATAAATAGTTTTTTACAGATGCAAATATGTTAGAAACGATGCATCGTGATACAAATGCCAACTTGAATCCGATGCACACTTTTTAAACTGATACATCGCGTCGTTAACTTTTTTTGCCGGTGCACCGAGCGAATCAGGGAATCTTCCCATCCCTACTGTTTATGACACAAAATTCTGGGCCGAATTTGAATGATTCTCACTAGATCTCACAGCAACCTTTATTCATTCTGAGGTGAATTTAAATGCTTCTCACTGGATCTCACAGCTGTGCTGCCACAGTGTCGCGTAATCAGCTTTGGTTCCCGAGTAAAGCTGTTCTGAGCTTGCTCAGTGACATCAATTGATAGTTTTCATTTGACGTCACACCATTATAGGAACGCCCACCTGGAGGGCAAAACCAAGCTTTGCTCCACTGACCGCCAGTTACTTTTACACAGATTGCATCAAGTAATAATGTAGTAAAACGTTCAGTAAACACCTTATTGATGATGTATATTTTGTACAGGCTACCAGATGAAGCCAGAATATAAACGCAACATGCAAAGTTTCAGGTTAAATGGCTTCCCATAGAAAACCATTAGAAGGAAAACACTGAACCGTTAAGCGGATTGCGTCATAAACTATGCATCATTAATATGGTAACTACTGAATTTGATCTTTTAATATTACTGTTTTAAATATATTACGACACTTTAAGTGTTTTTACAATGTTTTGTTGCACTATTTTTGATTGAAATATTGCTGCGGGTGCTTAATATGGATTGCAAATGGCCAAAACTTGCATTTCGTTCAGAAATACCTTTGTTTTGTTCTTTTGAGAGGTGATCAAAATATTTGCGGCTGGGAAACAGATGAAAAATTGACACGCTTGTCCTGCAGTTCTATGGATGTTTTGCCCTCCAATTCTTTGAGCCGGTCACATGACTGAAAGCTATCAATAAGGTTTGGTCATTATAGCTTTGCATGGTTAAATTCTGTACCAGATGTCAGGCGTAAAACAACACTTTTAAATGGCTTTTTAATGCAGTACTTCATATTTTAACTGATGTTATAAAGGTTAGTGCTGGGTGGTATAATCAAAATCTGTGTCACAGTGCTTTCACAGCATATCACAGTATTTTTCCTTATTTAGCTTGAGCAAATATTCTACACCAGTATTTACGTACAGTCATGGCCAAAAATATTGGCACCCTTGGTAAATATGATCAAAGAAGCCTGTGAAAATTAATCTGCATAATCCTTTTGATATTTTATTTAAAAAAATCACAAAAATCTAACCTTTCATTGGATAATTAAAAAATGGGGAAATATCATTATGAAATAAATGTTTTTCTCAAATACACGTTAGCCACAATTAACGGCACCCTTTTATTCAATACTTTTGAAACCTCTATTTGCCAGTTTAACACAGCTCTACATTTTCTCCTATAATGCCTGATGAGGTTAGAGAACACCTGACAAGACATCAGAGACCATTCCTTCATCCAGCATCTCTCCAGATCCTTTAGATTCCCAGCTCCATGTTGGTGCTTCATCTCTTCACTACAGGGTTCAGGTCAGAGGACTGGAATGGCCATAGCAGAAGCTTGGTTTTGTGCCCAGTTTGTATTATTGTCCGGTAGGAAGATCCAAACATGGCCCATTGTAAGATTTCTAACAGAGTCATTCACTTGTTGATTTTTTATCTGTAGGTATTTGATATAATCCATGATTCCATGCGTCTAAATAAGATGTCCATCTCCAACATAAATATAGGCCCACAACATAAAAAATACAGCAGTATATTTAATTGTACATATGGGGTATGTTTTATCCCTGTGTTCACCAAATCCATCTTGAGTGTTTGCTGCTAAAAAGCTCATTTTTTAGTTTCATCTGACCATAGAAGCCAGTCCCATTTGAAGTTCCAGTCGTGTCTGATAACTGAATATGCTGGAGTTTGTTTTTGGATGAGCTAGGATAATTTTTCTTGAAACCCTCCCAAACATGTAGTGATGTTTGACCATTTTTTTAAGGTTTTCTGACCCAGAGACTTAACTATTTTCTGCAATTCTCCAGCTGTGGTCCTTGGGGTCACTCAAACTCTACTTCTCACAGTGCATTAGGACGATATAGACACACGTCCTCTTCCAGGCAGTTTCATAACATTTTATGTTGACTAGAAATTCTTAATTATAGTCCTGATGGTGGAAATGGGAATTTTCACTGCTTTAGCTATTTTCTTAAAGCCACTTCACTAATTTGTGAAGCTAAATTATCTTTGCTGCACTTCAGAAATATATTCTTTAGTTTTTCTCATTGTTATGGATGATTAAAGCCCCGTTCACACTACAAGTGACACAATCCCATTAATTTCAATTGAGAGCTGGCGATTTCCGGTGACACGAGGACAGCGGCGATAGCGACTGTTGGCGACGGATGGGTGTCCAGCGACAAAGTTCAGAATCCTTCAACTTTATGCAAATGAAGAGCGACATTCTGGAGCAACCGCCAATACGAAAGAAGACGGTTGAGCTTACGTGATCGTTCTCCTCTCAGCGGTAGATAAACATACTCAATGGAAAAAAAGTCTCTGTTTCTCATAAAAAAATTTGTATGTACTTAATTCATATTTATATTTGTAGTATTTTGCCTTCAAAATGTTTGTATGTAGTGGTAAGAAACCTAATTTGCTGTCAAGGCAACCAGTAGCGAGAACACTCACTAGCGACCTCATCACCAGGTAGTGTGAACGCACTCTTTAGCTGGTAGTGTTTTCCCTCCTATTTATATTTATGTGAAACAGGAAGCCATAGCTGGATAATTTCATGTTCATAATCATCGTGGACTGCTCAAAATTGTGAATATAAATGGGAATATACTATATTTTACTCAGAAGAATTTCTAGCGGTGCCAATAATTGTGTCCAACGTGTATTTGATAAAAATGTATTTTATAATGATATTTCCCCCCATTTAAAATGTTTATTATCCAATGAAAGATTAGATTTTTGTGATTAAAAAAAAGTTCAAAAAGGTCAACAATGTAAATTTATTTTCACAGCGTTCTTTGATCATATTTACCAAGGATGCCGATATTTTTGGCCATGACTGTACATTTATTGTCTCTTTTACAGATGAAGGCAGATGCCGTTACTGAAATGTCAAGACTCTTTCCAGAAGTTCAAAACAGGTATTGTGTCATTTTCAATGCTTTGAGTTTGCTTACTTTATATCTGCAAAATAGAAAATTAACGTAGAGACTTGTGGTAGAGTTACACGCTGTTAATCAGAAAACACACTGCATTGCAAGGACAGAATGGTTTGTCAGGACACTGTATTGAAACCATAGTGATTGTAGTTACACCATATGTGAACCTGAAAACACACTGCATTGCAAGGACAGAATGGTTTGCCAGGACACTGTAGTGTGTTAATGATTAGTGAATAGTAGACATATAACTGTCATAAAGTCCTGCTAAACCACTCTGTCCTTTCAATACAGTCACAGTGTGTTGTCAGTGACATCAATAAGGTTTGGTCATTGTAGCTTTGCATGGTTAAATTCTGTACCAGAAAAGGCAGAACCAGATGTCAGGCGTAAAACAACACTTTAATGCAGTACTAGGGGTCGACCGATTATCGGTGCCGATATTAAGCATTTTACGATTATCGATATCGGCCATTTTCAAAACAGATTTGCCGATAATTTTTAAATTTAATTTTTAATTTAATTTTTTTAATGCAAACAAACATACTATTTACAGGTGACATTATTTATTGGTGAATAAATAATACAGGTGAAACTATTTAATGTTTAAATGCACTATTTGGCTCGATGCAGCCTGTCTGAGCTCAACACTCTGTGAGAGTGAGGCAATCTCTCAATCTCTGAGAGCAATCTCCGCCCACCGCTCATCTGATATGTAGAGAGTCACGAGTCCGACCAATCAACGCGGAAAACTGAAGGCAGTCTCAGACCGAAAGCATTTGTTAACTGGAGCTGCCTCAGTGATCACGCATCAGTTGTCTCTCAAAGGTACAATACGATTGCAATAAATCACAATCCACTACACTGAAGTTGCAAAACACCTCAATATAACCTATGATGTCCGCGATGCGGAAAATGCGGGCGGAATCGCGGAATGCAGTCATATAATGGAATTTAACGTATAACGGAATGTCATGGAATTTGTCAAAGTTTGGATGAATTAATCAAAAGTAGGTCAGTACACTTAAATCTACTCGCTATGGACTAGTATCTATAAATATTAAGCCTTATTAAGAAACTTAAAAGGTCCTCATGGCAACCTGTCAAAATATAAGTTCGGTTTAGCCGAATATATTACTGTGGTGCAGTAGAATATCGTAATACAACTACAACAATTATTACAACTTTTGTTGAGAATAATCACACAACGCTAAATACGTTTACTTTAAGTTTTACAAAATGTTTACAGAATGTTTCTGGGTGATCTGTACTTATGTTATTATTAATATTACTGTTTATTTAATGTTGTTGTTATTAACAGTTTTCAGAATTAAAGACATGTTTAAAAGCATTTAAAGAATTTTTTTTTGACAGAGCTCTTGTTATTATTAATTTTGGCATTCATTTTCATTTTTACACCAGACACGTATATCGGTTCAAAATATCGGTTATCGGTCTACTTGATCTGTAATAATCGGTATCGGCATCGGTCCTGAAAAACACATATCGGTCGACCCCTATGCTGTACCTCATATTTTAACTGATGTTATAAAGGTTAGTGCTGGGTGGTATAACCAACAATCTGTGTCACAGTGCTTTCCAAGATTCTGCTGCTTTCACAGCATATCACAGGATTATTTTACTTATGTAGCTTGAGCAAATATTCTACACCAGTATTTACGTACATTTATTGTCTCTTTTACAGATGAAGGCAGATGCCGTTACTGAAATGTCAAGACTCTTACCAGAAGTTCAGAACAGGTATTGTGTAATTTTCAATGAGCCAGCCTGTGGGATCTAACTTTTTGTTGTTTTAAATTGCACGTGAGTGAGTGAGAGAGCCTATGAAAGCACCAATAATCAAAATAATATACTTTCAAACATAATATACTTATTATACATAATAATATACTTTCAAACATAATGTTAAACTAATATGTTGAATAGAGATCGACCGATATATCGGTTTACCGATATTTTCGATATTTAAGCATTTTACCATAATCGGTTATCGGTTTTGTAAAAAAAATATCGGTATTTTTATTTATTTTTTACATAATTATACAGAGTATAACCAGCAGTGAAATGTGTTCTCTGTATTTGACCCATCCAAGTACACACACACCTGGAGCAGTGTTCACTCAGGAGAAGCTCCAGCACGACCACGCATGTAACTTTATACAAGATTAACTTGTTTGAAACACGCTGAATTATATTAACATTTACTATAGAACCATTGTTTAATAAACATCTAAATAAATACATCTCTATCGAAATTAATTATTTATTATCTCCGCAAGCGATCGCAGTTTGAGTATAGTTCTGTGTAAATAGATAAACCGCTGTCAGCAGTTATTTCATAATCTAGAATGACAAAAAACATTTGAATAATTCTGATAAAACATGCCAGTTGAGAAATGCAATAAAATACAATGTTTTGTTTGTTATAGCTTATTTCAATATTACAGAGAATATTATTCAGTGAATTAACATTATCCAGTGAATTATTATTATTCACTCTTTAGCCTATTCAACTGCTTATAAACCTAAAACTGTAGTTTAAAATGAAGTTGATATTTTGTTTGAGTTTTCCTCTTTTCCTTAGGTTTTAAATAGCCTGTAAGCGCCGTTGCGTTTTACTTTGACTTTAATATCAGCAGCAATTCGGCCAAGCAGTGTTTAAAATAAAAACAGCAAATACTGTGGAACCAAATAAATGAGAAACGAATGTTTTTTTAAACATTATCACTTAGATCAGGGGTAATAGATCGTATTCACCTCTCTCGTATTCTCTGTTTAGAGGAGAAATACGGTTCTCATGGCGCTGTGAATACAGACTGAACGCGGCTCAAAGCCGCTGTATGAGAACATGATACACAAACTACTGCTCTCGCTGGATAAACACAGGATACACACAAGATTGGATGGGCAAGTTTTGTAATCAAGGTAAAACTGATTACAGTGACATGATCCTGCATTAGGCGCGCGTTATGTCCGTTATAAATGATGCGCAAACGAACCGTATGTGCGCTCTCGGTTCACTATAACATCATATTTCAGCTTGAATACAGCGACGTGAATAATAATAAAATACTATTTTATTTATCATTATTAAATGAATGCAACATAAAGATACATCACAACAAGCCTTTTTAATTATTTATTTAATGTGTATTTTATCATTTATATACTTTTCACTTGGTAGATCTCGGTGAGTTTTCTCCTTGACCTAGATTAATGTCAGACTCAGAACAGGCTTAAAACGGGCGCATTTACATTTGGTTTTGAAACTCTTCCACATCGTCTTGTCTGTCTCGCCTCACTCTTCTTGTCTGTGTCACCTCACTCTTCTTGTCTGTGTCACCTCACTCTTCTTGTCTGTGTCACCTCACTCTTCTTGTCTGTGTCTCCTCACTCTTCTTGTCTGTGTCACCTCACTCTTCTCGTCTGTGTCTCCTCACTCTTCTTGTCTGTGTCACCTCACTCTTCTCGTCTGTGTCTCCTCACTCTTCTTGTCTGTGTCACCTCACTCTTCTCGTCTGTGTCTCCTCACTCTTCTTGTCTGTGTCTCCTCACTCTTCTTGTCTGTGTCTCCTCACTCTTCTTGTCTGTGTCACCTCACTCTTCTTGTCTGTGTCTCCTCACTCTTCTCGTCTGTGTCTCCTCACTCTTCTTGTCTGTGTCACCTCACTCTTCTTGTCTGTGTCACCTCACTCTTCTTGTCAGTCACCTCACTCTTCTTGTCTGTGTCTCCTCACTCTTCTTGTCTGTGTCACCTCACTCTTCTTGTCTGTGTCACCTCACTCTTCTTGTCTGTGTCACCTCACTCTTCTTGTCAGTCATCTCTCTTCATGTGATAAATGAAATCTGATCTGTGATGCAGAGGTCTGCGCGGGACTATTTTAGGTTGTATTCGCACACCCGCTCCCGAAATATTGTTTGTTCACATTTCTGCTGAAAGAAAGAGAGCTAGGCTAACAAATACAAGTTTAGTCTGCATAAAGGTGTATTTATTTTATTTTGTCTTGTCAAGAGTCTTGAATTTATTGACTGATAAATGTCAATAACATTTTGCTGCCAACACGGAATAAAGTTTCACAGAGAGGAAAAAGTTATAAAAATTGTAATCCTTATTATAATTTGTTTTGTCAGGATATAATTTGTTTATGCTAACATTCAGCCTACAACACAATAGGAAAAATGTAGGTTTAGCCTAATAGCTATTTTATTAGTCTTGTCAAAACAATAAATTAATTTAACATCTTGCTGTTAACACAGTGAAAAGTGCAGCAGAGAAAAAATAAATAAATTTGACACAGTCTGTCATTTAAAATGATAGGATAAGCACAATACAAAAAAAGGAAAGAGAATTGCACGTCCTTCAAGGACAGCGGAGTAATAAATCTGGTCGGGACAGCCGGGGCAATGCAGAACTAGACTGCTGTGATGCAAGACTCTCGTTCGTTCGTGCGCTGCATTTAGCAGCCGCGTTCAGTTTTAATTTTAGTGTCCTCTATCTGAACGAATTTATTTTTATTACAATAAAAACAATCTTTATAACAGTAAATAAATATCGGTTCTGAATATCGGTTATCGGTACATAAATGTATAAAGTATCGGTATCGGTTATAAAAAATCAATATCGGTCGATCACTAATGTTGAATATAAAAATATTTAAAACATCTAGTTCTTATATATTTGCATACAACAGTCATACATCGCTATTAGTACTGCGCCACCTGACAAGTTTGCCGCATCGACGCACGGATGTTATATCAGTCTAAAAGATCTGCAAAATCAGTCAACGGTGAAAATCAAAAGTATATTTATTTTAAAAACAACAGTGTAACACTAAATATTGGACATAAGCGAAGACGTAAAAAAGTATTTAAAACAGGTAAGTTCATATATTTGGAGTAAAGTTAAATTAAACAAACAGCCCTGTGTTAGACTGATTTATTATCTGCAATTTTTATGATGATGATGTAGAATATGCATTCATATTTTTAACGATGCAGTATATTCGTTTTGTCTTATAATTAATATAACCCATACTGTCGTGTAAGGCATTATCACAAGGGCTATTTATCCCAATTAAAATGCGTGCAAACATGACTGATTTTATAAAGCAGTTATAAAAGTTAATAAAGCCTCAGCAGAACTGTTGTGCATCGCCAATCAAAGCACGGTGCTGTTTTGTTTCTGAATGAATCGCATGAATGAATATCCTGTCAAACCGCTCTGTCCTTTCAATGCAGTGTTTTGACATCAATAAGGCTTGAATGTTTAAACTGACAGGGCTTAAAATCACTTGCAAATGATAAACACTCTCTCTATCATGGTTAAGCTTCGCAATTAATCTGCAAATCACATGCATTCTGAACTGTGGGTCATGGTCCGAGATCACAAATCAACTACGATCTCTTCTGGGCATTGTGCCTGTTGTGCACATCACAGTGTAGATGCTAAAACGATATATCCTGCATTCCCTATTTTACAACCCATAAAAATGGTTGAGATCAAAATACAATTGACATTACTTTAAGCTTAATCTTACTTAAAAGTTTAATATGGCAGAAATTAAGAATTTAAGAAAAATAACAATTTTATCTCATAGTACAACCGTAAAATTTCTATACTAATGTTTATGTAATTTTTTTTAGTTTACAGACATTAAAATATGAAACATGTCCATAAAAACTCGAAACAGCTCACTCCGGTGAACCGCTGCGAGTGATGTTAAACTCAGCATGGGGTTTACCCAAGTGTCAACCTCCCAGTCTCTCTTGAAACCAACACGGAAGTGACCAACACTGCAATTCATTGACTGGCCGCTAAAGACTGGCTCAAAAAAGGAGTCAGTCCCATAGACCTCCCATGTTAAAACAAACTACCATGTTACAACATGTTCACTCCCGTGCTTCAAAACGCACAACCTAGACTGAAATGTGTGTGTGTGTGTCATTGAAACACAAATTTAGCTGTAGTCAAGTGACTTTGTGCGACTCACCTTATCCCACTCGTGGGTTGCGACCCACAGTTTGAAAACCCTTGATTTAGCAGATGCTTTAATCCAAAACAACGTACAAATTAAAACAATAGAAGCAGAGTGCTAAAACAATAACGATAATTATAGCATTATTATTTTTCTCTATAAAATATAATAAAAGTTGATTATATGTTCAATATAATGTGTATGCAATATGCAAAGAAAAAAAATGATGCATCAATACACTGGTTTTCTGTTCAATTTAGCTGTATTGTAGCTATATCTACTTCTCTGTTTATGGATATGAAGAATCACACAGTTACTGGGCAGGATAGACCTGACAAATTGAAAACAGTCCCACTTTTTAATGTACTGATTCATATTAAGATGATAATTTTTTTTTGGAAGATTGATTGACGATGTACTCACTCATAAAATGCATTGTTAATTTTGAACAAAAAAGTTGCACACTTGCAGCTGAGGTGTTGTAAAATCATTTAGGCCTAAATGTTGTGTGCATCCTTATGTGAGTTGGTATTTGACTATCCAGCTGTGTTCATTTTACATCTCAACCATAGAAAGTGAAAATAGAAACTTAATAGACAGTCAAGAGTCATGTTAAAGGCGTAATTTCAATTTGTGGCCTACAAGCAGACTTACAGTGTCTAGATTTGTTCTTCGAGTTTCTTTAGCTTGAGCAAATATTCTACACCAATATTTACGTACATTTATTCTCTCTTTTACAGATGAAGGCAGATGCCGTTACTGCAATGTCTAGACTCTTACCAGAAGTTCAGAACAGGTATTGTGTCATTTTCGTTGAGTGTGCTTACTTTATATATGCCAAATAGAAAATTAACATAGAGACTTGTGGTAGAGTTACACGCTGTTAATCAGAAAACACACTGCATTGCAAGGACAGAATGGTTTGCCAGGACACTGTATTGAAACCATAGTCATTGTAGTTACACCATATGTGAACCTGAAAACACACTACATTGCAAGGACAGAATGGTTTGCCAAATATTGGATATTGGATAAATATTAGTTTAAAGAACTAAATATTGGACATAAACGAAGACGTTAAATAAAAGTATTTAAAACAGGTAAGTTCATATATTTGGAGTAAAGTTAAATTAAACAGACACATCAGTCATATAGCGCTCTGGACCGTGCTCCCCATGACAAGCCCTGTATTAGACTGATTTATTATCTGCAATTTTTTATGATGATGATGTAGAATATGCATTAATATTTTTTAACGATGCAGTATCAGCATGTTTATTCATACAGCTGTTCAAGAAAAGATGTCTCTTACTCTTGACATAATTTGTAAATATAGGTTTATCACCTTGCAGTTCAATTTTGTTGTGGGCTTAGTTTTATAGTCTGTTTTTAAAACATTTCCAATGAAGAGAAGAAGCCTAATCCTCATTTGCGCCTGTGTGTTGAGCGGTGAAATAGTGGGGCAATTTGATACTAAAAGCTGAATAATAACAGGCCTAATAATCAGGGCTGCACTCGACTAAGAATTTATCTGGTCGACTAGTAGTCGTTCATTTGAAGCATTAGTCGACTATTCACACGTTTATTAATAAACCATTTAAATAATAATAATGAGCCTTTAATTGCCTACGTAGCTTAATAAGTGCTCAAGCACACGCACAAAGCTTGCCACAGCACCAGCAGAAGTAATGAATGTGTCAGGGAAAAACAGTAAGGAGGCTGTGTTAACATTTTAATAATTTGATAAACTAGTGCTTTTTTTGTTTTCGGTTTAAGAGATGAACTCGCAACACTGACTCATCATCTCCATGGTATTGATGCACCTATATGCATGTTTCATACGGATTACATAATCTGAGAATATTTGTATTTCATTTGAATTAGTTTATTTGAAAGTAGACACTTCACTCTCTATATATATATTTATTGATGTCTTTAAGGCAAAGATATACATGCAGTTTCATGTTCAAGTTCACAGAGACCGAGACGGCTGTGCGCATCCCGTTTGCTTTATTTTACAAAAGCACAATGTTTCGTTGTTATTATGAGTGCACACAAATTTAAACGTAGAGTCTTTACATATTTGAAATATGTATTAATTTTATCTGTATGAGCAAAAATTGACGAATGTTTAAAGAGCAAGTGAGCGCACCGCGCCTCAATCTGTCCTGCAGTGAGCGCTGCTGTCCACTCCACACAAACACTTCCATAGCGCACATTTCTCTGGGTTAACATTAGATTGAGCGGCCATGTAAAGTTGCTAATACGTACATTTTCAGATGATAAGCCATATTTGTGGTGTAATTATGATAATTATTGTTGTGAAACCAATGGCTACACCATATGTGTAGCATATGTATGCACTTCATTATGTAAGTGAATGCTGCTTTATATAAAGCTTTAAAAAGTCCTTAAAATTCTTTGAATATGGTGAACAAACTGGTGATCTGCAGTTTGGTTTTGTTTTAAAGGGGTCATGAACTGCCTTTGTTTTTTTTATCTAATAGTTGTGTATGTTCGACAGTCTACATCATTCATAGATGGACGATGCTGTGATTTTAGGGCAAAAACACATAAATATTTAGTACATATCAAATGATCTGTAATAACAGACAAAGCAATAGTGATCACGTAATAAAAGCAGTTACTCACTCTTGTGTGACATTACTGTCAGATCCAATATAGTCGTACAGCGTCGTCTTTAAGTTTCAGGTTTTCCGAAAAATCCTGTGCCGAATTGTGCATCGCTTGTAAATTAATCCACGGTAAAATGAAGATTAATTTCAGAAAAAAATGTGCGATTTAATATATATATATTTTTTTTAATCAATTGACAACACTCACTGATAAGTGATTTTATGCACTTTCTGATACAGTCTCAAAGTATTGTATCAAACTAAGGTTATTCAAATAAAGGAATATTTCCAACTCTGTGTAAATATTCAAAAATGCCTGTTTTTTTTCTTATTGAATCATATACTCGATGTTTGAATGCAGTGATTGGATAGCATAGCATAGACGAAAATGGGAGATTAATCAAAATGAACATGCTGCAGAAATAACTTAAAAGAGTTGTAAGACTTGAGCAGTGTGCAGATCCCTGTTTGTCTTATGACTGTAATGACACCAGCAGTGCTTATTAAATTAGGAGCTAAGATCACTGTTTAAAGAAACCGTGACAGATAGTTGATCAAAATAAACTTAATTAGATAAAGTCAACATGTTCATGGTTATTTCGAAGACAAACACCGATGTTATGTCAAAGTCCTTTCTGAAATTGAGCTGTTAGGGCTGCACAGTATTTAAGAAAGCAACAACAACAAAAACTGACATGCAATATATTTTTTCTGCCGTATGAGAAATGGCAATGGTAAACCATCTTTTTTAAGGCTGAACAGTTTGGGAAAACTTGAGAAATGTGGGTGTTTACGCTTGTGTTAACTCTTTATAAGAACCAACTCAAACCTCTTTCAGTAGCTCTTTTCATTGACCACAATCCTACTATTTTTTGACCAATTCATTATAAAAAATAAACTAAAAACAAATATTATTTTACTGTAAATTTAAATATAATAATAAAAATTGTATAGTAAGACCGTAAAATTGCAATACTAATTTCTACTATTTACGTCTTAATTTCTTGATTTTTACCACAAGCTTTTATTTTGACGGTTTTCAGAGTGAGGCACAACAGTTTTTCCGTATAAGCAGACAACTCATAATCCTTTGTTTCTCTGTGTGACTTTTATTGTAAGGCCTTTTTAAAACCTCTAAACTATCAGACTTTCAGATTTCTTATAGGCAATGACATTATCTAAAACAGTTGGCTTTATACAATGCTACTGAATGCATATAGAGCAGTTCACAGTATTTTGCTTTCTTGTTTATAGTGACTGGACGTGTTGAACATCGTGAGGAGAGAAGAATGATGAAACATTTCTACACAGCCAAAGGACATATGGCCACTAAAGAGCGAAAAAGCTGAAGAGCCTGTGCTAAAAACATTCAGTGAAAACATAAGGGGTTAACACTTTACAATACTGTTCCATCATTAATGAATAACTACACGAGAAAACATGAGTAACGCAAGATTAGCACTCTAGTAACTAACAAGAAACTCTGATTAATGAATTAGTAAGTGATCGTGCTTAGTCAAATGTTTTGCATACCTCCCCAAGAACTACTGCATAAATATAATTAATATGAAAACATAGTGTATAATCAATTCTAAAGTGAAGGTCATGGCAATCCACTAGTAATGACTCAATTATTACCAAATTCTTCAGAAAGAATTATTAATTATTTGGATCAGTATTCTAAAGTGAAGATCATGATAACTCCTAGTAATTAATGACGTTATTGTAAACTTTTGAAGTTTTTGTAAGTTTCTGGTTAGTAATTAATTTTGCTAACACTTAAATCATTACTAGTGGGTTGCCGTTATCTTCACTTTAGAATACTGATCCAAATAATGAGTAATTTATTCAGAAGGATGTAGTAACACATCAGTCATTACTATCCAAAACCTTACATATATCTCAAAAGCTTACAATGACGTCAGTCAATATTAGAGAGTTATTATGCTTTTCACTTTAGAATATTGATCCAAGTAATTAATAGTTTCTTTAGAAATATTTGGTAATACTTGATTTGTTACTAGTGGATTATCATGATCTTCACTTTATAATTAAATATACATTATGCATAATTCACATAAATTTTGAACCTGTATACAGTAGTTCTTAGTAGTTATCCAGGAGATATGAAAATAAAAATCATAGTTATTTATTAGCTAATAGTGAACTATCAGTTTCAACCGAGTGCTATTTACTAAATTGTTAATCAGTTTCTTGGTAGTTAATAGTAGTTACTAGAATGTTAATAGTGCTTTAGTCATTTGTAAGACAGAGGAGGTCTGAAGGTTAGTGATGTCTGCACCTTCTAACCACTACGCTGTCAGTATTTACTGAATACAGCTATAAAAATGTGTTTTTCCAGCTTAGTTCTCAAAGATTGTTGCACTTTATAATGATGATATTTCAACTCTTGTTGTAAATATTTTTGTAATACTTTTTACTGGATTTAAAAGTTGAAAATTAATTGATCCTTGCTGCTGTTGTAGCTAACATACACTTCTTCACTGAACTAGGTTTGAATTAAATGTTCATTTTCTGTAGTTGACGAAGCTGCTTTCTACGAGCAGTCTGTAATTTTTGTAAAGGCCGGGACACACCAAACTGACTTCAAAGAACTATCAGCGATGAAAGCCGACAGTGTTGTCGCCTCGCGGTGTCGGACCAAAAATCTGTGCTTGAACACCGCACAGACTACAGCCCTCTGCAAACTAACACGTGTGTTCTGTGCCTGCGTGAGAGGAGTTAGCGGTCTATATCAGCAGCTATCAATAGTATATATTCTTTATTCAAAATGAGATCCCGATATACGAGATAAACGGATATACTAAATGGAAATAAAACAGTGCTTGCTTACTATTTTGAATATCAGTTGTATTGATAACTTCATTTTAAGCGACTTTCATGTTGTTATGAAAATATTCACATATTGAAATGCTTGGGTAAGATCACGTAACATCAGAACAGTCTTCTGTCTGTGCTGCCTTCATTTACTTACTCGTTTTCATCACTTTCGCTGTAATTCTGGAGCACTGACTCGTTTGCTGAACTGAGCACCGATCAGAGTTCTCACTCGCGTCGACGTGAGGAACACGCCAAACAAACTACACTAGCGCAACAGATGCTCACCGACCGGTGGCTTGGTGTGTCCCGGCTTAAGGTATGAAATAAAAAAACAGGGTTTTTAATTATTATTTTTTTAATCTGGAATGAAGTATCTGCATTGTTTGCAAGACTATCAAAATGTATGTTCACATGGACTGTTTTAAAGCTGTTGTAGTAAATCCAAAATGGATGTTTCCATCACTCAGGTGCCTCTTTAATCCTGAGGAATTGTTTCTTCCCTGTAATCAGTGTATGAGTGAGTCTGTTCATTAAAATCTGTCTTCAGCAAGATTCATTGTGAATGTGTTGTTTTATACTGCACTAGAGTGTAACTCAAAGAGACATACATTGTTTTTCTTCTATAGGCATTCAGTAGGTACTCCTTAAGGCCCTTTCACACTGAGTTTGATTAAGCAGCACAACTATATGATGAGATGACACTCTTGAATTAAAAGAACAGGTCCCAATGGAGCTATTCACACTGTGTGCGATCATTCGCAGCATGACAAAGCAATTTTTGACAATGTCAAACTTATCTGCAGTCTAAACTGCAAATAAAAGTTTTTGCTATGGCATTAAATGCATATAAATATACAGTTTGGACTTCAGATATAAATTTAAAATAGTTTAATTATATAAAACAATTGTATTATTGTTTATATAATATATAATTATCGTAGTTTATTATTATGATTTCACAGTCCTAGTAAACCCTTATGTCTTTGTAGTGCAGGGTGTTGTCATGTTTGTGTGTATTGGTTATATTCTAATGAGCTGTGATGTCATCGTGACATCACACTGTCCTTGTAAACCGTTGTGTCCTCATAATTCAGGTTTCTGTCTTCCAGGACATATGTCCTTGTAAATCAGCAAAACTCAGGATGTCGTGTATCTTGTTTTATAAATGATAAATAACAAATAAATGTTGTGTTTTGATGCCCTGATTTTTTAAAGCATTTATTTTTTATTTGAAAGCTCTACTATAAAAGGAAAGCATAGTCCCTATAAACCACGTTTTTTTCTGGTTTGAAGAAAATGTCCTTATAATGCAGGCTTACCTGTATAGGTGTGTGTGTGTGTGTGTGTGTGTGTGCGTGTGTGTGTGTGTGTGTGTGTGAGTGAGTGTGTTTGTGTGTGTGTCTTTGTGTGTGAGAGTGTATGTGTGTGTGTGTCTGTGTCTGTGTGTGTGTGTGTGTGTGTGTGTGTTTTCTTGTCAGCGGACACAGAGAAGTATAAGAAGTGTGTGTTTGCAGCAATATGCTGACACACTTATGACAAATTCCATGAATAAACATGAGTCATTAGCATATAAATGAGCTGTAGATGTGTTTGCGTCTCTGAGATCAGTAACATGCCGCTTTGCTTCGACGTCATTCATAAACGTCAGCTGGCGTCTGATTGGCTGTGGCATGGCTCTGAGAGTCGGGGGCGGAGCCTGTGGTTGATTACAGTAGCTGTGAGAGTCACATCTTCTCTCTGATGATTGTACAGATGATCTGTAGTGAACGTGAGCAGACGGTTCAAGCGGATCCGTGTCATATGAGGCTCTCTACAGGTGAGCGGCCAATCAGATTTAGCAGCAGGTCTCAGATCAGCAGTCATATGGGTGGCAGATGCTCACACTGTGAGTACAGTATGCTCACTTTATTAATCCGTATGCATCCGCAGACTGCTTCATGTGTTACTGCTCAGCATTAGCTGTTAGTATGCACTACATAGTGTACTGCTTGTTTGAGTTGTGATCATATGAGTTTTTCTCTATGATCTTTGTGCACTACTGATTATCAGAAAATAAGAAAAAGAACCTGATTTAAACATACTACATGTGCTAATTAACAAGGAAACCTTTCGCTTAATTATGGTGAATGTGCACTTCAAATCTTAAAAGCATATTTTTAATAAACTGTACTTGCAGAGAACATAATCTAATATGGCCACTTAAGTGTACTTAAAGAGAGTGCACTTGTTTGTTAAGTACAGTAAATACACTTAAGTGCATATTGTAATGATGTCATATTAAAAGTTTTAATTTAAAGCACAATTGAAATCATGATTTTTTTTATAATTGTTTGTCGTGCTTTAAATAAGTTCTTATTCTGATGTGTTGACTAACATATTAAAGCACATGTAAAGTACTTAATTATCATTTTGACTGTAGTGTGTTATTTGATATTAGTTCATATATTTTAAATGCACTAAACTGCAACGCCATCATTATGTCGTTATAAAATTAAAGTAATTATGAGACTACTTCAAAAAGACTCTAAAGTTCAGCTAAACTTAAGTTAGTTGCATTTAATATAAAATTAGTTTAATTGCAAATAACGAGTTAAATGTCTACTTTCAGTATACACGTATATTTCTTCTGTAATAAGTTGTTTTTAAGCATGCTGCTTTTTTCATTGTTTCTCAGTGGATTGTGTGTTGTAGCTGATCATTTAACACAACAAACGCTGTGTGTGTGTGTGTGTGTGTATGCGTGTGTGTGTGTGTGTGTGTGTGTGTGTGTCTGTGTACCTGTCTTTCTATCCTGGTGGGGACTTAAACCTGAATACACACAGACTCGTGTCACGGTGGGGACCTAAATTGAGGTCCCCACGGTAAACAAGCTAATAAATCACACAGAATGAAGTTTTTGAAAATCTAAAAGTGCAGAAAGTTTCCTGTGAGGGCTAAGTTTAGGTGTAGGGTTGATTTAGGGCAATAGAATATACGGTCTGTACAGTATAAAAACATTATGCCTATGGAGAGTCCCCACAAGGATAGCAAACCAGACGTGTGTGTGTGTGTGTGTGTGTGTGTGTGTTTGTGTGTGTGCGTGCATGTAGTGTGCGTGTGTGCATGCGTGCGTGCGTGTTTGAGTGTGTGTGTGTGTGTGTGTGTGTGTGTGTGTGTGTGTGTGTGTGTGTGTGTGTATGTGTGTGTGTGTGTATGTGTGTGTATGTGTGTGTGTCTCTGAATGTGTGCGCTCAGCTCTAGCTTTGGCATTGTGATGATGATCCGCATCAGTGAATTCTGGGTGACCTGGTTGACTGATCTGAATAGCTGTGACCTCCATAAATCACTGTGGATCATTACAGACGGAGGCCACATCCGTCAGAATCCGAGTTTGTGTGCGCAAGAAGCCGTCAGATGCTGCGTGATTTGTGTAGATGAGTTTATCAAACTGAGCAGCACAAGTGTGTAAATTGAAATATGTAAAACTAAATTAACTTTTTTTCTCAGAATTGTGAGTATGTCTCGCAATATATCTCCAAATAATTGCTATATGTAAACTTAAAATTGCAAGTTATAGAGTTGCAATCTTCTCTTGCAATCGCAAGATGTAAATTCACAATTATGTCTCTGTAACGGATGTGTATGCCCGTGGTGTCAATGTAAACCTCACTCCCCTGACCTCAAAAAGAGGCGCTCTAGCAACTGACGCTAGAGGCTGTAGCCTTTGGCGTTCCTTGTTAGAGCGCCCACCTCCTGCGTGGGAATCCCGGGTTCGAGACCCGCTCGGCACTAGATACGAGTTTGGACGATGCGGACCCGGTGTTACATCTCTATGAGTTTATATCTGATAGTTACGAGTTATTAGCTAATTATCAGGTATAAATAAGAATAAATAAGAATTGCAAGATGTGAACTCGTATTTGCAAGATGCAAAGTCTCAATTCTGACTTTTGTCTTATAAAATTATAAAGTTATAAAAATGTAATGTGAGTTTTTTGGGCGAGTTATTGATTGTAAGATGCAAATTCAGAATTACGAGATTGTAAAAAAAGGATAATGTCAGCTATAAAGTCGCAATTCTCAAATTTTACTCAGAATTGCTCGTTTATACCTCGCACGTGTGAGTTATTAATTGCAAGATGTAAGCTTAGTTATAAAGTCGCACTGACTTTTTTCTATCTTGCAATATCTTGTAGTTGCATGTCATTATTAATTTTGAGATGTAAAATCAGATTTGAGAGAAAAAGTCAAAATTGCAATATGTAAACCTGCGAGTTATAAAGTCACAATTTTGGGATTTTTCCACAAAATTGCGAGTTTATATATTGCAATTACGAGTTATTAATTATGAGACGCAAATGTACATTATTTTTCATAATTGCGAGTTTCCAGCTCACAATCGTAAGTTATGTAAACTCAGATTGCTGAGAAAAATATTGCGCAACTATTGCGCAATCGCAAGATGTTACGACTTTTATCAGTTTATATCTCATAGTTGCGAGTTATTGTCAGATGTAAAGTCCGAATTCTGAGAAAAAGTTATAATTGCAAGATGTGAACTAGGATCACGATACTTGTGTCACGATACAATACTATTGCGATTTGAAATATATAGCGATAATCTGCGATATAGTGCCATTTATTACCTTTTTCCAACTTCAAATTATGTCCCATAAAGAAAACTTTGGCAACATCAAAAAAATTTGTTTATCTCACTGCTGCAATGGAAAATGGGATTGCCAAGCAAACAAAATTACTAACACTTTCATGAAAACCTGACATAAATGTTGCATGCACCTGACAAACTCAACTATTTATATTACAGTCTAGTCTAGTCCACCTTAATTAAATATAAACATGTATGCACTACTACAGGTATTTTGAACAATTAAACTTTAACTTGTACGAAAAAGTTGTGCAGACCCTTCAGCAATTGGGGCTTTTGAAAGTAAATTACTGTTAAATTGAAAATAAATAAAACAGTCTTGCATCCGATTTAAACGCGGACGGGACTTTCCTGATAACTTTCCGAACAGAAAAAGACTCAACACTACCATCTAGTGGACTGTAAAGAAGTTCATTTTATTATTCTACCAAATAGTTTAATAAAAGATCGATACTTGGCATCCGTGTATCGATACAGTATTGCCGCGGAAAATATTGCGATACTATGCTGTATTGATTTATCTCATGTGAGCTCGCATTTGCAAGATGTAAAGTCGCAACAATGTTGCAATCCGAGTTTAGAAAAAGACAGAATTGTGAGATAAGAATTTATAGGGTGGGAACAAGCTTCAAATACAGGTACAGGTGCAGGTGTAATGTGGTGTGTTTGTGTGATGGGTCAGCGCCGCGGTCAGTCGAGTGTCAGAAATGAATCTCACTAGAGCTGGGCTTTCACACGTTACCATTCCACTGAAAATAAATTGCATCCGTTACAGGCCAGTTTTCTGCTGATTCTGGGATGTGTTGTGAAGGATGGACCTGTTGATTGTGCTGGTGTTTTGAGCTCTGGGCCGCTCATTCGTGACTGATTCTCTCACACTTTGAATGGCGTTTTGTTCTGGGATCGTAGGGTCGTGGCTTTTGAGGGCAATGAAGGGAAATTATTTCTATTCACCTGCAGCGCTTGAATGAGGAGAAAAGAGCCAAACAATCACTGCATCTGATGGGAAATATCTCACACTCTTTCTATACATACACAAGCAGTTTGGAATCAGAAAGACTAGTTAATGCTTTTAAAAAATCAGCATATTATAATGATTTCTGAAGATTATGTGACACTGGAGACTGGAGTAATGATGCTGAAAATACAGCTTTGATCACAGAAATAAATTACAGTTTAACACATATTCACAATTGTATAAATTGTAATAATATTATAATATAATAATGCAATAATATTTTTTACTGTATTTTTGATCAAGTAAATGCAACTTTGGTGAGCAGAAGAGACTGTTTTATATTTAAATATCCTTGTTATTACAATATTTAGACAGGTAGTGCATATATATATATATATACACATAATGCATTTTGACACGCTGTTTGAGTTTACACACATTATATTGTCTCGTTGCTGAGTCTGAAGTTCTTGCATTTAAATAATGCACTTTATTATAATGTCAGATTATGAAATTATATCTAAAGATGCACTTAAAAATAACTTAAGTTCAGCCACTTACACATGATTTAAGTTTAATGCTTCTTGGTTTCTTGCACTCGTTTCTCACGCATCACATAGTTCGACACTGAAGGTGAATGTCTTACATTAAATGTCCTTTCATCGTCCCACACAATGAGGTGTCAGGTTGGTGTGTTACAGGCACAATAGAGGCAGAGCCGGACGGGATCGTACACTTTTACACTCCACGGACACAATGAGCGTCTTTATGTGTGTGTGTTCAGAGGGACTGTGGAGTGGGAGTGAGTTCTCCTCCAGAGGAAACCTTTGAGACAAGCAGGTGGAGTCGGAAGAGAGGCTTTCACAAGTACATTATTGTTAATGTACAGACTCAATGAGAGGCTTCAGTCCTACACACATACACTCATGGAGACTCACTCACTCACTCACTCACTCACTCACTCACTCACTCACTCACTCACTCACTCACTCACTCACTCACACACACACACACACACACACACACACACACACACACACACACACACACACACACACACACACACACACACACACACACACACACACACACACACACACACACACACACACACACACACACACACACACACACACACACACACACACACACACACACACCACCTGCCTTACAGCAGTTCTGGCCACTGCTGTTTGGCAAGCACATGTAGGTCCGTACGGACAACATCTCCTACTCTGGAGTCAGACGCAGCTCAAATTG
This sequence comes from Gymnocypris eckloni scoliostomus, assembly GCA_027564155.1. Taxonomy (NCBI): domain Eukaryota; kingdom Metazoa; phylum Chordata; class Actinopteri; order Cypriniformes; family Cyprinidae; genus Gymnocypris; species Gymnocypris eckloni. Next base: position 25,780,531 of record CM050434.1, on the reverse strand, counting down.
CTGCACCCGTCCACATTCCAGGGGAGCTCAATCGTGCAGCTGACTCATCCCGAGATGATCTGGCTGATCTGGAATCGATTTGGGGAAGCTCTGTTGAACCTGTTTTCTTTCCCCGAGTCCTCCCACTGCCAGCTGTATTTATCCCTGACCGAGGACCCCCTCAGCATGGATGCACTGGCATGCCCCAGTGAGCCTGCTCACACAGACACTGTGCAAGGTCAGGGAGGACGAGGAGCAGGTCCTGCTAGTTGCGCCGTACTGGCCCACTCGGACTTGGTTTCCCGAACGCAATCTCCGCGCGACAGCCCCTCCCTGGCACATTCCTCAAGGTTCAAGGTTCAAGGTTTCTTTATTTGTCACATAATAGTTATACAGGGCATAACTAGAAGTGAAATGCAATCGAATCAGGTCCGCTCAGTGACAGTGCAAAACAATAAGAATACAAATTATATAAGTAACATAACACAAGGGCATACATATGGTAAGAAAAGGAGAAATAAGAATAAAATGTGCAATGAAATAAAAAAGTGCAAAACAATAAGATGTGCAAAAAACAATAAGATGTGCAAAAGGGGAAGGATTCCTCAGAGGAAGGATCTAATTTCTCAGGGGCTCGGCACCATATGGTATCTGCGTCCAGACCTGTGGAACCTCCATGAGTGGCTCCTGGACGGGACGTGGCAGACTTGAGATTTCATCGTGAGGTTCATGAGGGGTGCCAGGAGGTTAAATCCTCCTAGGTCACTTCTGGTACCCTTCTGGGACCTCTCTATCATCCTGGCTGGTCTTCCGAGGGGTCCCTTTGAGCCGCTGGACTCAGTTGAGCTGAAGTTTCTGTCGGCTAAGACAGCACTCCTGACAGCACTCACTTCTATTAAAAAGGTCAGGGACCTCCAAGCATTTTCGTTGAGTGAAGTGTGCCTTGTGTTCGGGCCGGCCTACTCTCACATGTGAGAGCCCGGCCTGGATGCGTGCCTAAGGTTCCCACCACGCCCTTCTGCGATGAGGTGGTGAACCTGCAAGCACTGCCCTCGGAGGAGGCAGATCCAGCCTTGGCGTTGCTGTGTCCTGTAAGAGCATTGTGCATATACGTAGACCGCACCCGGAGCTTCAGAAGCTCTGAGCAGCTCTTTGTTTGCCATGGAGATCAGCAGAAATGGAAGAATGTCTCCAAGCAGAGGTTGGCCCACTGGATAGTGGATGCCGTCACCTTGGCTTAACAATCTCAAGGCGAGCCGTGCCCCCTGGGCTGAGGGCTCACTCCACACAGAGTTTTGCCTCCTCCTATGCGTTGGCGCATGGCACCTCAGAGGGCAGACATCTGTAGAGCTGCGGGCTTGGCAACACCGAACACCTTCGCCAGATTTTAAAATCGTTGAGCCAGTCTATTCCCGTGTGTTGGGTAACAGGTAATTGGCGGGAAGAGTTGGCCGGTGTCACCCGGGGATGCGAGCGCATTTTTCCTCCTCCAGTTTAGTTCCTCAGATGGCGAACCCTGGTGGAATCCTCCAAGCACCCCCGGCAGTCACACTGGGCGGTGCAGTCTGATGCAAGGCCCAGTACTGGTGTTAGCTCGCTCGGGTCTCCGGTCAGCCCCTGTAATGGGCTAGGTGTTCGTATGGCCTGATTCCCCTTCGGGTAATCCCATATGTGTATTCTTCCATGGTAAGGTAAGCCCGTGTCTTCCCTTTGACCGTGTATTCTGTAAGGCTCTGTTGGCAGCTCACCTCCCTATATCTAGGTAGGATCTGCCCCAGAGTCCAGTCGTATGTAGTACTGCCAAAAGCCTGGGTCAGTCCATATCAGTGTCTCCACATGTCACCTCCCTTCGGGCTGGATCTGGCCTCCGTAGCGCCCTTCTCCAGAAGGCCCGCTTCCCCTTCATTACTGCCAATTTGTAACAACAAATAGGAAAGACTTGAAGCTATCTTTTACCAAAGGTCGAAATCCCTTCCGACTTCTGTGGGGAAAAGAACAGCGGCTTGGCTATCTCCAGCAGCGATGTACTCAGTTGTCCTGCGGGCACCAAAGTTAGCAATTTGTGCTGGGGTGATGGGAAGGTTGTGACCTTTCGCATGGCATTTGTCTGTCACACGCTCACAAGGTTGTGACGGGGTTCAGATTGTGGCACTTTCCATAGGACCACTATGTCGTCACGACATAACTCGTAGTGACCAACAGATAGGGAACGTCTCGGTAACATACGTAACCCTCGTTCCCTGATGGAGGGAACGGGGACGTTATGTCCCCATGCCACAATCTTGACCTATCGCTGGTTGCCAGGGTCTCGTTCTCGGCTCCTCAGCGTAAAACCTAATGAGTGGATGCACCTGCCGCCTTTTATACCCGTATGCAGGGCCTGAAGTTAACTTTTTTGACCACCTGCCACAGTAACTTTTTACTAGCCAGTTTTTTTTTTTGCCTCATAAAGGTGAAAAATAGAAATCACACAAACATTATTCTTTAACTTGTAAGAATACACATTTAAGTGCTGTCAAGTTATTAACGAAATCATTATAAGTAATAATAACTCTTAGACTATATTTTTTTTACTCTTTTTATTCATTGATTTGCTGTGTCACAGACATAGTCATATGTCATAGTCATATATACTGACTGCTGCTAATCTGAGTCCACAAAAAAGGAGCAGATGCACTCCTCTTCCTCCACCTCTGCTGCAGCTGCATCTTCCATGAGGTCTGGTCTCCTTGACCGTATGCTGCTGGCATGCCACATCTCAACTGCTGTGCTAGGGTCAAAGTCTTTGATAGAGGACAGATGGACAAAGAGCAGGTCAGACAGTGTCTCACATTTGAGACTGGACCGCCAATCAGACTTCACCATCTTCATTACATTAAACCCACGCTCACAGTCTGCTGTTGATGCAGGCATGCATAACACCAGATCCACAAGGTCCAGGAAGTCAGGGCATGTCTCCCTCAGCATCCTGTTAACTTCAGCCCAGGTGATTTTCTCCAGTGTCTGTGGCTCCTTGTAGAGGCAGGACTTGATGATGGTCCACTGGTCTGCAATCAAATCGACATCAACTCCAGAAGAGATCAATATCGGCTTGAAGTGACTTGTGAGCCTGTCCACTTCTGAATCACCAAAGTCTGAAATTATATAAAAATATTATTTTAAAAGTTTGTAGTAGAAGTGTATGTTGTTTTGAGCAAAACATTTTGACCATTTTTAAAGTTGTGTTCTTTAATAATAGAAAATCATGCTGCTCTCTGGCATTAGAAAAAAATTGTACATTAAGTTATTGCAAGTTGCTTTGAGATGCTAACCTGCACTGTTTTCTGGATCAGGCCATTGTTGGAAGCTCACTATCTTTGTATCGCTCAGGATTCCAGACCCCACATCCACAAATCTGTTGTCCATGCTGTCGGACAGCTTGTCCAGAAGTTTGTCTTTGTTAGCCGTCATGTGGCTGGTGTCACTAAGTCTCAGGTTAACACCCATGTAAGTGTTGGAATCCAACACCTTCCTCAGCATCGGTCCAGGTCTGTAGTCAAAGTTTTAAGTTTTAGTTTACTTTTTTCAAAAGGATTTGTACATGAAGACTTTACAGTTTTAATCATTACAATACAATCTCAATGAGTGGTTCATTGGATACATGCTGTGTGAGTAAAGAGCGTTTTGCCTTTATCAGAATAAATTAATTTAATACACGTGTGTCAAGACAGAGTCATGACAAGAGGGAGGTCACATATTAAGAGGTAAAATTGGACTAGGTTTTAGGAATTAGAAAACCACTTTTTAAGCTGAAGCAAAGATTAATAACACTTTTTAAACTATAAACAGTAATCAATATAATTTTTTTATCATATAATTATAATATAATTATATTACCTGTATTTGTATTTGAGGATCACAGCCTGGGTGGAGGTTAGGCAACTGTGGACGTCAGCTACTGTTAAACATGACTGCTGCAATTTCACTGACAGGTTGCTAAGATGAGTCAACGTATCATGCAGGAAACTGCTGAACTTAAGTGCATCTCCATCTGTCACCAGCTTGTAGAACCCTCGTGCCTTGCTCTGTTGAGCAGCATTTACCCCTTCATAGTCTGGTGACTGCATCTTTAGAAAACAAGAACAAAATTAATTAAACTGGAAATGGAAGAACTGCATTTGACATGTTAAATCAAAATGTTGACAGATAAATAATATACAACAATACCTATAAGCTACTACTTAACTGCTCAAGGTGCTGAACAATCCCTTTAAACCCCCTTAAGAAATGGTCCAAGGCCCTCAATAGGTGAGAGACCCACCTTGTACCTCCTACTCTGGTGGGCATCAGTGGTTTTATCCCTAGCACTGAGAAACTGTCCTTTAATTTGGCTCTGTTTAGTGGGCTCCTGTGATAGAGGGTGAACAGGCCAGTCAAGAGGTCCTCAACTTTCCTACAATGACTGTTGGTCTTCATTACATCTTTAAATGCCAACTCAAGGCGGTGTGCCATGCAGTGGACTCCTAAAATGTATGTCCTTTCCCCACGAAGCCTGCTGACAACTCCTGTCTTGGATCCTGTCATAACGGCCGCTCCATCTGTCCCATAAGCAACTAGCTTTTCCTTCCATTCCTCCTCACCACCACTGACTGCAGACATCTGGGAGCATATTGCATCTGTTATATGTGCTGCATCTGCCTTTTCACATTTACATTTACATTTAGTCATTTAGCAGACGCTTTTATCCAAAGCGACTTACAATTGGGGAGTACATAAAGCGATTAATCTTGAAGAGGCAAACATACAGAGGAAGTGCCAATAACACCAAGTCTCAGGCATTGTTCAAATAAGCTAGCAAGGGAAGGAGAAAGATAAAGAGAAAGATGAAGATTTTGAAAAGTGAAAGAGTTTTTTTTTTATATTTTTTTTTATATATAGTCAAGTAGAGTTGAAAGAGATGAGTTTTCAGTTGTTGCTTGAAAATTGACAGGGATCCAGTATTCCGGATGGGGGTGGGAAGGCATTTTCAATGCCTGGATCCCCACAAACTGCACCTTGACTTTTCCTGCTCTGCTCATTCTAGTGTAGACCAACTCTTCTTCCATTACACTACTGTCTGTGGATCCATCTGCCATTATGGAGATGAACTTGGTGGCAGATATCTCCTCCTTTACCTTCCTCCTTTCAACCTCTGCTATGTAGTGCATGAAGACTTGGGCTTGGTTTGCATTTCTGTATGTCTTCCCTACAGCTAACCCTTTCTGTTCATCCACCCTACATAAACAATGACAATTCACAGTTAGCTTGATAACACATGCATGCCAGCGCATGCACGCACGTATACACACACACACACACACACACACACACACACACACATTTTCTTCTTTTATTTGGATCCACAAGGCAAGCAACAAAAACAGAATCCAAATACTTAGGGAAGTAAGTTTGCAGAATGACAGGTACACATGGCTAACATACATTCACAAGTCCTTAGATGAACGGCATTCAACACTCAAGGATAGACAAAACATCTCCGTTTCCATATTTGCATACTCCCAATAATGGCCGAAACTGAACAAAATTTAGCAAGTTTTTTTGCTTGCTTTTTTTGCAATCCACCCAACTGCAGTCCTTTAATCACATTCTTGTGCACATGACCTAAACTTCCAAACACTAGAGTAATTAACTTGCACTGATAGTCAAGTTGATGGATGGCTTCAACCAATGGTTGATATTTCAGCAATTTGGAAAGATAGCAGGTATCCAAATACAGATCAAAAGAGCAGCCAACCTCAATAACAAATACAGTCTTCAAAGCCGTGTTCACAATCACAATGTCAGGAGTGTTTGGGATGTTTTTAAAATAGTCTCGGTTATATGTGTTGTGACATAACCAGCTCAATTCAACAGTAGTGTGCTGGTAAATCTGACTGTCTTTATGTATTGTTCTCAAGTCCTTTACAATCAAATCAACCAGGCGATCGTGTCTGGACACATACAGTCCTTTGTAGCAACAACATCCGTTTAAGATGTGAGCAACTGTTTCATTGTCCTGTTGATTTTCATGTAACAGACAATAGGAGTTGTATTTTGACGGGTACCATATTGACAGATTGTACATAGTTGGAAGACACTGTAGCTTTAATCATAAAAATGAGAATATCCTCTGAGATTGAACAGTTCATCAAAACAGAATGGGATACTGAATGATCCGCTGATTGGAGAAGTGCTAATTTCCCCTGTAGTTTCAAGCCCGTCCAATGCTGAGCACTTTGGGTTTTTCTGAGATGAAGAAGTGAGACTCTTACATTATTGGTGGATAATTGACGAGGTGTACCTTCTGTGTGGAGTACCGCTAGAGTAGAGATATGCGGGTCTGTTATTATATTCTCATTAAGGACCACTAACGCTCCGTGGGGTCCTTGCCAGGAGAGCTGCAGTCCTGTACGCTGGCATAGATCATTTAAATCCAGCCAATCAGAGCGTACTCCAAATCCCGCTGTTTTGATATCCAATTTTCCATTCGGTTTTAATTTAAATCCAAGAAACTGTTGCTCGTTGCACGAAGCAGCCGGTATTTTACGCCGCTGTAGATGTAGGAAAAGTGACTCACGTGCCAACTCTCTGACAGATGTGTCGTCGTTATTCAGCATGTTAAGAAGATGACCTGTTCTGGAGGCAGTATAAATCCATTCAATGTTCGGGACACCGAGACCTCCGTCTCGGCGCGACTGGAAAATGATATCTCGAGTTGTATGGCTATTAAGACAGAGCCATTTTCTCACTAACTTTACCATTTCATCATTCAATGTTGAAAGTGTGCATTGTGGAATATGAACATTCATAATTAGATGTTGAATTTTAGCTATCGCAATCAATCTTATAGCCTCAATCTTCATCATTATGGGAAGAGGGGAATAATCAATCAATGCAAGTCTTCGGGTAAATTCATGACACAGCTCTGTAACCTGTTCCTCCCAGTCACCGCTGACATTGAATTTATGCCCCAGATAAGGGTAGGTTTCATGACGTTCGTATAGACGGATAGGTTTATGTGCTAATGCAAAGACCGGGGGTTTATCAGACTTTGATCTATACCATCTATTTCCTCCACTCCGTCTTTCATAAAACGCAGCACACTTTGTATGTTTCATATCCAAACCAGACCACCTTATGACACACACACACACACACACACACACACACACACACACACACACACACACACACACACACACACACACACACACACACAGTGCTAACTCAACAGATATAAGTTAGACCTAAGTTACCGCAGCTCGTATGTAAACAAATCACACACGGTGTTGATGGCTGATTTAGTCAGTAGACAGTTCCTGGCAACTGTTAATTACAGCCTTCAGGAACCGTTAAGCAGAACTAAATTAATATTACTGGTAAAGTTACCGGGTACTAGGGATGCCACAATTCTCAATATAATATTGAACCATTCGGTACGATATCAACGGTTCAATACTCGCTTGTAAATTGCGTTTTTTTCGGTTTTACGTTTAAATAATTTATGTGCATTTTATTTCTCTCCGAATTGACTGTTTGTGTGTGTCTGTAAGTCTACGAGCTGAGATGAGGAAACTCCTCCCCGCAACCAACGTCAGCTTTGCTTTATCTCATCTCATCCCATCTCACCAACAGTTTAATACTTACTCGCCCATCCAAACGTAGTCAGAGAAGGGCCTCATCTTCTTGCCGATCGCGTGAACGTTCCGAAACAGGAGTCGCATCTTCTCAAACTGCGCTGCTTTCATGGACGTCAGTGCCTTGACCGCAGCGGTCTCCTCCGGAAGCGCAGTCTTTGATATTTTGCAACTTATTGTGTGTAGGTGGCTTTTTGATGACTCGTGGTCCTTAATTGCTTCTAATTTTAAGTTTTTAGTCCTGATTACAAAAGGATTTGACTTCGCTTTCTCTGAGCCATACATACGGCAGTCACTGCAGTACATTTCGTCTGTACTGCGGTCATAAATCAGCCACTCACGAACCTTGCCGTTGTCGCCAATTGTCCACTTCGTATTAAAACGTCGTCTTTTACTTTTCTTTGACTCATCCTCATCTTTTTGTTGGTTGTTCGTTTCAGCTGGCCTCTTTACCCCAGTAATGTGCCGCCACATTTTGAGCTAAAGTCCAACAAAATGGCGGACTTAAAAAAAAAAAAAACTAATGAATCACTCAATTCTCATTGGCTACCCGCCAATGTGGCAGGTAGATTGACAGTTTTACCCGGCAATTGCAAAATTCACCCGCATTTGGCGCGTGGTCGGGTGTTAATTTCAGGCCCTGCCCGTATGTACGGGGAGTGCCGTGGGTATGCAAAATCCACTAGCCAATATTCATTGGTGTTTTCTCTTAAAGTCAGAGATGATTGGGGCTTCCAAGTAAATGTCGTCATGACATAACGTCTCCATTCCCTCCATCAGGGAACGAGGGTTACGTTTATAATCAAAACATTCTGCTGCAGTCTCTGTGGTTTGTGTTGTAATGTTCGTTTCTGTGGTTGGTTTAATCCAGGGATCTCAAACTCAGTTCCCAGAGAGCCGGAGCCCTGCAGAGTTTAGATTAAACCCTAATTAAACACACCTGATCCAGCTAATCAAGTCAATTGGGCTTATTTGGAAAGGACATGGTTTGTGTATTGGAGCAGGGTTGGAACTCAACTCTGCAGGACTGTGGCCCTCCAGGAACTGAGTTTAGCTATGTTTCCATCCAAAGGTTCGAATTTAACTTATGCACAACACTGGAATATCGCATAAAACATTTGCGAATACCGTTTAACCGTTTTCATCCAACGAGTCGAAGAGAACAAAATCGTCACTTTCTGATAAACTGGCACTGAATATCACTAAGAAAAGTAGGAGAACCCACTGAATATAATAATTGTCATATATAATAAATGACTTGCATCTCAGAGCGAGCTGATGAGCTGGTGTTTCCATCGTAGTTTATGCGCCTATTGGATAAAAGTCTATCCTACTCAAATTAGTGAAATTTTTAATGCGCATTTTTTGAATTTATGCACATTTTTCTTTTTATGCACAGTCTTTTTTTTATGCGATATTATAAACATTTATAAACATAGGGTTTGACACCCCTGCTTTAATCAGAAGTGTGTGGTGGGCTGACTGATCTGAGAGCAGCAGGTGTGTGTGTGATTGGATCAGTGGTCAGCAGCGGTCAGCAGCGGTCAGCGGCGCTCCGAGCTCCACATCTTCAGTTCTGAAGGACTGATGTGAGTCTCTCTGCTGTGTGTTTTGTGTGAATTCACCGAGAGAAGCTTCTACAGAAACAATAGCAGCAGTCAGTGGCGGTCATCAGTGGTCAGCAGCGCTCCGAGCTCCACATCTTCAGTTCTGAAGGACTGATGTGAGTCTCTCTGCTGTGTGTTTTGTGTGAATGCACTGAGAGAAGCTTCTACAGAAACAATAGCAGCGGTCAGCGGTGGTCATCAGTGGTCAGCAGCGCTCCGAGCTCCACATCTTCAGTTCTGAAGGACTGATGTGATCCGCTTTGCTGTGTGTTGTGTGTGAATGCACTGAGAGAAGCTTCTACAGAAACAATAGTGGCGGTCAGCAGCGGTCAGCGCGGTCATCAGTGGTCAGCAGCGCTCCGAGCTCCACATCTTCAGTTCTGAAGGACTGATGTGATCCGCTTTGCTGTGTGTTGTGTGTGAATGCACTGAGAGAAGCTTCTACAGAAACAATAGTGGCGGTCAGCAGCGGTCAGCGGCGGTCATCAGTGGTCAGCAGCTCTCCGAGCTCCACATCTTCAGTTCTGAAGGACTGATGTGAGCCGCTCTGCTGTGTGTTATCTGTGAATGGTCCGAGAGAAGCTTCTACAGAAACAATAGTAGCGGTCAGCAGTCAGCACATGCTATTGATTAGAGACCACCTCATTAGCATCACAATCACACACATTAGCAGCTCCACTGACCGCTGTCTGCTGACACACTCACTCAGATGTGTGGAGTTGATTCTGTACTGCTAAGATGATTTTCTCTTGTTTTCTGGTATAAATTTGTTATTTTAGTATCACTCATCAATACAATTTTTTGAATTAGATTCTATTTTATTTTCTGCTCTCATGTTAATTTTTGTTAAAATTTTAGTCACTTTATTGACATTTTATTATTTTATTTTGCCATTTTATTATTTTTGTTGCTTTTTAATACATCCTTCATTTTATTTTAGTTATTTGAGCACATTAAGACAAAGCAAGTGAGACATGATGTTGGAAACTACCTGAAATTAAATAAGTTTCAGTTATATATACAGTGCCCTCCACTAATATTGGCACCCTTGATAAATATGAGCAAAGGCGGCTGTGAAAATAAATCTGCATTGTTTATCCTTTTGATCTTTCACTCAATAAATTCACAAAATTCTAACCTATCATTGAAGTAAAACACTTGAAAGTGGGGAGAAAATCTCATGATGAAATAAATGTTTTTCTCCAATGAATGTTGGCCACAATTATTGGCACCCCTAGAAATTCTTATGAGTAAAATATCTCTGAAGTATATTCCCATTCATATTTAAACTTTTTAGCACAACAGGGTGACTAGGAGCATGAAATTGTCCAGCCATGACTTTCTGTTCCACAGGATTATAAATATGAGGAACACAAAGGTCAAATTCCCTTTATCATCCATCACAATGAGAAAAAACTAAAAAATATATTTCTGATGTGAAGAACTAGATTGTTGAGCATCACAAAATAGAAAGTGGCTGTAAGAAAAGAGTTAAAACATTGAAAATCTCCATTCCTACCATCAGGGTAATAATTAAGAGGTTCCAATCAACTAAAAATGTTAAAAATCTGCCTGAAAGAGGACGTGTGTCTATATCGTCTTAATGAATGCTGAGGAGGAGAGTTTCAGTAGCCAAAGACTCTCCAACGATCACAGCTGGAGAATTGCAGAGATTAGTTGAGTCTTGGGGTCAGAAACCTAAAAAAAACAAAATCAAACATCCCCTAAATCACCACATGTTGTTCGGGAGGGTTTCAAGAAAAAATCTCCTCACTCATCCAAAAACAAACTCCAGCAAATTCAGTTCAAGGTTCAAGGTTCAAGGTTTCTTTATTTGTCACATGATAAATTATACAGGGTATAATCAAAAGTGAAATGTAGGTCAAATCAGGTCCGCTCAGTGGACACTGCAAAAAAAAAAAAATTAATTATATAAAAGTAACACCACACAAGAGTATATATATATATATATATATATATATAGGTAAAAAAAAGAAATAAAAAGTAAAATGTGCAATAGAATAAAGAAAAGTGCAAACCAGTAAGATGTGCAAAACAAATAGGATGTGCAAAAACAGTATATGGGACTTAATAAATATTAGTATAAACAGGAGGGATGAGAGGGATGTGCAACGGGTTGTACTGGGTATGCACACATAGCGGCAATATGGATGATGAGAATATGAATGTTTTTGTTATATTTTTTTACAGATAATAATGAGTCTTGTGAAAGTTTATGGAACAGAGTTTGTGTTAAGGAGCCTGATGGCCTGAGGGAAGAAGCTCCTCCTCAGTCTCTCTGTCTTTGCCATCAAGCTCCAGCGCTTGCCAGATGGCAGTAAACAGAAAAGATGGTTACCGGGGTGAGTTGAATCTTTGAGGATTTTAGCAGCTCTGCTTTTACAGCGTTTGATGTAGATGGCCTGCAGAGAGGGGAGAGCAGACCCTGAGATGTGCTCAGCTAAGCGCACGACTCTCTGTAGAGCTTTGCAGTCCTGGTTTGTGGCATTATTATACCACACTGAGATGCACTGTCATTGAGATGCACAGTCAGAACACTTTCTATGGCCCCTGAATAGAAAGTTTTCAGGATAGCTGGTGAGACCCTGAATTTCCTCAGCTGTCGCAGATGGTACAGCCTTTGCCTGGCTTTCTTAACCTGAGTTTGAATGTGTGCAGTCCATGTCAGGTCCTCGGAGATGTTTACACCGAGGTACTTGAAGCTGCTCACCCTCTCCACAGGGGTCCCACTGATCATAAGAGGAGTGTAGGGCCGCTGCTGTCTCTTCCTGAAGTCCACGATCAGCTCTTTGGTTTTGCTCACGTTCAGAGAGAGGCAGTTGTCCTGGCACCATGATGTAAGTCTCTCCACCTCATCCAAGTATGCGGTCTCGTCATCGTTGTTAATGAGGCCCAGGACCACAGATTCATCAGCAAATTTTATGATAGATGTGGAGCTGTGAGAGGACACGCAGTCGTGGTGTGTAGAGAGAGAGTATAGCAGGGGCTCAGGACACAGCCCTGTGGGGCTCCTATGTTCAGGGTGATTGAGTTGGAGGTGAACTGGCCGACTTTCACCACTTGTGGTCTGGCGGTGAGGAAATCTTGAATCCAGTCACAAAGTGAAGTGTTTAGGCCGAGGTCTGAGTTTAACAGCCAGCTTGGTGGGGACTATAGTATTGAAAGCGGAGCTATAGTCAATGAATAGCAGCCTGACATAGTTGCCATTTTGCTGTCGATGTGAGTGAGGGAGGAGTGCAGTACCTGAGAGATGGCATCATCAGTAGGCCTATTTGGGCGGTAGGCAAACTGAAGAGGGTCCAAAGTAGCAGGGATGGAGGAGCAAATGTGTTTCTTTAAAAGTCTCTCAAAAACCTTCATGACTGTCGATGTAAGGGCAACTGGACGATAGTCATTCAGGCAAGAGGGTTTACTGTTCTTGGGCACAGGGATAATGACAGATTTTTTAAAGGGGGTGGGGACCACAGAGGTAGCGAGGGACTCATTAAATATGGATGTAAACAAACCAGCAAGCTGATCAGCACAGGACCTCAGAACGCGGCCAGTAATCCCATCGGGTCCTGCTGCTTTTCTGACGTTCACTCTCCTTAGTTCCCTCCGAACATCATCCTCTGAAAGGGTGATAGCATAATCATTGCTGCTCTTTCTGCTGCTTCCTGACGCGCTGCTCGGCAGAAACGCGCCGCCATTGCATTCAAAGCGGCCGTAGAAGTTGTTTAGCTCTCTGACTGTAGCAACGGGTCTGCTCTCACCTCCACAGAGTTGTTGTTTCCAGAGGAACAGATGGTCTTTAGTCCCTGCCACATGCGTCGAGAGTCATTGAGCTGGAAATGTGACTCAATTCTCTCACTGTATCAGCGTTTAGCGACTCTTACTGCACGACGGAGAGCATAACAAGATGACTTGTACTCACTCATGTTTCCTGAAGCCTGTAGCGTAGCTTCGGAGTGGGAGGACCAGCGCGTCACTTCCCTCTCCACCGGCGGTTCTTGAAGGATCCGTTGTTTATAATCCGGTGTGAGGAAGATGGCGGCATGGTCTGATTTTCCAAACGCCGGCAGTGAGTGGGCTTTGTAGGCATTTTTGAATTGGGTGTAGCAATGATCGAGTGTATTCAGTCCTCTGGTTGGACAGGATATGTGCTGATGAAAGTTAGGGATGACCTTTTGAGGTTAGCCTTGTTAAAGTCCCAGCGACGATACATGCAGCGTCAGGATGTATGTTGATATATCCGCTGAGTTCATCGTGTAGTTTAGACAAAGCCAAGCTGCTATCTGCCTGTGGTGGTATATACACGGCAGTAACGACGGTTGATGAGAATTCCCGGGGCAGATAAAATGGGCGGCAGATAATGGAGAGATGTTCTAGATGAGGCGAGCAGGAGTGCGACAGAATGGAGATGTTCCTGGGGTCACACCATTTCTTGTTAATGAAGAAACACACTCCACCACCTTTGGTTTTTCCGGCCTCGGCTGTTCTGTCTAGAGATCGACCGATATATCGGTTTACCGATATTTTTCCGATATTTAAGCATTTTACCATTATCGGTTATCGGTTTTGAAAAAAAAATATCGTTTAGATTTTTTTTTTTTTTTTTTTTTTTTGTCACATACATAATTATACAGAGCAGGCTATAACCAGCAGTGAAATTTGTTCTCTGCATTTGACCCATCCAAGTGTGCACACACTTGGAGCAGTGAAACACACACACCTGGAGCAGTGGACACTGTTCACTCAGGAGAAGCTCCAGCACAACCACCGCATGTAACTTTATACAAGATTAACTTGTTTGAAACACGCTGAATTATATTAACATTTACTATCGAACCATTATTTTACCAATAAACATCTAAATAAATACATCTCTATCGAAATTAATTATTTATTATCTCTGCAAGCGATCGCAGTTTGAGTAGTTCTGTGTAAATACATAGATAAACCGCGCTGTCAGCAGTTTTCATAATCTAGAATGACAAAAACATTTGAATTCTGATATAACATGCCAGTTGAGCAATGCAATAAAATAGGCCTACAATGTTTTGTTTGTTATAGCTTATTTCAATATTCCAGAGAATATAACAGCTTATGAACCTAAAACTGTAGTTTAAAATGAAGTTGATATTTTGTTTGAGTTTTCCTTATAGGTTTTAAATAGCCTGTAAGCGCCGTGCGCGTTTTACTTTGACTTTAATATCAGCAGCAATTCGGCGTCAAGCAGTGTTTAAAATAAAAATCAGCAAATACTGTGGAACCAAATAAATGAGAAACGAATGTTTTTTTATTAAACATTATCACTTAGATCAGGGGTAATAGATCGTATTCACCTCTCGTATTCTGTGTTTAGGAGGAGAAATACGGTTCTCATGGCGCTGTGAATACAGACTGAACGGCGGCTCAAAGCCGCTGTATGAGAACATGATACACAAACTACAGCTCTCGCTCGATAACAGAAGCCAGTGTCACACTGGTACACACAAGTTTGGATGGGCAAGTTTTGTAATCAAGGTAAAGCTGATTACAGTGACATGATCGTGCATTAGGCGCGCTGTGTCCGTTATAAATGATGCATAAACGGCGTGTATGCGCGCTCGATCACTCATATTTCTGCTTGAATACAGCTCAGTAGGCTATATAGTTGAATACATCTCAGTATATAGTTGAATACAGCGACGTGAATAGTGCATAATAATAAAACACAATTTTATTTATTATTATTAAATTAATGCAACATAAAGATACATCACAACAAGCCTTTTTAATTATTTATTTAATGTGTATTTTATCATTTATTTACTTTTCACTTGGTAGATCTCGGTGAGTTTTCTCCTTGACTTAGATTAATGTCAGACTCAGAAGTCAACAGGCTTAAAACGGGCGCTTTTACATTTGGTTTCGAAACTCTTCCGCATCTAGTCTTGTCTGTGTCACCTCATGTCTCTCATCTTGTCTATCTCACTCTTCTTGTCATCTCTTCACGTGATAAATGAAATCTGATCTGTGATGTAGAGGTCTGCGCGGGACTGTTTTTTTAGGTTTTATTCCGCACACACCCGCTCCCGCGATATATTCTGTTTGTTCACATTTCTGATGAAAGACAGAGATAGGCTAACAAATAAAAGTTTAATCTGCACAAAATTGTATTTATTTTATTCGTCTTGTCAAGAGTCTTGAATTTATTGACTGAAAAATGTCAATAAAATTTTGCTGCCAACACGGAATAAAGTTTCACAGAGAGGAAAAAAGTTATACAAAAATTGTTATCCCTATTATAATTTGTTTTGTCAGGATATAATTCGTTTATGCTAACATTCAGCCTACAACACAATAGGAAAAAATGTAGGTTTAGCCTAATAGCTATTTTATTAGTCTTGTCAAAACACTAAATTCATTTAACATCTTGCTGTTCACACAGTGAAAAGTGCAGCAGAGAAAAATAAATAAATTCGACACAGTCTGTCATTTAAAATGATAGGATAAGCATAATACAAAAAAAAGGAAAAGGCACGTCCTTCAAGGACAGCGGAGTAATAAATCTGGTCGGGACAGCCGGCAATGCAGACCTAGACTGCTGTGATGCAAGACTCTCGTCAGCAGCGTTCAGTTTTAATTTTAGTGTCCTCTATCTGAACGAATTTATTTTTATTACTATAAAACAATCTAAAGGACGGTGGGGGCGGTGCCAAGGTGAGCAAGTGATGTAACAGTGTTGCGGCTTAACACCAGTATAACCGTCGTCACGTCTATCACGGCAAGCCTACTTCACTCTGTTATTTATTTACTTTATAACAGTAAATAAATATCGGTTCTGAATATCGGTTATCGGTTACATAAACGTATAAATATCGATATCGGTATCGGTTATAAAAAATCAATATCGGTCGATCACTAGTTCTGTCCATCCGTAAAACAGAGAAGTTGTCAGACGGCGTTACAGCGTTGTCCGGGACCGAGGGAGTGAGCCATGTTTCGGTCAAACAAATGATGTTACAGTCTCTGATGTCCCGTTGGAAACTAATCCTGGCTCTAAGATCGTCCATCTTATTATCCAAGGATTGGACATTGGCGAGCAAAATACTCGGTAGAGGGGGACTGTGAGCCCTATTCCTCAGTCTGTTGCGGATTCCAGCACGTTTCCCGCGTTGTCAGACACGACTGGAACATCAAATGGCACTGGCTTCTATTGTCAGATGAAACTGAAAAAAATGCTTTTTGGCAGCAACCCCACCAGATGAGTTTAGTACAAACAGGCATAAATAAGTACCCCATGTCCACGGTTAAATATACTGCTGGATCTTTAATGTTGTGGGCCTGTTTTTCTGCTGGAGGTCCTGGACATCTTGTTCAGATGCATGGCATCATGGATTCTATCAAATACCAACAGATAAAAAATCTAAATCTGACTGCCTCTGTTAGAAATCTTATAATGGGCCATGTTTTGATCTTCCAGCAGGACAACAATCCAAAACAAACATCAAAATAAACACAAAAATGGGTCACTGAGCACAAAATGAATCTTTACCATTGCTGTCTCTGTCCTCTGACCTGAACCCTACAGAAAATGAGTGAGGTGAACTGAAGAGAAGAAGCACCGTCATGGGGCTGTGAATCTGAAGGATCTGGAGAGATTCTGTATGAAGAAAATGGTCTCTGATCTCTTGTCAGGTGTTCTCCAAACTCTTCAGGCATTATAGGAGAAAACTCAGAGCTGTTACCCTGGGAAAAGGACGTTGCAATAATTGGGTGCCAATAATTGTGGCCAACATGAAATAGTGAAAGCATTTATTTCATCATGAGATTTTCTCCCCACTTTCAATTGTCTTACTTCAATGATTGGTTGGAATTTTGTGAATTTTTTGAATGAAAGATAAAAAGGATAAACAATGCAGATTTATTTTCACAGCCACCTTTGGGCATATTTACCAAGGATGCCAATATTAGTGGAGGGCACTGTATTATATTTTATTTGATCTAACATTAATTTTATTTTAAATCATTTTAAATAAAAACAGAAGATATAAAAAATAAAAAGTTTTAAATAAAAATATTGAACCGTATACTTTCCATATTGGAACCTTATTCTAAAATATTTTAGAAAATATGAAAAAAAATATAATTTTTTTTAATTATCATCCAAGCTATGATTTTTTTAGTGCAAGTTAACTGTAATCCAGACCAAAATTATTTAAGAAGTCTTGTTTCCTGAGAAACTGATCAAAATGAAGTTTATGATTAAAACAAGAACAAATACCTGTCAATAAATTAATAAAAAACAATTATTTCAAAAGCAAAACTAAATTATTCTTCTGACCTCATCGGTTTGTTCTTGTTTTAATCATGAACTCACTTCATTTGATCATTTTTTTCAATATCTGAAATCATTTTGCTTTTTCAATAAATATATTTTGATTTAAGGACGTTCAGTTATTTATACTAGAAAACATCATGTTGATTTTAAATCTTCCTGCAGTGTGAAATGGTCTCTCGATGAGTATGAGCTTGTTAAAGCGGCATGCACATTCAGAAATGATCAAAGCATGTCATTAATTAGCTTCCGATTAGACTGGCGGGGTTATATAGCAGCTGATGTCGGTGGAGAATCAGGGCGGATGAATGCAGCTTTTCCTCTTTGCTTACTGAAAAGGTCAGAAGGACTAAAGCAGGAAATGGATTTCTGGAAGCGGTTCGTTGTCATGGATACGGTGAGCCGTCCAATGATTGATCAGCTGCCGCTCATGCATGTTAATGTGAGTTTGATTCAAAGATTCGTTCAGAGTTCATAGGAGTCGATTCAGATGAATCACAGCAATAGAAACACTGTTTACATATGCAAATTAGCGTATGAAAGCTGGCCTGCCACATCCACAGAGCCTGATCCAATCAGAACAGAGCATTATAGTTAAATTAAACCATTAAAAAATGCAATAAATGTTATTTGAAAAAAACTAAAAACTAAATGTAAATTCTTTTTTTTAAGTTCATTAAAACTGAAATAAAATTACTAAAAACTAGAGACTATATAGACATATAATAATAATAATACCAAAAACAGAATTACTAAAACTTTAACTATTAAATAAAAACTCATTCAAAATGTTAATAAAATTATAATTAAAATAAATTAAATATTAAAATAAATTAAGATATAAATAATGATACTAAAACTGAAATAAAATTAATAAAAAATATACACACATATTTCAAATATAATAATAATGATGACAAAAAGCACAATAACATTTCTAAAATGAACTAAAATTTAATGAAAACAAAGTATTAAAATAAAAACTATTTTATTTATTTTTGAGATAGAGAGAGTGCGTGTGTGTGTGTGTGTGTGTGTGTGTGTGTGAGAGAGAGAGAGAGAGAGTTTGTGTGTGTGTTAGAGAGTGTGTGTGTGTGTGTGTGTGTGTGTGTGTGTGTGTGTGTGTGTGTGTGTGTGTGTGTGTGTGTGTGTGTGTGTGTGTGTGTGTGTGTTATAGCGCTCTGGTTTTCCCTGCACGCTAACAAGGCCTCATTTCTTTAAGGCACTGCCAGAAATTAGCATGTGAGTGTCTGTGAAAGAGCGAAGGAATCTGTGTGGATTGTGTCGGTGTTTGTTAATCTGAGAGCGAGAGAGACGGGAATGTTAATGGATTCAGAGTTCAGAGATACGCTGAGCAAACATTAGCTTTCCAATTCGTTTTCCTTCGTCTGGAAAAACAACACAAATGAGCAGAAGACAAAAGCAAGTGTCCTTGAGGCAGAAGACACAAGAGTATCTTTAACCCATTCATCAAGTGTTTTCATGTTTATCATTAAACTCCAGCAGAACTCACGTATTGTATCATTTTGATACATTTCTCAGAAAACTACACTTTGTGTCTAGATTTGCTGTTAATATTAATATTAGCTGTTAGTATAGCATATATGGCTTTATGTGAAAGCCGAAATGAATATGCACATAATAGTTTTTAATTAGTGTTAGTAATTAAGATGAATCATTTATATTCCTCGTGTGTAAGGTAAAAAGGATCTCTTAAATCAGGGTTTCCCAAACTGGGGTTCGTGAATTGATGAAAATAATAATAATAATTCAAGTAAGAATTAATTGTAAAATGTTTAATTAATAAATAGTTTTAAAATAACAAATCTAAATAAAAAAAAATATAAAAAAACATTATATTTTAAATAAAATACACAAATATTTAATTTGTTTAGCTGCATGTTATGAGACACAAAATTAAAATCAATAAATATTTTTTTAAATACTATTTTATTATTTTTAAATAAAATGTAAAATGATTTGTTTAGCTGCATGGCGTCGTCATTACCTGATATCAGAGAGCCATGAGCATGTGTTGTTAAATTATTGAAATAATAAGAGCAGCAGCTCATTGCTCTGCTGTTTTCATAAAACCTAGGTCTGATTCATATACACACCATTCATATGATAAACAGACATTATCTGTATTCCACCTCCGCAATTATAGAATCTAATGAGGGCTGATGGGAAAGGTCTGCCTTGTGTGTTTGCGTCACAGGGCGAGGAGCTGATCGCCACCGTTTCTCAACAATATCAGAGCAATACCGACTTTAACTGGAAATAAGAGAACAATTAGAGTCTGTTGTGTGTTTGATTCACTCGAGTGTCGAGGATTGACTCACAGACTGGCATGTAGCAGAACAGCATTCACACACACACACACACACATAAATATACACACGCACGCACGCACATACACACACACACACTCTCACACACACACAGACACGTACGCACACACGCACATACACACACACATGTTGGTTTTTATGGTTTACGGGGACTCTCCATAGGCGTAATGGTTTTTATACTGTAAAAGCTGTATGTGCTATTGCCCTACACCTACCCTACACCTAAACTTAGCCTCACAGGAGACGGTGCATTTCTATTTTCCCTCAAAAAAACTCACTCTGTATGATGTATAAGCATTTTAAGTTATGGGGACACTGAAAATGTCCTCATAAATCACCTTCTCCTTGTAATACCTGTCATACCCATGTCATTATACAAATTTGTGTCCTCATAAACCATAAACATGCCCACACACACACAAGCACGCACACACTCTCACACACACACACACACACACACACACACACACACACACACACACACACACACACACACATGCACACTCTCTTACACTCTCACACACACACACACCGTTTGGCTAGTATTTCCACAGGTCATGTCTGGTGTGTGTTCTGTTGTTTCATCTCTGTGTTGGAGAACATCATTCCTGTGATGGTGTGGAGTGTTCGTTGGTTCGGTATGGCACTGATTCTGACGCCTGTGCTAATATGAGCTGTAATTATGAACACATTTACAGATCAGCGTTATGATGGATCTGCTGTGCTGAACATAACTGAGCATAACCGGCCATCACAGATAATTGATTCATATTATTGATTCATTTGTATTCAACATATCGAGTGTTTCGAGGCATTGTCCGTGTTTGTAAATGTGACCCTGGACCACAAAATCAGTCATAAGAGATTGAAATTGAGATAAATAATATTTCCAATGATGTATGGTTTGTTATGATAGGACAATATTTGAGAATCTGAGGGTGCAAAAAAATCTAAATATTGAGAAAATCATCTTTAAAGTTCAAATGAAATTCATAGCAATGCATATTAATAATCAAAAATTAAGTTTTTATATATTTACGGTAGGAAATGTACATGATCTTAATATATAATCATTTTTAGCATAAAAGATAAATGTATAATTTTGAACAATACAATGTATTGTTGTCTATTGCTACAAATATAGCTGTGCTGCAGGGTCACACATGTGTTTTGTTTTGAATGTTTTAGCATCTTTGGCCATCATAGACATGATCAAATATTTGATTCATATGATTGATTCAGTTGATGCATCATCAGTGTTTTCATTTGAAGATTGTATAATATGTGTGGTTGAGTGTAGGACACACATGTTCATATTGACCAGACTCGTGTGTGACTGTGTATTAATCTCTGAAAGACGTTATATCAGTGACTCATATTCTGGAAATACTTCAGAGCCACTGATCTGGAGACAGTCTTATTTTAGTGTCATTGACACACAATCATAGTTTTATAGATAATAATATAAAATATTGATTAGAATATATTTATATATAAAACACTACTAGTGTTTGTTTATTATGTGTGTGAAATGAATCTGTGTGTTTCAGTGTTGTGCGTCTGTGAGCCGCTGCTGTCCTGATCACGCTTGAGGGCGGGGCTAAACTCACTCCAGACGCAGCTCATTGGTCACGAGGCTGTGATGGACAGGCAGAGGGACGGCCCATTGGCCCTGCTACTGCTCTTTCTGGGTCACATGATCACGGCGCTAGAGGTTCCTCTGGACCGTACGTATCCACACACACATACTCACTTTCTCTCACACACACACACACACACTCTCACGCACACACACACACACACACACACACACACACACACACACACACACACATGTTGGTTTTATGGTTTACGGGACTCTCCATAGGCGTAATGGTTTTATACTGTACAAGCTGTATGTGCTATTGCCTACACCTACCCTACACCTAAACTTAGCCCTCACAGGAGACGGTGCATTTCTACTTTCCTCAAAATCGCACACTGTATGATTTATAAGCATTTTAAATTATGGGGACACTGAAAATGTCCTCTTAAATCACCTTCTCCTTGTAATACTTATGTCATACCCATGTCATTATACAAATTTGTGTCCTCATAAACCACATAAACATGCACACACACACACACACACACACTCACTCAAGTGAATTTGCAGAACAGTGTTGTGAATGTTAACTGGCATATTAACAAGACAAAAAACGAAATTTGACATAACTAATTGTCAGGAAGCTTAAAAAATGATACAGAGAGGTTTTCTGGGGTCGGGGGTACTGTAATTCTATAGCCCAGGGGACTCTGTTTATTTCAAGGCGCTCCAGTCCATAAATAAAAGGTCAAAAAGATTCAGAAAGGCGTATTTTCAGGGTGAATCAATATGTATAAGACATTTAAGACATTATAGATATTAAAGGAAGCATTCGCCCAAAGATGAACGTTCTGTCATGACTTGCTAATCATAAACCACATTTCCATCGAGCGTATTTTGAGGAGCATCTTGTCATATTAAAGGATATTAACTTCACTAGTTAGCACTTACCTCAGCTGAATATGTTATCTTTGGAAAGGAAATATGAATTAATTTATTAATTAGTTAGTTAATGTCATTTAGCAAGCTTAAGCCAGCAGTAGTGCTGATAGTGTTGAGTAAACATGAGTGAAAAGTGGAGGAACAGACAACTGATTCAACTGAGTCATTTACACTGGAACCGCTCCGATTGATTCAAACTCGTGAATCATTTGATTCAGATTAGAACTTCAGAGCGGGTTTGTGAATCATTTGATTCAGATCAGAACTTAAAAGTGGGTTTGTGAATCATTTGATTCAGATCAGAACTTCAGAGTGGGTTCGTGAATCATTTGATTCAGATCAGAACTTAAAAGTGGGTTCGTGAATCATTTGATTCAGATCAGAACTTAAAAGTGGGTTTGTGAATCATTTGATTCAGATCAGAACTTCAGAGCGGGTTTGTGAATCATTTGATTCAGATCAGAACTTAAAAGTGGGTTCGTGAATCATTTGATTCAGATCAGAACTTAAAAGTGGGTTCGTGAATCATTTGATTCAGATCAGAACTTCAGAGTGGGTTCGTGAATCATTTGATTCAGATCAGAACTTAAAAGTGGGTTCGTGAATCATTTGATTCAGATCAGAACTTAAAAGTGGGTTTGTGAATCATTTGATTCAGATCAGAACTTAAAAGTGGGTTCGTGAATCATTTGATTCAGATCAGAACTTCGGAGTGGGTTCGTGAATCATTTGATTCAGATCAGAACTTCGGAGTGGGTTCGTGAATCATTTGATTCAGATCAGAATTTAAAAGTCGGTTCGTGAATCATTTGATTCAGATCAGAACTTAAAAGTGGGTTTGTGAATCATTTGATTCAGATCAGGAATTCAGAGTAGGTTCGTGAATCATTTGATTCAGATCAGAACTTCGGAGTGGGTTCGTGAATCATTTGATTCAGATCAGAACTTAAAAGTGGGTTTGTGAATCATTTGATTCAGATCAGGAATTCAGAGTGGGTTTGTGAATCATTTGAAATGCATATTGTGATTTTTTTTTTTACCTTGTAAAACACATCAAACTGTTTAGTCAGTAAGTTATAGAGACAAAATACTGAAAAAACAAAGAGAAAGTATACACAGATACAGAATTTACACCTTAACAGGACAAAGGATAAATATAGAGATGCAATTTTCACACTTACAGAACTTTATAGTTCCATGTACTAGTCTAGATCAGCTTTGAATAAAGAAAAGAGAGGTTTAGAGCCAGTCAATATTTGTTTATGTATGTCAAATTGACACACAAATTAATTAAGCTATATTTTCCTACACTCCAAAACTCTTGGGTTGTTTACTGTACCCAATATCTGATTCAAACACACTGGAGCGCTTGCTTTTCTAAACATCTATAGAGTTAATTCTATAATAAAATTGTACATTTCAGCAGTCGATGGATGAAGTTTATTTATCTGTGCTCATCATGTACTCGTGTGAGTGAGAGAGAAATAGAGACACTGTTTAATTTAAAGGTAAACAAATGTTCATTTTACATATTTATTAAAAGGCCCCTATTATGGGTTATGAAAGATTCATATTTTGGTTTTGGGAGTCCCCAACAACAGGTTAACAGCATGCAAGGTCAAAAAACACGTACATATTCTTATAATATTTTTAGCTTATTTTCTCAACGACTCCCAAATGATTCACTCAACGATAAATTTTTCCAAACCTTATTTTTGTGTGACGCTAATGTGCGCTGATTGGTCGATTTCAGCGTTACCACGGAAAACGCTATTTTAAATGCTAAAAAAGCGCCACCTAGTGGAAAAAAAGTGGACGAGCAATATGCTAATGTTTCATTTTGACGTCAAAACAGGGATTGGTTTTAAAAAAACAACTAGTTTCAATGATTCAGAGTCGACTCTTTCTTTTGAGAGATGATAACTTTATTAACTCTTTATAAAAATGTCAAATTCTGCTTTACTTAGAGCTGTGTTGTTACACACTGCATGAAAACTCAGTTTCAAAAAGCCATAATAGGGGCACTTTATATTAGAAATCATTTTAAAATAGTTTGAACATCAATTTCTTCATTCTGTGATATTTGTCAGAACTGGTGAAATAGCTAAAAGCAAGTCTGCACACACTGGGCATGATATGTTCTCAGATAAAGCGCAGGCAGGGTTAATGTACAGAACACAGTCAGTGTGAGAGATGTGATGATGCTGATGTACTGACGCCTCTCACGCGTCTGATTCTCTTGCTTCTTCAGCTAAACTTCTGGAAGAGCGAAGTTCTTCATCTGCTGTCCTGAAGGATGTTTGCTGTGCACTGAGCTTGTTATTTGCTTTATTGTCATTATTTTGAGTATGATATGGTTTTATTGCTGTGTTTGCATGCTGTTTGTACAGCATGACTGCTACTCAGTTCTTGTGTAGAGGATGTTTGACAGACTTGTTAATAAAGCATTGATTTATAGAAATAAGCAATTGCATGCGCTGCAGTAGATTGATGTCGGTATTGTGTGTGTGTGTGTGTGTGTGTGTGTGTGTGTGTGTGTGTGTGTGTGTGTGTGTGTGTGTGTGTGGTAGGTGTGTGTGTGTGGTAAGGTAGTGTGTGTACAGTGAGCATGCGTCGCATCACGTATGTCGTGAAATATGTGTGTATGCGTGCGTGCTTGTGTGCGTAGTATGATTTATAGACATGTGTGTGTGTGAGAGTGTGTGAGTGAGTGTGTGTGTGTGTGTGTGTGTGTGTGTGTGTGTGTGTGTGTGTGAGTGTGTGTGTGTGTGTGAGCATGCGTGCGTGCGTGTGTGCGTGTGTGTGTGTGTGTGTGTGTGTGTGTGTGTGTGTGTGTGTGTGTGTGTGTGTGTGTGGCGTGTGTGCGTGCGTGCAGCGTGTGTGTGTGTGTGTGTGTGTGTCTCTGATTGGCTGTAACTGTGTCATGTGACCCTCAGTGCCGCAGCCTCCCACAATCACCCATCAGTCACCGAAGGACTACATCGTAGATCCGCGAGAACATCGTCATCCACTGCGAGGCCAAAGGCAAACCGCATCCCAGGTGAGAAACCTGTCTGAGCTAATCATTAATGATTTCATTCATAATACTACGATCAACCGTTGTTTCCACGACTAAGGCGAGACGAAGGACAACACAGCTGTGTTTATTATTATTAAAGGGATATTTCACCCCAAAATTCACATTCGGTC
This sequence comes from Gymnocypris eckloni scoliostomus, assembly GCA_027564155.1. Lineage (NCBI taxonomy): Eukaryota > Metazoa > Chordata > Actinopteri > Cypriniformes > Cyprinidae > Gymnocypris > Gymnocypris eckloni. The sequence continues at coordinate 25,754,900 of CM050434.1, read as the reverse complement.
CTCATTTACTCCAAACCTGTATGAGTTTCTTTCTTCTGTTGAACACAAAACAAGTTATTTAAAGAATAATGGCAACCAAACAGCTGACGGCAGCTGCCGTCAACATTCTTTTGTGTTCAACAGAAGAAACTAATACAGGTTTGAAACAACATGAGGGGGAGTAAATGATGACAGAATTACATTTTTGGGTGAACTATCGCTTTAACATGAAAAAGAGGAGACTGAAATATAGTTTTTAAAAATAAGAACTTTACATAATCTCTCTTTATGTCCATCAACAAAAAACTAATTAAAGACTTTTTAAGCTTTCCAGATATCATTTTTACTAGGAATCATTTGGTATAATAATTTTTTGTTTTATAAGCTTCTTGTTTTACTATTTGTCGTTATGTAAATGGTGATAATGTATATGATAAATATAATAAATCAATAAACTAGACCATGCTTGTGAGTTCATACTCTCTTAATTCACCATAATCCTGATGAAATGACAACAATGTAGATCACAAATATAATCATAATTATCATGCAGCATGACTAAATGGGACTAAAAAGCGAAATTTATGTATAATATATGCATATAAATATGTGACCCTGGAGCACAAAAGCAGTCATAAGCAGCACAGCTATATTTGCAGCAATATCCAACAATACATTGTATGAGTAAAAATTATACATTTACATGACAAAAATCATTAGGATATAATGATCCATGAAGATATTTCCTACCGTAGATGTATCAAAACTTAATTATTGATTAGTAATATGCATTGCTAAGAACTTAATTTGAACAACTTTAAAGATGATTTTCTCAATATTTAGATTTTTTTGCACCCAGATATTCAAATAGTTGTATATCAGCCAAATATCTTATTGATTTAAACAAGACTAAAAATGTCCACTCTTTAGTCGCCTGAAAAAAACATAATAAGGTTGACTAAGTATCTGACAGAATGAATTCACGACGTGCTGTTCTCCTCGCCCTCAGCTTCTCGTGGACCAAGAACGGGATGCATTTTGACATCGATAAGGACCCTAAAGTCCTGATGAAGCCTCGCTCAGGGACGCTGGTGATGGACATCAGCGGAGGAGAGAGGGCCGAGGCGTACGAGGGCATCTATCAGTGCTCCGCTCACAACCAGCTGGGCACCGCTGTCTCCAACAGCATCTTCATCCGCCAGTCCAGTACGTCACCTCCGTCACATCTCAGCTTCCACTGTCTCATCTGCCTCTGTTTAACCGTCTTATCTCTCACTGTTCTGTGTCGTAAGACCTTCTCCGCGTCCTCAGAGATCTGATATTCGGAGGTAAATCTCAGCGTTTGACTGTGATGCATGCGGCGGCTCAATCCTGCAGACGGATCCCCGTAGTGTTTAGATCTCTCTCCTCAACACTTTCCACTCACCACTGGGTTGAAAAACCTGAGTTTAAAGGAATAGTTCACCCAAAAATGAACATTTGCTGGTAACTTACTCACTCTCAAGACATCTGAGATTTTGCTTACTTTTTTTGTTTCTTCAGGAGAACAGTAAAGAAGATTTTTAGCTGAAACTTGATCTTTGGTGATTTATATAATGCAAGTCAATGCAATGCCGGCACTTTGAGGGTAAAAAATCCTGATGAAATGACAACAATGTAGATCAGTAAACACTAATATAATTTTTAATAGTTTAATCATCATGCAGCATGACTAAATGTGACTGAAAAGCTATATTTATTATAATAAAATATGATTTAGTCATAAACCTTGGTCTTTGGTGATACATATAATGCAAGTCAATGGGTACCGTCACTTTAAGAGTAAAAATCCTGATGATATGACAACGATGTAGATCAGTAATCACAAATATAATTTTTTATAGTACAATCATCATGCAGCGTGACTAAAAAGCGATATTTATGATGATAAAATAAGATTTAGTCATAAACCGTGGTCTTTGGTGATTCATGTAATGCAAGTGAATGGGTGCCGGCACTTTAAGAGTAAAAAAATCCTTATGAAATGACAATAATGAAGATCAGTAATCACAAATATAATTTTTTTATAGTTTAACCATCATGCAGCATGACTAAATGTGACTAAAAAGCGATATGATGGTAAAATATGATTTAGTCATAAACCATGGTCTTTGGTGATACATATAATGCAAGTCAATGGTTACCGTCACTTTGAGAGTGAAAAAAAGCACATCAGGCAACACAGAATTAATCCCAATGGCTCCTTATGATAAATTGAGGTCTTATGAAGCAAAGCGATCCGTTTGTGCAAGAAACTGAACATTATTTACAACATTATTACTGTAATCCAAAGCCTCAGACACATGATCCGAGTGATGTCTGGTTCACGAACGCATCACAAGTTCTTGTTGGTGAACTAGTTTAACCAGTTTCATTGAATCAGAGATCTTCAAAACTCACGTTTGTAGTAATGCTGTAAATAATGTTCAGTTTCTTGCACAGACCAGTTGTTTGACTTCACAAGACCTCAGTAGATCATCAGGAAACACATGTATTCATTTTGTGTTGCCTGATATGTTTTTTTTAAAGTAACAATGAATCTTATGAATCAAAGACCACGGTTTCAGCTAAAAATCTTCTACTGAGGAAAACATTCCCCTTCATTCTGAATGGCCTGAGAGTGAGTACATTAACAGAGAATTTTCATTTTTGGGTGTACTGTCCCTTTAAGTACATCAAGTCATGTGATCATTCCTGTTTCTGCAGGATCTCCCATGTGGTCTAAAGAGAGGGTCAGTCCAATGATTGCAGAGAAGGGACAGTCTTTAAGCTTCCGGCCTCCGCCCATCATATTCTGGATGGACAACAGTAAGTCAAAAGAAAGTTTTCTACATGCATGTGAGTGAGCATATATACATGTTTTGATCTCATAATGTTGAACTGGATCTTCAGTGTCAGTCTCCCTCTGGTGATGCTTGCTGGTCTTCTCCAATCATTAAGTGCTCATAAGCCCCACCCCACATCTCAACATCCAATCAGATTAACAGAACCAAGTCCCGCCCCTTTTTCATCAATCCGTGACACGCCACAATACGGAAGGAGAGATCTGATGCTATTTAAACTAATCATTTTGTTTATATTTTTGCATAATATTTGTATTACTCGTGGATGTGAGTGTACACACTTTTGTATGCTATTAATGCATGTGTGTTTTAAAGCTGCAGTCCGTAACGTTTGGTTAAAATGATCTGAAATCAATATTTGAGCATAACCAGCCAGTGTTCAAAACTATCTCTTACTATATCCAGATTCATAACTATAACTAATAATAATGTTTTAAAATCTGAGGGATACAGGTAGGTTTCATGGAGATTCACTGCGTTATTACGTCACATCTGTAAACATAAAGACGTTTTCCTGTCTAGTAATTATATCAAAAGATTGTTTATGGCCTTTTCTCTCAGCAGCTGGAATTATTAAATGTATAATTCAGATCTAGGATTGTGATCCAGAAAGGATTATATGTTTATGAAACACATGTGAATTACATTTTATTATTTTCCAGTTTTAAATCTGATTACAGATAGCCTTATTACACAAGATTTGCATTTTAATGAAAACCAGCCTAATTTGCATTTTGGGTTAAAATAATTTATTAATATGAAATTCGAGTAGTATGATAATTAGATAGTAGACTGTACAGAAATACAGCTAATACACTCATACTCACGCAATGCTGATGATGTTAATATTAATAATTTGAGAATAAAGTATCACAATAATCATAATTTGCATGGTTTGATGTGATATGAGATTTAATCACCATTGAGAGCATAATTTATGGTAATGCTTTATTTATTTATTTATTTAGTCATTTAGCAGACGCTTTTATCCAAAGCGACTTACAAATGAGGACATTATAGAAGCAATCAAAACCAACAAAAGAGCAATAACATGCAAGTGCCATTACAAGTCCTGGTAAGCCTAACCATAGTACACGTAGGAAGGTGTTTTTTTTTTTTTTTTTTTTAACTAGTATGTAAAATATAGAACAATTAAACTTAGTGTTAGTTTTACAAGAAAAGCTAGCAGTTAGAGAATAAATATGCAATTGATAGAGGGTCAAATGTGTGTGTTTAAATAAAAAGAAGACAGATTAGATCAAATAAAATTAGAATAGAGAGTGCTAGAGTTAGAGGGTCAAATAAAGATGGAAGAGGTGTTTTTAGCCGTTTCTTGAAGATGGGTAAGGATTCAGTTGCTGGGATTGAGTTCGGCAGGTCACCAGATGGGAACAGTTAATGTAAAAGTCTTTGAAAGTGATTTTGTTCCTCTTTGGGATGATACAGTAATGCGTCGTTCACTTGCAGAATGCAAGCTTCTAGAGGGCAGTGGTGGACAAAGTGCACAGATCAAGTACTTGAGTAAAAGTACAGATACGTATAATAAAATATTACTCCAGTAAAAGTAAAAGTACTGCTTTTTCAATTTTACTCGAGTGAAAGTACAAAAGTACTCAATTTTTTATGTACTTAAGTAAAAAAGTACTGATAGACAGATTTATTTTGCAATTTTATATAGACTACTTTATTTAATTTTATATTAGCACATATTTTTATAATCCTACTGGCCAAAATACCTGGGTTTTTCCCAAAATAACCACTATAGAGTCAAGATATATATTTTGTTGATATGGACTACGTTGATGAGAGTGATGTAGTAATGTTCACTGTGAAGCTTACACTGCCATGTACCTGAGAGAAAACAGATTTCACCATCTAATTTTCACCAGGAAGAAAAAAGTGTTTTAGAACTTGTTGTTTTGCAGAACGTCAGTTATATATGACATGAAGAACATTTTAAGGAAAATCTAATTATATTTTCATGATTTTTTTTCTTCTCAAACCTTGTCTGTGGTGTAAAACACCCTAAATGCCCCAGAGGGCATCACTTCCCACTCTGATAATTACTGTAGTTACTATGTTCTGAACATCACATCCTTTCTTTTTCCCTCAGATGGAATCTATCTAGGTGGCTGAATAAAGATATTTGGACTTTATATCTAAACATTTCCTCAACTTAGCACCAGCAAGCTTGTTAGCTAGACAGTTAGCATCAGCTAACGATATTTACTTATTTTCAGTATGGTTATGAATAAACATTCATATCTGTCTACTCGGCTAGTTGATCTAAACAATATAAAAATGTATAACGTTACGTTACTGTTGATAAACAATATAAAAACAGACGTCACATAGGTCTAAATGCATAGCATTTTAATAAAACTGCGAACATTACGGAGAATATGAACGTGCATGAGTTATTTTATTTAATCAGTGTTATTTTAATGTTTTGTTTTTTGACCTAAAACATAACGTTAGAGACACTGATGTTGATCTGTCTGCATTCAAGCATTTCAGTGGGCTTAAATAGATCACCCTTTACAGCAGATTTAGTTCACAAACAACTGACAGTTTTGACCTAAATATTATTTTCAGTTACAATAATTAATCCTAAAATTCGACATTAGTAACGCACTTTTCACAGCATCAGTAGCGCTCCACGAGATCTCCGGTTCTTTACTTGTGAGTTCAGTTCACTGAAGAAGACTCGCTCTAAACGGATCATTTGAATCAGTGAGTCGTCGACTCGAGAACAGCTGCAATCGGATCATTGCTATTCGTGAATGAATCGTTTGTTGTGATTTGCGAACCGATTGAACAGGTTCATTGAAAAGAATCAGTTTGTTCATGAATCATACACCGCTTCTGCGTCTCGGAGCACGTGATGTATTATAAGGAGTAACGATATGTTTTATGAAATGTAGTGAAGTAAAAAGTACGATCTTATGCTTTGGAATGTAGTGAAGTAAAAGTAAAAGTTACTCAAAATAAAACTACTCCAGTAAAGTACAGATACTTGAAAAATGTACTTAAGTACAGTAACGAAGTAGTTTTACTTCGTTACTGACCACCACTGCTAGAGGGCATATAAGTCTGAAGAACTGAATTTAGGTAAAGGGGTGCAGAGCCAGAGGTGGTTCTGTAGGCAAACATTAATGCCTTGAATTTAATGCATTGAGCAGCTATTGGTAGCCAGTGCAGATTGATGAACAGAGGTGTGACGTGCGTTCTTTTCGGCTCATTAAAGATTAATCTTGCAGCAGCGTTTTGGATTAATTGTAGAGGTTTGATGGAACTGGCTTGAAGACCTTTATTCCTCAGTTGGTCAGAACAAAAGTGGCAGACTTGTTCAGATGACAATATACGGTGAAAATTATGATTTGGGTCATATTTCCAAGACGTAGGCTAGGATCTGTGATTAATAAGTACAGTATCCACTGACTGCCACACATTCACCTCAAAACATTAGATTCATCCATGCTTAGATTAATACAGACCACGTAATAAACATAATTCTGCACTCGGCTGCAATACCAGGCTTTCAACAGAGAGGCCAAAATTAAGTCTATACGTCAACTTTATTAGATGCATTACGGTATATATTTCTATATATAGAATCAGGTTTCTGATGCTGATGACAATGTGAATCTGTGACTGTTTCTAGCAACCTTTTGGCCTCTTAAAGTGTTTTTGTGAGACGTTTTCTACCGGTATGTGTGATCTCACATCATCTAAGTGGATGCTGCACACTGCTGGTGGTTGAGGAGAACCCCCCCCACACACACACACGCATGATTGTAAAGTGCTTTGGGTGTGCAGCAATACACAATAAAGTGCTATATAAATACATCGTTCATTCATTTATTCATCTCCTCTCTTCGTTTTGAGCTTGAGCATTCAATTATTTCTTATCCTACCGACTTCTTTGCTACATGTTTTTGAAAAAAGTCTTGCAAGGCATGCAGCTTGTTGATTTTGTGAAGCTGCACCAGAATAAACGTACAGAACCGGATCAGATGTTTTGGATCACACTCATGTCTCTCTGTGTCTGCGCGCAGATTTCCAGCGTCTGCCGCAGAGCCGGCGTGTATCTCAGGCTCTGAACGGAGACCTGTACTTCTCCAACGTCCAGCCGGAGGACTCCAGGAGCGACTACATCTGCTACGCCCGCTTCCCGCACACGCAGACTATCCAGCAGAAGCAGCCCATCAGCGTCCGTGTGCTCGACAGTGAGTCTGAATGAGCGGAGATGATGCTCGAGAGACACTTCTATCTGCATGTCTTTGATTCGTGTTGTTGTTTTGTTGTGTTTCAGTGGATTCAGTCAATGACACAGGGACAGATTATTTCAATGACACTGATTTGTTTAGTGGTGAGTGATGGCGCCCCCTAGTGACCCGGTGTACTCTAACCTCACACGTACTCCCTCATTCACACACAAACCCGTCTTTTATTAAAGCCCTGGATTCCTGGACTAATCGATCAAATCTTCTGCTTTAGAAACTCACTGATCTTATATCAATCTTTGGGATGTTTGTCTCTCTCTCTGTTAGTTCATCATCACCTCTGTTTGTCTCTTTATCTTCCTGATTCCTGTGTTGCTTTCCAGTTAGTTCTTCTGATTAGTTGTCTTCATTTTAATTCACGTTTATTTGCAGCTCCACAGACAGGTTTGTTTCATTGTTTCGATCATCAAGTCAAAGCTGAGCGTGTATGGCAGTAATATACAGTAATGTGGTTAACCCTTGTGCTGTTGTAATTTGGTGTTTCTGGTCTGGCTTTTCAAAAATTGCTCTCATCAGTAAATCTTGGGTTTATTCTTTTTGTCAACTCGTTTTCTTTCAATCTGCACAGGTTTTGTGTTTCTTTTTGGACTGGTTGATCATAGGAGTCATTGATCTGATCTCATGCACCTCTGTTTTTTGAGTGAAAAAACAAACAAACAAGCAAAAAAAATAAATCAAAATTGTGGATAACGTGGGCAATATTTACTCGAAAACTGAGAGCTGAGATCAGTCAATTCCATAAAGAAATATAAAACCTGTGCTAATTGAAAGAAAACATGCCGATAAAGCGATTCAATCTAATATTTGGCAAAAATGTAACACAATAAGAAATTTATAAGCTATTTTTTATAGGTCAAAAAAAAAAAAAAAAAGGAACATTGAGGAAAACATCAACAAAAGAAAAAGTACACAAATATAAAATAATTTTGGCCGGATGTTGTTATTCCCTGTGTGAGCAAAGTCAGTGAGTTTTATTCCAATCCATAACATAATGGTTAAAAGACAAAACTAATGTTACAACTAATGAATGAATACATTATAAGACTAATATTTGACAGATTTGTATGTTGATCCACAGCTGCCGTCATTATGAAATATAACATAATGCAGTAAATAGTGACGCTGCGCTGTTAAACACAGTAGAAACTACGGTCTAGTCTAGTGTGTGTGTGTGTGTGTGTGTGTGTGTGTGTGTGTGTGTGTGTGTGCGAGTGTGCGTGTGTGTGTGCATGTGTGCGTGTGTGTGTGTGTGTTGCGTGTGTGCGTGCGTGCGTGCGTGTGTGCGTGCGTGTGTGTGCGTGTGTGTGTGCGTGCGTAGCGTGTGTGTGTGTGTGTGTGTGTGCGTGCGTGTGTGTGTATGCATGCGTGTGTGTGTGTATGTGTGCATGCGTGCGTGTGTGTGTGTGTGTGTGCATGCGTGTGTGTGTGTGTGTGTGTGCGCATGGCTGTGTGTGTGTGTGTGTGTGTGTGTGTGTGTGTGTGTGTGCGTGTGTGCGTGCGTGTGTGTGTGTGTGCCTCAGGATCTCACTGAGAGTGTTTGGTTTCAGATAAACCCGCAGAAGAGCGAGTGCCGGTCTTCATGGTTCCCAGCGAGTCCGTCAGCTCTAAACTGGTTCTGAGAGGAGAGGTTCTAGTGATGGAGTGCATTGCTGACGGCCTGTGAGTTCAGATCCTCTCATCTGTGTTCAAACCTTAGGTTTAAATGATTGTGAAATATGATTTTTAGTTTGCACATAGTGGCACATGAGTTTGATTCGCAGGGAATGCATGAACTGCTGAAATGCACTGCATCTTTGTCTGCTTCGGATAAAACAGGGTGTAAAAAAAATATGTGCCTCATATTCCCGTTCAGTCCCACTCCTGCGGTCTCATGGGTTAAACGCAACGGTGAGATTCCCAGCGGACGAGCGTCCTTCCTGAACTTCGATAAGACTCTACGGATCATGGATGTGTCCGAGGCGGATGCTGGAGAATATCGCTGCTTCGCCAAGAACCGGCTGGGCTCTGTTCACCACACCATCAGAGTCACGGTTAATGGTGAACACACAGTCCAACACGCTCCACAGACAGTCCTGATTCACATTAAAACTCAACATCATCGCTTACAGTCCTGCTTACATTTAGAGGATGTTAAACTCACATTTTTCACTGAAGACAACCAATCGTATCTATATTGATGCTCTCTGAGAATTGTTTACTCTTGCTCTCAAAACCAACTTCTTAATTCCTTTTAATTTAATTGTGAACACTCATTTTTCATATTATATCATATTTCTATTAATACTTTTTAAGAATAAGAAAACTGACCTTCATTTGAATATTTAATAGCAGAAAACGAACCGATATTTAATGATCCTTAATCTTAATTTAACAAAAGGGATTGATATTTAATCTCTCAATAAAACAATACTGGTCAGTATTTAAATAATTTAGCAAGACTGATATTTAAGTATCTTAATTTAACAAAACAGACTTATATTTAAATACCTTAAAATAATAAAACAACCGATATTTAAATTTTTTTAATAGAACAAAACCAAACAATATTTCAATCTCACAATAGAATAAAACATATTTAAATATCTTAATTTAACAAAAAATACTGATATTTAAATATTTAATAATAGAAAGACAACCGATAATTAATAAACCGATATCTTAATTTAACAAAATGGACTGATATTTGAAATCTCTTTATCAAACGATACTGACCAAATTTTTCTTCTCTTAGTAGAAACAAAATGAGCTACATTTATATAAAAAAAATAAAATTAACCAACATTTATATTTCTTAAAAGAACAAAACTAACCAATATTTGAATATCTTAATGTAATAAAAATGACTGATATTTAAATATTTAATAAAAGAACAAAACTAACCAATATTTGAATATCTTAATGTAATAAAAATGACTGATATTTAAATATTTAATACAAGAAAGCCAGCCGATATTTAAATATCTAAATGTAGCAAAAATGACTGATATTTAAATATTGAATGAGAGAAAGCCAACCGATATTTAAATATCTAAATGTAACAAAAATGACTGATATTGTTATATTTAATAAAAGAAAGCCAACCGATATTTAAATATCTAAATGTAGCAAAAATGACTGATATTTAAATATTTAATAAGAGAAAGCCAGCCGATATTCAAATATCTAAATGTAATAAAAATGACTGATATTTAAATATTTAATAAAAGAAAGCCAGCCGATATTTAAATATCTAAATGTAACAAAAATGACTGATATTTAAATATTTAAATATTTAATAAAAGAAAGCCAGCCGATATTTAAATATCTAAATGTAACAAAAATGACTGATATTTAAATATTTTATAATAGAAAGCCAACCAATATTTGAATATCTAAACGTAACAAAAAATGACTGATATTTAAATATTTAATGAGAGAAAGCTAACCGATATTTAAATATCTAAATGTAACAAAAATGGATATTTAAATATCTTTATTTAACGAAACAGACTGATATTTTAAATTAAAAGTAAACAATATTTAAATACCTTAATAGAATGAAACTGACCGATATTTAAATATCTTGATTTAGCAAAACTGAACAAAATTTAAAATGATCAAATGAACAAAAAGGTACCAATATTTTAATTTCTTAAATGAACAAACCAGTCCAGGGTTTTTAGATGATCATGCGTAATGTTCATGTGACTTCAGCACTAAAGCCTGTTGTATTGATTGGCAGCTATGGATCAGCGCCCCAGGAACCTGGTTCTGGCTGAGATGGGCAGCATCATCGGGACACCCCAAACCCAGCATCCAGTGGTTGGTGAACGGCCTGCCCATCGAGGGTCAGTGACAGTGTGTGTGTGTGTGTGAGTAGCTTCAGTGCTTTGTGTGTGTGTGTGTGCGTGAGTAGCTTCAGTGCTTTGTGTGTGTGTGTGTGCGCAAAGTGTGTGTGTGTGTGCCAGTGCTTGTTAAATATGTGTGTGTGTGTGTGTGTGTGTGTGTGTGTGTGTGTGTGTGTGTGTGTGTGTGTGTGTGTGAGAGTGTTCAGCTGTGTGTGTGTGTGTAGTGAAGCTCAGTGTGTGTGTGTGTGTGTGTGTGTGTGTGTGTGTGTGTGTGTGTGTGCCAGTGTGTGTGTGTGTGTGTGTGTGTTTGTGTGGTGTGAGTAGCTTCAGTGCCTGTGTGTGTGTGTGTGTGTGTGTGTGTGAGTGAGTAGCTTCAGTGCAGTGTGTGTGTGTGTGTGTGTGTGTGTGTGTGTGTGTGTGTGAGAGTGTAGCTTCAGTGCTGTGTGTGTGTGTGTGTGTGTGTGTGTGTGTGTGTGTGTGTGTGTGTGTGTGTGTGTGTGTGTGTGTAGCTTCAGCGCCTGTGTGTGTGTGTGTGTGTGTGTGTGTGTGTGTGTGTGTGCGTGACGCTGTGTTGTTTGTGACAGACGCTCCTAAAGACTCCAGCAGGAAAGTGGAAGGAGACACACTCATATTCTCCGAGGTTCAGACGGACTCCAGCGCCGTTTACCAGTGTAACGCCTCCAACCAATACGGATACTTGCTGTCCAACGCATTCGTCAACGTACTGGGTGAGAAAATAAGAAACAATAAACACGTCTGTTCAATCATGCTTCATCCCAAAAAATGACTTTGTATTAGAAATAAAGCCTGAAATGTTTGGAACTGTTAAGGTTTGCTGCATTCTGACGTTATTTTCATGACAACATGCACTGAAACGTCACATCTGAAAAAAATCATGATTTTACTGTCCTAAAATATTGATAAAATATTATATGTGACCCTGGAGCACAAAAGCAGTCATAAGCAGCACAGCTATCTTTGTAGCAATAGCCAACAATACATTGTGTGGTTCAAAATTATAAATTTTTATTTTATGCCAAATATCATTAGATATTAAGATCATGTTCCATGAAGATATTTTGTACCGTAAATATATCAAAACTTAATTATTGATTATTAATATGCATTGCTAAGAACTTAATTTGAACAACTTTAAAGATGATTTTCTCAATATTTAGATTTTTTTGCACCCTCAGATTTCAGATTTTCAAATATTGTCCGATCATAACAAACCATGCATCAATGAAAAGATTATTTATTCAGCTTTCAGATGATGCATAAATCTAAATTTCAGAAAATTGACCGTTAAGACTGGTTTTGTGCTCCAGGGTCACATATATAAAGTAAAGTGTAAGTGATGATGATATGAGGTTACAAACCTGCGCTGCTGGAGTGTGTGACGCCTGCTCGCCCGTCCCCACCATCACATGGTGTGTGTGTGTGTGTGTGTGTGTGTGTGAGAGAGAGAGAGAGTGTGTGTGTGAGACTGTTTAGTTGTAATCAGCTTTCATTAGAGAGCTGCAGTGCATTGTGGGCCGTCTCTCATGATTTATTTTAGCTGTGATTGTGTATCGGTCAGTCCATACAGTATATAAACCTCAGTGCATGATGGGATTGTGTTCACCAGGTTTAAGGACAGCCGCTCCAGCATGTTGGAGGGAAACGCGTATGTCTTCCATGAGAACGGAGCGCTGGAGATCCACACGTCTCAACCCATAAACAGCGGGAAATACACCTGCGTGGCCAGGAACAACCTCGGCATCTCGGAGAACCACGTCTACCTGGAGGTCAAAGGTGAGAGATCAGCACTGTTCAGTCCTGCAGACCAGGCCTTTTCAAACTATACCGAATCATATAATCATAATAATAACTACATCTAAAATAATAATAATACAATTAAAACCGATTTATATAATTTAATAAATAACTAAATATAAAAATATAAAAATAAAAAAAAATCATATAATGGATTAAAATAAATAAATATTTTTAAAACAGTGTTTTAACCTAATACATTATAAAATATTATTAAACTAAGTAAAAAATATCAAACAAATAATAAATATTTTTAAAACAGTGTTTTAACCGAATACATTATAAAATAGTATTAAAGTAACTAAAACAAATATTAAAATAAATTATACAAATAATAAATATTTTTAAAACAATGTTTTAACCAAATACATTATAAAATATTATTAAAGTAACTAAAACAAATATTAAAATAAATTATAAATATAATAAATATTTTTAAAACAATGTTTTAACCTAATACATTATAATATATTATTTAAATAAATAATAAACTGATTTATATGAATACATATTTATTGATGATTTAAATAAATTATTAAAGATTATATAAGTAATGATGCTATAAATAAAAACTGATGTAACATGAAAATAAACAAAGAAATAAATAATGTAACAATATAAAATAATTTTTCAAATAACGTTTTACAAAAAAAAAAATTCCACAGCATAATATATATAATATATAGCTGTGTTTTGAACTTTAGGTTAGGGATGATTATATTTGTAGCTCCGCTGCATCTTAAAGATTGAAATCCTCTTGTCTAAATAGTTCTGTCTTAATAGGAGAAAGTATTCTGTGCTTGTGCTGCACTTTTATATTAAACAGACATGGATATTGCTCTTAATGGCTCCAGTATCCCATCATGCATCGTGTTTAGAGGCTCCAGGCCTTAGCTTGCATGTTTTTCACTCTTCAAACGGCTCTTAAGTGCATCTCTGAAGAGGATGTGTGCTGTATTAAGAGCATTAGGTGGATCATCAGACCTGATGACGGATGGAAACGCTGCTTGTGTGACGTTATCAGGGTTTGACTGCATGAGAATGTGCTGAGGTTTGCGTCTCTCTCTTCAGAGCCCACGAGGATCCTGAGGCCGCCGGAGTACCGGGTGGTCCAGAGGAACCGGGATGTGGTGTTCGAGTGTAAAGCCAAGCACGACCCGTCCCTCGTGCCCACCGTGACCTGGCTGAAGGATGGCGGAGAGCTTCCTGATGATGAGAGGTTTGGGATCATAATCTGATCATGTTTTCACCTCTCAGCACATCTCAGCATGCGTCACGCGTGTATTGGGTTCAGAATCCAGGCGCAGTCGTTTATTATCCGAGGGACGATTACTGATCAATGTAATCCACCAACAATTACACTATGAGAAGTAAAAGTGGTAAAAGCATGAATACTTCTCACACATTATTATTTATTCTATTCCATAATTTTATTTGTTTAGATTAGTGCTGTAAAACGATTAATCGCGATTAATCGCATCCACAATAATTTTTATTTACATTATATATGTATGTGTACTGTGTATATTTAATATGTATATATAAATGCAAATGAAAATATTTACATGTTTATGCATTTAGATGTTCAGATTCTTATATTATATATATAAATCTATTTAATATATAAACATAACATATTTGTATTTATTAGTGGTGGGCCGTTATCGGCGTTAACGCTGCGTTAACGCCGAGACTCTTATCGGCGATAAAAAATATCGCCGTTAATCTATTCTCAAAGTTGGGTTGGGAGCTGCGTCTATACTACGTAAGCTATGATGACTTTCACCCTGATATTTTAGCCGGATGTATACCTAGCCGAATTGCACTGTAGGGGGCGAGAACGAGTCTTCGAACTAGAGGCTCGCAGTCCGTGATGGACAGATTGTTAAAGGCTGGTCTGTGTGGTAATACAATCGGGCAGGACATCCAAACGCTCATCTATCATTCATCAACCTCAAATATGGCTTTTCATCTGAAAGATGTATGTAGTAGCAACTTTACATGGCCGCTCAATATGATGTTAACCTAGAGAAATGTGCGCTATTGAAGTGTTTTGTGTGGAAGCGCGCAGGACAGGCTCAGTGCGCTCACTTGCTCTTAAAATCTCCGTCATTTTTGGTCATACAGATAAAAGTAACCTAATACATCTTTCGAATCTGTAAAGACTCTACGCTTATTTGTGTGCACTCAGAATAACAACGAAACGTTGCGCTTTTAAGCAAACAGGATGCGCTTTAGGTCTCATGTGAACTTGAGAATTCACTCCCGTGTCACCCTCTGCTTCGAACCTGTGTGTATGCCTAACGTTACTGTGAAATTACCACATCACACGTGACGTGCTAACATGGATGCAGCTATGAAGCCGCCGGGTTTGCTTCAGGAAAATGTATTTTTAAGAAGCTTCCCAATGGAAACTGTAAACAGTTCATCACGACCTCTTATGTAGGCCTACAGTTCAAAATTCATGTTTAACTGAATAAACAGTTAGTAAACACAAGTACATCTTATTGAACATAGTTTATTTTCATCGCCTAATTATCATAGTGGAACAGCTTTCTCAAGCAGTTTGTGATGCATTTTGGAAACAGGAGATGAGCCCCTGGTCTAATGCGCCACCTGGCTTGAGAAACCCGTTCTCAAAGACTTACTTTAGCCATTATTTGGGTAGCACACATATTCTGAATGCCTTGCAGAATTCAAATGAGCCATTTTAATCTAGATTAATCTAGATTAATTCCAAAATTAATCTAGATTAATCTAGATTAAAAAAATTAATCTATGCCCACCCCTAGTATTTATATATACATAATACATATACACGGTATAATGTAAACCAATTATTAATGTATTAAAGTTTTTAAACTTCATTTTCATAAGCTGTGAATATAATAACTCAAACTATTTTCAAATATTTTTGTGTGATTATGGGTTCGATTTCCAGCTAACTGAAAATGCATGAACTGATAATAAATATGCACATTTAGTTTCAAAGGCATCGGCCAAATGCAGAAATGTATTGATAACCACGTAATTTAGATGTTTTTTTCTGCATTTGCATCATTTAACCATGAAATAACCAAGTTATAATCATATTATATATTGCACACACGCATTCACAACATGTGATAGTGTCAAAACTTTGCTGGTGTGTTATGAGTCAAAACGTCATTTCCATATTTCAAGAAAAACATACAGTGTTTCTGACAACACAAGTATCAAGTCAAATTAACCCGGACCATACAAGGGTTAAAGCCATCTGGTATGAAATGTTTCATATTTGTCTTTCAAACACTTTTAGACAGTTCAAGTAGAAATGATGAGAAACATCGACAGGTGTGCAGGCTTTAGAGTCTCTCGGTCCTAATGTACTGTGAGGAGCCGGTCTGAGGGTTTGGTGTCTGATTACAGGTTTAGAGTGGACTCGGACGGTCTGACCATCACTGACGTCTCAGAGAGTGATGCGGGACGATCGCAGTATCGTGAACACCACACTGGACCAGGACTCGGCCAGCGCTCAGCTCACGGTGGTTGGTGAGTGTTTGTGTGACTAGATCCAGTCCCTCTCTGGGTCACTCAGATACGATGGATTTATTGACAGAAAAGCCAACAACATTATAATATAATAATAAGATTAAGCTGACCAAATAGATAAATAAAATGTATTTAAATACATATACAATTATTTAAATAAGTAAATCTAAATTAATTAAAATACAAAATAAATACAAAAGTATAATAAATAATAAAATAATTTAAATGAAAAAAAAATCTAAATTAGTTTAAAAACATAGATATTTTTATGAATGATAAATAGATTTGTAAAAAAATTGTTTTTAAATATTAACAGAAAATCCAACTAAAACAAGATTAAATGTCTAGATGAAATATTAAATATCTAAATAAATAACAATTGATTGAATAAAATAATAAAAACAATGATTTAAATAACAAGCAGTTGATTGAAATCAATAACTAAAATATAAAAACTATATATCATTTTTTAACAAATAATTAAAAGCAAATAAACATCGACAGAATAGTGCATTTTAGAATTACTTTTAGCTAGAAGTGTGTAATTGTCTGTAAATTAACTCACCTCTTCCTCACTCCTCTAACCCCTCCCACTCAGAGGCCCCGCCCACTCCCACAGTGATCTACGGTAAACACACCGCACATCCCATAATGCCCTGGACTTGTGTGTGGTGAGGTTCATGGAGCATGCTGTTGTGTGATCACATTGATCCGTCTTCTGATTTGGCTTTGGAATCGTTCTGTTGATTTCCACATGAGTTTGCATGCATAATGCACTTTAATTTGCGCTTTTAATTAGTCAACTCATCTATCGTCCTGTACAGCCCAATTCTGTTTTTCCTCCCATTTCCATCACTTTATTCCTATGAGATCTCAAACCGTGGATGCTGAAAACTTCTTAAAACTGAAAACGGAAATCCTTTTAGTAGGCCCTAAATCCCTTATCCCTTATAAATGACATCTTCATTCACATAATGATGGAGTTACAGTAAATTATTCACCCATTGTGTGTAATCTTGGGGTATTATTTGATTCCAAATTATGCTTTGTACTTCACATCTGCCAATTTGTTCAATCTTTTTTTTCCTACTTTTGCTTAATTGTTAGTATATGACCTTTGCAAAATCACAAAGATGCCGAAACTGTTATCCATGCTAATGCACTAATGTACAGTAACTCTTTGTTTTGGTGCCAACCCACTAAAGCCCTTAATGGCTTTCAACTAGTTCAAAACTTTGCTGCTCATGCCCTTGAAAAAGACATCATTCCCATCCTTCAGCACCGCACTGGCTCCTATCCTTTATTGTCCTAGTTTTTAAGCCTGCTATTTATGACCTTCATATCTTACATAATTAATACACCCTTACATTCCTGCCTGCACTCTTAGATCCAGTTCTGATAATTAGTTTAAATATCCAAGATGTTGGGAGAGTGGTCAGTATTTCAGCTCCTAAGCTTTGAAATAAGCTGACTGAAAACCTCTGTGCTGTCTCCCCACTCCAGACCTTTAAGATTGAACCAAATTCACTATATGTTTTATTGATTGTTTATTTTCGGTTTTCATTCATGTATGTTATATGATCACTATCTGACTGCCTTTTCACAGTGTTGTCTTGATTATATAACTACATAATTTGTATTATGTTAAGTGTCCTTGGGTATTCAAAGGCAATATAGAAATAAGATGTATTACTATATTATTATTTATTAGTGGTATTTAACTCTACAGAGCAGCCGGGAGCGCCGACCGATCTGGAGTTGACGGATCCAGGAGCGAGAAGCGTTCAGCTCACCTGGACACCTGGAGATGAACACAACAGCCCTATCAAAAGTACGACTCACTTCTAAAGATCTTGATATGTCTCTTGGGTGTAAGGATGCTTTCTGAATGACCTTGTGTTCTTGCCACGTCAGAGTTCCTGATCCAGTATGAGGACGCACTCCACCAGAACGGCGTCTGGCACAATCTGACTGAGGTTCCTGGGACCAAGACCACGGCTCACCTGAAGCTCTCTCCGTACGTCCACTACAGCTTCAGAGTGCTGGGACTCAATGACGTGGGCTTCAGCCGTCCCAGCATGCCCTCGCGCCAGTACAGGACCAGCCCCGCTGGTACGGCACACCTGTGTTCATGCTTACACTAGCGTTCACACACATCTGCTCGCCTCTAATGTGTCTCTAATGCCTGCAGCTCCTGACGAGAACCCCACTGAGGTCAAAGGTCATGGCACCGAACACAATAATCTGGTCATCACGTGGAAGGTGAGACGCTGATTATTAATAAACACATCATATGATGATATAAATTATGTTAACCAATGATGCTCATTAGAGCCCTATGAATGTGCTCTTATATTTCCTAAATTCAGTTTTTGTTTAAATACATTTTGGTGAAATTAATTATTATTATTATTGAAATTATGATTTAACTTTATTAATAGTGAATTAATAGTGATTTATCAATAGTTTAAAACAAATATATTAGGGCCCTATAAAATCTGTTTTATTTTTTCCCCAAATTCCTTTTTTCCCCGTAAAAATAACTTTAATATAAATCCCAAATCCCACACGTCCTATTTAAATTTTAATAGTTTAATACAATTTTAATAATCAAAAATAATGTCTAATCAATTGAATTCATAAAACATTAACAATACAATACAAAAATGAACAAAAACAGCGATAATCAAATGAAATGCATAAAACATTAAGAATTAATTTAATCTTTTAAAATGTAATAAAATATACATGTAGCGATTCATTTTTTGTTATCATATTTATCATATCATATATCATGTTATCATATGTTATAATATCATAAATCATATTTTTGTTATGGTTTACATTCAAAATTAAAACATGGAGGAAAATTATGTGACATTCCTGAAAAAAATTGAAATTGTAATTATTGTATTCTTTTATTAATTTCAGAAGTACATAATTTATTTGTGTTAAACCAGTTTCTGTGTATCTGATGATAGTTTTCTCAAATGAATGGCTCTGTGGAGATGATGTTCATGTGTAGAAGCCATGCTGTTGGATGCATGTAAACATGTTTGTGTTTGTGTTGGGCAGCCGCTGGCGCCTCTGCAGGTCAACGGTCCCGCCTGCAGTATAAGGTCATGTGGCGTCAGCAGGACATGGAGAAGGACTGGACGTCGGTCAGTGTGGCTAACGCCTCTAAGTTCGTTGTGTCGGGACGCCCACGCTTTGTGCCGTCTGAGGTGTTGGTTCAGGCGGTGAATGATTACGGTCCTGGACCCAAACCCAGCGCTATGATTGGATACTCGGAGAGGACTGTGAGTGATGCTTTCAGCGGTTCACATGCCTTTATACGCTTGTCTAGCGAAACGCTGCTAATCCCAGAATGCATCTGTGCAGTTCCGTCGGCAGCTCCAAGTGATGTGCGGGTCCTGGTGCTGAACAGCACGCTGGCCGAGGTGCGCTGGAGCCCCGTTTCGTCCGAATCTGTGCGCGGGCGACTGCAGGGATATAAGGTACGTCTCTCTTCTCGTCATGCGACCTGCTGATACTCAAATCCAGATACTCACGATTTATTGTGTATACTCACGATTAATCGCGGAAACTCACGTTTTATCGCATGTACTCACGGTTAATCGCGGATACTCACGGTTAATCGCGGATACTCACGGTCAATCGCGGATACTCACGGTTAGTCGCGGATACTCACGGTTAATCACGGATACTCACGGTTAGCCGCGGATACTCACGATCAATCGCGGATACTCACGGTTAATCGCGGATACTCACGGTTAATCGTGGATACTCACGGTCAATCGCGGATACTCACGGTTAATCGCGGATACTCGTGGTTAGCCGCGCATACTCATGGATAATAGCGGGTACTCACGGTTAATCGCAGATATTCACAGTTAATCGCGGATACTCACGGCTAATCGCAGATACCGTGGTTAATCGCAGATACTACCAGGATGTACCGCAGATGCTCGCGGTTAATCGCGGATACTCACGGTTAATCGCGGATACTCACGGTTAATCGCAGATACCACGATGTATAGCAGATACTCACAGTTAATCGCGGTTACGCGGTCAATCGCGGATACTCACGATTAGTGTAACGATCTCACAAACCGAACCGAAAGATCGCGATACACAACCCACGATACGAATCGCGGAACTCTCGTGGCGTACCGTGGTACTGTAACGCCCCCTGCTGCCCATTGTTGAGGTTAATGGCACTTATCTCTAACTAACTATTAATTTAAACAAATTTTTCTTTGCTAACATTTGATTTAAATTGTATTAGTAATGACTAATAAGAGCTTTTTAAATTTGTTCTAAATATTATATTCTAAAGTTACTGTTTTCCAAGTGCATGTCATTTCACGTGACTTGGGAGTGAGCGTCACACTCGGTTGCTAGTATATGCAGGATGGCTGCTTCGCATAGACCTGAAATTGCAGATCTCCCGGACACATTTAAGTCTCCTGTGTGGGAACATTTTGGTTTTCCAGTGGAGTACAGGAATGGAATTCGTGTCACAGCGCACACAATCTGTCGTAACTGTTTCACAAAACTCTCTTAGGGGCCGGGCCGTTCACATATCGCGCCTAAAAACGCGTGGAAAACGCTAGGTGCGCTGCTTTCTCCTTTTTTCCAAAGCGCCGGGCGGTTGCTCTGCGGAGGCGTTTGTCGCTGCTAACAACCATCAGCCGCGCTCTCCGTTACAGGAAGAAAATTTCGTCACATGACCTGCGGTGCGCTTATGCGGCATTCTGAAAAGTTGAGATGTTTTTATCTCGATGCGGCGCGGACGCGCCTGGAAAAAACGAGCGCGTCGCTTCCATTATGAGCGCGCATACCGTGCGTCTACATTTGAAATAACGCACTTGAGCTCGCAAAAGACGCGATATGTGAGTGGCCCCTTATACGACAGGAAACACGTCTAATATGCAAGCGCATCTCCGGAGACATCACCTCAACATTGATATAAGCAGCACACGTAAGAAGCCTCAAAAACAGGAAACTTTTCCAACTGACTTTAGAATGAAGCTACAAGCTAACTCCAACCGTGCTCAAACAATTAACGTTACAAAGTCAATATGTTTTTTTTTCAATGGCGCTAGATATGCGGCCGTTTTCCGTTGTTGAAAAACGACGGATTCACACATTTGCTAAGTGTGTTGGAGCCAAGATACCAATTACCGAGCCGACCGCATTTCAGTCAGAATGTGCTGCCTCACCTTTACAGCGAAGTAAGAGCCAAACTAGCGAAGGACCTGAGCAATGCTAAATTCATTGCTTTAAATACGGACGGGTGGACCTCCCGTGTAACTCAGTCTTTCATGACGATCACGGCGCACTACATTACGGACAACTGGGTGAATAAATATCCCGTTTCGTAGACACGCGCTGTCTACGAAAGCCACACAAGTGATCATCTGTCGGAAATATTACAGGGAGCTGTAGCAGAGTGGAAAATGGAGTTTATTTATTTAATTTTAGTTTACTTCAGGTAAGCTGACTTCACTAAAGAGACAAATGTTTATTTCTGATTACCTACATTGGAGTTATCTCATTTTAGTTTACTCTGTTAAGCTGGCTACACTAAAGAGAGAAATGTTTTATTCTGACCAGTCTACTTTGGAGGTATTTAATTCATTTTTGTTTACTCTGGTATGCTGACTGCACTAAAAATGTGAAGCCAAAGTTAATAAAGAAAAAGTTAAGTCAAGTTATTGTTGTTTTTATTATTGGAGTTAAGTGAATCTATTTTTCCTTTAGTATTGCTGGTAAGATGACATGAACCCTACCCCCACAGCAAACAGAACCGAACCGTGGCTCCAAAACCGTGAACCGAACCGAACCGTGCCACTGGTGTATCGTTACACCTACTCACGATTTATCGCGAATACTCACGATTTATCGCAGATACTCATGATTAATCAGAGGTTATTTCTAAACGCGTAATTATTACAACAAGAAAATCAAAGTAAAATGATTATTGAACCACATTCTGTTTCTCAATTCTCAAATTATTATTCATTTATCTAATAAAATTTATTCTTAATTAATTTTTTGTTTGTTTTCAGTTGAATTCTATATATATTATAGATTTAATTAATATTTAACTAAATAATTTAGAAACTATTTATTTATTATATCTTCTGTTTAAAGTTGTAGTATTTTGGTAATTTTTATTCGTTTTTGTGTGTTTTTATGTCTATTTATTTTTTATGACATTTTATTTTAAGTTAATTTATTTTTTGTTATTTTTCTACTGTAACTTAAGCTAAACAAAAATGTGAAATGTTACCTTGACAACTAGCTGAAATAAAACTTGTTTCTTTTTTATATTTAATTTCATTTCAGTTCATGTTTATTTTATTTCAAGTAATTAAATTATGTTTTTTGTTTTAGTTTTATTTAGCTATAATAACCCTGATCCACTATTAAAAAGTAGTTTTTATCCAAAATCATAGAATAATCATCTCCGTATTGACCAATATAATCGTGATCGTGATTTTTGCGATAAAGTTGTAATTCACAATCACATATACAAGATTTACATAAAAATAAAATGCATACAATTAAGTCTAATGACACACTCTTTAAGAGACAAATAAAAACCTTAAAATCATCTCAGTATTCATAACGCTCAGACTAATGCATGCTGGGAGGATATGGAGAGTAGGTGGATGGTAGAAAGCCTTTAACGGGGGTTGCACTGTTGTCCGTGTGCAGGTGCATTACCATCGTGAGCGCAGTTTACACCGACACAACTCTCATCACGGCAAACAGAGGACTGAGATCTTCAACCCCAACAAAACCAGCGGGAAACTGCCCGACCTGCTGCCCTACAGCGTCTACAGCCTGCATGTGACAGCCTTCAACGGCCGAGGAGAAGGTCCTGCCAGCATCCCGCAACGCTTCGAGACTCCCGAGGGCGGTAAGAGGAGCATCAGCATTTCTACAGCACCCTACAGAGGACACGATCAAAACTGTACTTTTCCATTAAGGGCTGATAACACTTCTTGAGGCACTTTGACCTTTATAAATGCACGTGTCCCCATGCATTCCCATTACAATTTTTGTTTAATGCATGTAATAAGAATAAGGCATTAAAGGGCTGTTACCAATCAAGTCAAATCAGACAAAACCCATCTTTGCACTCCAGGGGCAGCACAGAATCTGCATCCGAAGGGTCTTTACAACGGTATAAATCATGTCCGGTAACACTTTATTTTAGGGTATCTTAACTAGTTGCTAATTAGCATGCATATTAATTATTGCTGTCAAACGATTAATGTAGGACGTGATTAATCGCATACAAAATAAATGTTTTTGTTGCATAATATATGTGAGTGTTCTGTGTATATTTATTATGCATATATAAATGCACAAACATCCATGTGTATATATTTTGAAAATATTTACGTTTATATTTATATTCATAAAATTAATATTAAAAAAAATATATATATATAAAATGTTTTCTGACATATATACTTATATATACATAATACATATAAACAGCATACATACATATATGATGTAAACTAAAACGTTTATTCTGGATGCGATTAATAGCTTGACAGCACTAATATTAAAATAATATTAGCCATTTATTAGTAGTAATTAAGCACATATTAATGCCTTATTCTACATCCCTAATCCTAAACTTAACAACTATAACTATAAATAAGCAGCAAATTAGGAGTTTATTAAGAGAGAAGTCGTAGTTAGTAGAAATAAGTGTTCCCTATTCTAAAGTGTTACCTAATGTTCTAAATACAAAATACAGTATATTCAATATAGAAAATAAAATTGTGACATATGGAACTAAAACCAACAATCACTGTCTTAATGAGTGAGTCATTGATTCAATCGATTCCTTCAAACAGCTGATTCAGCTGTTTACGGTTTCATTCAAGAACAAAACACCACTGTGTTGACTGCATTGTTTTGAACAAAACAGTTGACAATATTGTGTTTAAAATATGCGTCATTTATTGTTAGCTTTGTTTGAATCTATGTATAAAGTATTTAAAACCGGACTGTTACAGGTGCTACTATCCTTTAACACGGATGCTGTGTGCTTGTGTTCCAGTTCCAGGCGCACCGTCCTTCTTCAAGGTTTCTGCTTTAGATCTGGACTCTCTGACGCTGGAATGGGGTCCACCTCATGAGAGGAACGGCCGTCTGTCCGGATACACCTTCAAATATCAGACCGGTGAGAAAACCTGTGCAGCGTCACTGCGGTTAACTGCTTTAAGACCCGTTCACACCAGGCACCGTAACTACACTGCCCGACAATAAGAAAGACGCACAAGCAAATGTTCCTGTTTTTACAACTATTGAAGGTGTTTGGATAGACACCGAAACGTCTTGTTGAGCTTTTTAATAGTCAAGTGATTTTAGTGTTTCACAAGCTTATGCAGCATCACAACATGTATCTATATCAAAGTTTATTTCATGTTTTGAGTTTAAACAGTTTTAGTATAAACTTTTTTAAGAGTTGCATAATTTTTTCTGAAAATAGTAGACACGGTTGTCTAAGGAATTGACAAAGTTAAACACTGCATCAGTTTGGATTAAAATAAGGCAACAAAATAAGTGCAAATCGCATATTGTTTTGCGATATATACAATTTAAGTGCAAATAGCAAGATTTTCTGCTATTTATACTACTTATTGCAAATAGTGGCAATTATCTGCACCTCAGTGTTGTAGTACATTATAAAACAGTATGCAATGATATCGTATTGAGTGTAAATTATAGTTTTAATTGAAATTATTAAATGGATGCGACCTTATTGGATCAATAAAGCCCTCCCTACACCTACCCGATATTTTTATTTTCAACTTTTTGATTATTTCCTTCATTTTTATTGAAAATAAATGTCTTTCTGATGCCATATGAGATTCGAACTCTGGTCAAAAAGCACGCGCCTTACCATCTACGCCTCTGAAAACTAATGTGAAACAAGCGTCTTTTTTATTGTTGACTATCCCAATCATATGTTAGTGGGAGCAGTTAGTGTAAATAGCCTCTGACAACAAGGCGGGCCATTTGGACTTAGTGTAAATAGACATTTCGTTAAAATAATTGTTCTGAATGCGATTCCAGTGATACGGTTCCTCTGTTATACATCATTAGTGGTGAAGTATTCACATAGAGTTAAAACCTCATCGTTATTGTTTTTAATGTGAATGTGCCTTTATGCTTTAAAGTTTAAAAATGAAGTTTCCAGAATCTCTGCTTTTTAAACGTGGGTTCTGTGTCGTACGTGTATATTTGAGTGTTTGTTCTTGTTCATGTTGCTCGATTCAGTTTGAAGCAGAACAAATGGTCTGTAAGCATAGCTTATGATTGGGTAAAATCGCCCCTTCCGCTCCTGTCCCGCCTCAGTCGACAGCAAACATGATTTGGGTCTGCTGGAGGAGCTGGATCTGCCGTCAATCAGAGCAGCTTCACGCTGCACAACCTCCCTCACAGCACACGCTACAAGTTTTATATCAGTGCCAGAACGCAGAGAGTCGGTCCGGTGCTCACCGAGGAGGCCATCACCATCCTAGACAGAGGTATGTACACTAGATAGGGCACAGCTGTTTCTGTAGTGTGTGTCAGTTTTATGTGTGTTCTGTTTACTTTTCTACTACTAAAAGACTTGTCTTTTGAACGTCTCCCCCGTCTTTGAACGATCCCACATGTTTGTGGATCTGTGTAAGACAGCAGAGTCTCATCATACCTTCTTAGTTTACGTCCGCATGTTGTCCGTGTTCATAGTGTTTACAGCAGGACTGTAGATTCTGGATCTGTGTGAACTCAGACACCCATGCAATCAGTGACATATATAGCCGGTCAGCTGTGTTTTAGAGTGAATCGCGGCACTGTGTTGGTTTTACACGTGAGCAACTCATAATCCAGTGTTCTTGGTAAATGTAGCAAACTCAATCTCTGCTCATGCTGCAAGTTTAACAAGCGTTTGGGAATGCAACGTGCACCAGTAATGCATTTTATTTTCACTGTGGCATAATAGATAATTAGTAGATTTGTAATGAGACATGTTTGTAAACCTGTCTCTCTGCTGTTTTCTGCCAAAATAAAAGCTTAATGGTTTAACACTTGCTAGTGAAGAAATATATTTTGTTACTAAGTAAAATAACTTATATACTTTCCATGAAATTTTATTTAATTTTACAGTGCCAATTGTATTAGAATTGTCATATATTTCTGTCTTGGAGATAACAATAATAATAATAATAATTTTTTTAAATGTAATAAAATAATAGTTATTATTATTACACCATCCTGCATCATATTTGCTGAATGAAATCCCATACTTGTTTCTTACTAATTTTAGAGTGCTGAAATAGTGTCTTTTTTCACTTTCACGTCACATTTTCTCACTAAATTTGATGAATTTTGTATCATTTTTTGATTTCGACACCCATCTGTGCGATGAAGAAGTCTTGTATTATCCTCAATCAGCAGAAAAACAACACAAACACATGGTTCCTCTCTGAATCTGAGCCAGATGACAACTGTTTGATACATTTTCAGCATATTTTCACATATATGACATTATTTGATACCTAAATCTTGATTTCAAGGTTAGAATTATGGCCAGTGACACAAGAAAATGCAAACATGAATCAGGTGTTTTACTGCATCCAAACAGAGACAGATAATTATACATTTTGTGGGGGTCTGAGTATTTGAACATATTTTTCAACTCCACTCCATTATTTAACTTACTGTCTGTTATATAATACATTTTCAATAATTATTTTTGTCAAATTTTGGCATTTGACTGCTTTTGTTGTTTTGATGTGCATTAAAGCGGATGCATAACATTTGAAAGATTTACATTCTTATTATGTGAAAAGAACTATGCGATGGAACTTTTTTAATTAATATTTGTAAACAAAATAGGCAATATTAGGCTTCTTTTTGGGGCAAATCAGCAGATGTATTTTTTTTTCAAGATTGTGCTGTTAATATATTAAAATTACTTGGCTTCCCAAAAATTCATATCTCACTAAATCCTGTACAGTGTCCTTCATGATCCAGCTCTGATTTTAAATTGTATTTTATTATAAACAAGACTCAACACCCTCCTTCTCTCCTACAGTAGTGACATCATCAATAGCCCCGCCTCCATACGCTAATGTCACATATTATTATGCTTCTCACATTGTGTTTGGACCTCTTGCAAAGAGTGCTGCTCATGTCAGTGCATCGTTGACACTCACTGATCTGGAGGTCAGAGGTCACTGTGATGGGCTGATGATGTCTCTCTCTCTCTCCCAGCGCCGCCGGTCGCTCCAGCGTTTGGGAACGCCAGCTCATCCGTGAGCGAGGATGGAGCACTAATCAGTTGGGGAATAC
>CM050434.1:25530661-25727104 GCA_027564155.1 Gymnocypris eckloni scoliostomus | reverse complement strand
CATCACGGATCATGCGAGCCTCTAGTTCAAGACTCGCTCGCCCCTACAGTGCAATCTGCTAGGTATACATCCGCTAAAATATCAGGGTGAAAGTCATCAGCTTGCGTAGTATAGACCCAGCTCCCAACCCAACTTTGAGAATAGATTAACGGCGATATTTTTTATCGCCGATAAGAGTCTCACGTTAACGCAGCATCGCTAACGATAACGGCCCACCACTAATATATATATATATATAGGAGATCGCGCAGCTCACATCCAGGAGCAAAGAAACTGCCCCACGACATTTTATGAAAATGTTTAAATACTGAATCGCTACATTGTATTTTCCAGCAACGAGAGGATAAAATCACAGTTTTTGAAGTAATGTCATACTTGCTCACTGTAAAGAGAGATGCTCATACACTTCTCTCTCTCTCTCTCTCAATATTTGAGAAAAAGGTTTAGTGATATCTAATTATTGGGGGAACTAGTCCCTCAATGTCTATAGGTGTTATTGCCCTGATCAGACATGAAAATATTTTGTGGCACTATCATGCAGTCAGTAATGATATGACGTTAGCAAACTTTTTAGCGATTTTTTGCAAACATTTCTTTGAATAATGTGACCGTAAATACGAACTCGCGATTGAATTTAAGATAAAACAAATGATTACGTTTCATTAATTATTAATGCCAATAATGCTTACATTTATGTGTCTTTTTGTTTGCTCGGCAGCCATGTTGGCGCTGCAGCCGGTATACGCTGAGATGATTCATACCCCATCGTTTGTAGTGTGGTCCTGAAAAATCTTCGTTTGAAGGGCTACCTGGCCCTTCCCCTTACCCCTACCCCTCCAACCAAAAGAGAATCGAGAGTTGGAAAGGGGAAGAGCTGAGGGGTAGAAATGGGATTGGGCCTAAAACTGAAGTAAATGTTACGTTATTTTAATGAATAATAAATCATAATAAGTTAATACAAATATATTGAACTTTAATACATGTATCATTGTCTACATATTTAATGTTTTATTTTATAATTTTTAAAGTACCAGTTATTGCAACAAAAAAGATTTTAGCTATATGTTATAAATAACCAGTTATTTTGTTGGATTAATTCAGTTGACTGATTCAACACTATAACCTGAGATGTTGAAGGACCATAGTAGCATTTAGTTAAGATCTAAACTGGTAACTAAAACGTTTTCATAAGGAGCAACATATCTTAATTTTAAAGCGATAGTTCACCCAAAAATAAACAAATATGTAATGAATTACTCCCACTCCTGTCGTTCCAAACACGTAAGACCTTCGCTCATCTTCGGAACACAAATTAAGATATTTTTGATGCATTCTGAGAGCTCTTTGACTAGGGTTGGGAATTGAAAATGTATTCAATTATTCATTCATAAATTACATGCGATTTTTATTTATTTGTCTACTGTTTTGTTCTTCAGAATCGTGAGAACCACAACTTCCAATGAGGACGTTTTTAATGCCGAATCATGCAGCTCTAGTTTGCATACAAACAGATCTTAAATGAGTCCAGTTTTTATGTAGCTTGTTGATTTCTGTTCATGGTATTCATCAGCAATTAAATGGTTTGAAAAAAGAGATACAAGATAAAGGTTTTATATCATTGTTTAATCACATTGGAATCAAAACTGGGGATCGAAAAGAATTGGAATCGATAAGCAGAATCATAATTGATCAAATTCAAACAATACCCAACCCTATCTCTGACCCTCCCATAGACAGCAATGTAATTACCACGACCAAGGTCTAGAGTTGTAGCAAGGAGATCGGTAAAATACTCTATGTGACCGCGTGGTGCAGCTGACACAGAACAGCATACGCGGTTTACATTCAGTGGATACTCTCCAAAATGGCGAAAGGGTGGAGACAAATTGTTGAATAAAGTTGCTATTTTTTCTTTGTTTTTCTTTTCTTTTGTTTTCTTTGCCTAATCTCGTACCCCTGATGTCACATGGATTATTTTACCTATCTCCTTGCTAGGACCTTGATCGTGTTAATTACATTGCTGTCCATGGGGGGGGGTCAGAGAGCTGTCAGAATTAATCAAAAATACCTTAATTTGTGTTCCGAAGAATAACGAAGGTCTTACAGGTTTGGAACAACATGAGGGTGAGTATTTAATGACATAATGTTTGTGTGAACTATCCCTTTAACCAGTAGCTTCACCTCCCTCTGGTCAATGTTACAAGTCTCTTTTATTTGATTTACTCCGGCAGGAACACAAAGAAATCATCCTCCCCTGGTTTCGTGGCGGCCGCTGCCGTCTCCTTACCGCACTACGACTCTGAGGAGGAAGAGGACGGTCTGCCCATGAGTTATGACGACAAGCGGCAGCTCAGCCTGGACATCAACAAGCTGCCCGGGGAGAAACTGGGCCGCGTGGTGCACATCATCCAGTCACGGGAGCCCTCGCTGCGTGACACCAACCCCGAGGAGATCGAAATCGATTTTGAAATGCTGAAGCCGTCCACGCTGCGTGAGCTGGAGCGATATGTTATGACCTGCCTGCGCAAGAAGCCCCGCAATCCGTACGGTGAGCAGAGATTTAATGCTTGCTACCTATGAAAGCTAGAAAATATCTACACCTCGTCAATATCTTATTTCTATTTCATTGTGGTCATTTTATATATTTATATGTATTTTTTAAAACAAGATACCTGTACATTTGACCCCATATTATTTATCCTCAAATTAAACACTTAGATAAATGTTGTGTGGAGATGATTTATATAGCCTTTTAGTAAATTATCTGATATATTTTCCCATAATCATTATACAAATGAAAATGCTATATTTTATAGTTTTACACAATATTTTTATATTTTATTTTCTAACTTTTTGTTTTGCAGTTTTATTCATTTATATTTTTACATTTTAAAGTTAATCTTTGAATTCTACTGATTTTGTTTTATGTGTACAGATACATTTTTATATATTTGTCAAGTTTAAATTATTTTTAATATAATTAATCTTCAAATTATTTATTTGTAATTTAGTAAATATGGTATAAAATAAATATACTTTTAAGTTTTATGTCATTTGTCTGTGTATATATATATATATATATATATATATATACTTCCAGTATTCAAAAATATTTTCATTGTTCAATTCTATTATCTGGACAATGATCCAACCAAGCCAACAGCAAACTGATTTGTTGTTAGTCATTTGTCTGCTGTTACACCAGCAAAATCTAGTTTCCTGTGTGCAGTGAGTGAAAAGCCGGAACTGGCTCCAGTGGAGAAGGAGGATGTGAGCGGACAGCTGATGAACTCTGCCAAGAAACCCCAGAAACCCAAAGGTAGGACTGATAGCAGCTTCTGAAGCACTCTTCAGTTTGCTCTTATGTCTTGGTGTTCAGGAAACAACAATAAGCCCGGTCTGATGGCCCGAGGCTGGTGTGATCGAGGTTCAGGCCAGTGTTGCCTTTATGGGATCGATTTATTTTGTGTATAGAGTTGATGTTGAACAAGCGGGCAATAACAGAGCGAGCACAGGTGAAACAGTACACACAGAATGAGATCTTATGCTCAATAACTACTAGAAAGGAAAAAACACAATGGACATGCTGCAAGATACTTGGGACTGCATGATTAATCAAAATAAAACCAAAATCGTGATGATTATGGTGTTTTCAGCAGCTAAGAGCGGGCTTGGTTCATAATTAATGCCACTCCATACAAACTTGCAATCTGGGAACGAAACACGCACCAACCATCTTCCCTAGTAATGAGAAGTGCTTATAAACCAGCTGTTGTCAACAAAAGAAAAGGCTTTAAGGGCTTCCTGTGATTTTACTTCAAAATAAAAAAGCTTGATGATTTAGCATATGAAAATGAAAAAATTAAGACAGCCATAAATATTATTATTGTAATACTACAGCTGTATTGTAACATAAAATACATTAGAAATTGTTATTATTATCATTAATATTAGGTAAATTATTTAAAAACAATGAATATTTGAATTATATAAAAAATACGAAATAGTACAAAATAATTATTACTATTATTAAATACAATTATTTGAATAATGAATATTTTAATTGTAATATAAGAAACTACAAAATTATAGAAAATATAAAAAGTATTTAGTATTATTATTATTAATAAATACATATAAATACTTTTTTGTTAATTGTATTGCAGTAGTAATGTTTAATTGGTTTATTTATTTTTAAACCAGTTTTATAAGTTATTTGATAACAACAACAACAACAACAACAATAATAATAATAATAAAATAGTTATTATATTATTATAGTCATGTAGAGATATACCTGTTTTTTCAAATCACATTTTAAATCATAATCAAGTTGTATTTTTTTATTAGAAAATTTGCAGTTAAATATA
This sequence comes from Gymnocypris eckloni scoliostomus, assembly GCA_027564155.1. Classification (NCBI taxonomy): domain Eukaryota; kingdom Metazoa; phylum Chordata; class Actinopteri; order Cypriniformes; family Cyprinidae; genus Gymnocypris; species Gymnocypris eckloni. Next base: position 25,722,734 of record CM050434.1, on the reverse strand, counting down.
TATTTTTTCAAATCATTTAGCCCTACAAATGCTCCAGTATAATATTGAATATAGAAGTAATATTGAATTACTCTCACAGGTGCAGACTGATCGTATAATGTATTCATCCTGTAGGGATTTATATACAATCATAATGTAAATCCAGTAAGAAGTTAGGTTTTTAGCCACTTACATATTTTCAACTTTTGCATTCGTATCTATCATAAACCTTTATGAAAATGATTTAGCCTTTTGAGAACAAACTATTTGTTTTAGTCATTTGTCTTGTCTATTTAAAAAATACAAAACCTACTTCCAGTATTCAAAAATATTTTTCATTGTTGTCTTTTATCTGGACAACCGACCCAACCAAGTCAACAGCAAAACTGACTGTTGTTAAGCCCTGCTGGGTTACACCAGCAAAACCAGTTTCCTTGACGAGTGAAAACCGCTTTTGTTTATCTTCCAGCGGAGAAGCCCAGTGGTGCGGAGCCTCATGCCATGGCGTCACGTCTCAGCGCCAGCAGCTCCAGCTCAGACTCCTCCTCATCGTCCTCCTCCTCCTCCTCGTCTGACACCAGTGACACGGACTCCAGGTGAAGAGGACTCTGGGAAGAGCTCTGTGCCTCCTGAATCCAGGAACTATGTTTACTTCAGTGTAAAAAAATGTATATACTAGGATTTTTTTTTCTTTTATAAAGAAGACTTTTACCAAGATGCCCATAATGGGAACGAGTGCGTAATCATAACTACTTTTCTTAGTTGATGAAATAGCTTGTTGTTCTGTTTTGCTTCCATTTTGACTGTTTAATTTAGTCTTGAAACATCTCTTGCCTCTTTTTGCATTGCTTTAACAACCAGTATTTAGATCTCTTGAAGGTTTATAAAGGACCTTCAATGGGCAAATGTGAAAGAAAAAGAAGAACTACTTTGCATTTGCTTAAAAAAAAAAATTGGTTTTCGCAATGCACTGGACTAATATTATTCTGAATAGATCGGTAACTTTCCATTTAGTTTTATTTTGCTATTGCTTTGATCTGTAAGAAGTGGATTTAATTTGACATTTTTTACATGATCGAATCAATGTCAAATGACACGTTTTGTCATAAATCTGTCTGATTAGGCATCTGTGAAATAGTTGTGACATACTCATTGAACATAACAGCCGTCACGGGACTGGATTGATTCATGCGCACTAGAGAAACGCTGCTAGATTCAGTGCTTTGGATTAGTTAAGTTGAATGTTAACTTGAGAGATCTGGTTTGTAGATGAGACACTAGAGAAATCACATTTAAGCACTAGACTGTCATTTATTTCTTGTATATAGAGTCCATAATACCTGGCTGCTTTCTCGTTAGTATTTACTTGCATTACTCTAACCTCTCTTTTCTAGAATCTTCTTTTTGAATATATAAGACACATGGCAGATCATTGTGACCGAATATTCCCTATCTGCAGTATAATTAAGAGTTTATGTGCTCTGGATTATATGTTGGTTTCTATTTGGATGGAAATACAAATACAACAAGTGAATGGTGTGAAGTGGTGTTTGAATATTTGAAATTTGTGCTGTAAAATATATCAATGGCAATTTACATAATTAATCAAACTGTCAAGTATCCTACCAAATTTAATAAGAAGCACTTATAAACCATCTATTGTCAACGAAAGAGAAGCTTTAAGGACTTCCTGTGATTTCCCCAACTATTTAAAAGCTTGATAGTCTAATGTTTGAAAATGAAATTAAGACAAAATATCATTATCCCTTTATTATTTATAATAATGAATATATATATATTCTATCATTAACATCAGGAACAAATTATTGAATGATATGTTTATTGATGAATCATGTAAAAGACTGTAATTTGATTTACTGCTTCATATTAGATCTTGGTTTAGAGCATATTCTAAATGAATTGGACTCGAGATGTTTCTGTTGTTCAGTGTACACTGGTCATTACAGAACAAATCCAGTGACTTCATGCCTCACAAAAGAAGCGAAACCCGAAGAGCTGGTGGAATTCAGTGCTCTAGTTTCTATCAGGTATGAGGAAACTGTATTGAGCACAATACTGACGGAGGAGGAAGTAAACATTACCAGTAAATGCCCCGTTCATGGCATTCGGCTGCTGGCCTTGAAATGTTGCGCTTGTTCTTTCTCTGATGCACGTTTGACGTTTGTTGACGTTTTTCAGGAGCTCAAGGTAATGATTTTATCTTCTTAAAAACTACTTTTTAAATCTGCTGAACTGAAATTTGAGTTTGTTCCCATTGACCTTGTGTGTATTGTTTCTATGTTGATGGTTAAACAGAAGGTTTTTGTCCCTCAGGTGTGAAGCATTTGATGCGTCAGCTGACGTACTGTCATATAGAGATGATGGACGCTGGGTTTGAGCTGCAGTTTGACGGTGAGGAGCTCTGGCACGTCGACCCTATAGATTACACCGCAAAGCAGCGTTTGCCGGAGTTCGCAGGCGACTGGACCCTCGACCGCAATCTGTCTTCTCTAGCACATTACTCCATCGGCACCTGCTTCTACAATATCCCTCGCTGTATCACAGGAGAAAAGACCCCCCCGGAATCCATCGGTAAAATCTGCATATGAATACAAAACCTAGGGTGAATTAAGGGTGATTGGGACATAAGGTCAAATGGGACAGTATAACTATACAGAGTTTATTTTCTCACCTGATAAGTAAAAATATTTTTTTTTTTTGCTTAGTCCTTACTAGACGACGTAATCAAAATCGCATGCATTCATTGGTGGGACATCATATAGGTGGGCGGGGCAAACATCAAACAGGAAGTTGACACTTCAATGCATGAGGTGCGGAAAATGACATTAGCTTCAGCTAGTTTTCAAAATAAGGTCATCAAATTATTATAGCTAATATATAGCAAAAACCTTTATTGGAAACATGAATATGACGTACTACTGCAATAAAAATGGTTAATATCATGTTTCTATTTAAAAAAAATAATTTAAAAAATCATGTTTCTATTTTCAGAATTAGAGTGGTTTTATTTTGTCCCACAAAATGTGGATGGGACAGTATGGTTTTCGGTGATTGGGACAGTGCTTAAAGGCTATACTAATTATAAATAAATAAACACAATTGCAATATATAAAACCATTGTGTATGCCCTAAATTGGTGGTTCCCAACCTCTTCGTTTGTTTAACCCCTAATCAAACACAAATCAAAAGTTTGTGCAATATATTAGCTATAACATTTTACCCTAATACACGAATCAATCTAAACCTAACATTAAGTTTAGCCTTGACCTTTTAATATATTTCTAACTAATTCGGATTCATTTAAGCTATTGCAGAGTAGAACGGCACCAGTGAGACACCAGGAAGAGGGGTGGGGGGTTAAACATGTCCAGTGAAATGGTACAAATGAAATGATCAATGAAATATGGGAGAGAATTAAATGTTAAATGAAATTAGTTGTTAAAATAAAAATGGTTATAATAAATTTTAACAGAAATAAATGGAGTCTTTATGATGAAAAATATTATAATATCCCAATTATAATGTCCCAATAATATCTGCATATCATATTATAAAACATGAAACTATGAACTGACTTTTGCAAATAATATGTTCACTAGCCTAAATCAATGATAATATTTGACAATGAAAATACCCAAATGTTACCCAAAAATGTATTTGGCTCAGTTTACAGAAAAGTGTACTTCACACATCCTTTCATTATAAAACATGTTTAAGGCAACGTTTAACTCCAAATCAAAAGCAAATGAAACATATTTTATGACCTTTTTTATTCTGATCTTTCCATAACAATTAAGCACATATTGCCTTAAAATTCTCATTACTGTAATGCAAAAAAATAATTTTAGTTAAAATTACTAACTGGTAATAAAAACTGATCTAAAGCTGAATTTATACATGTATATGCACACACATATATATGAAACAAAATGACAAAAGCACACAACTACATTAAAAATAAAATAAATGCAAAGATGAGAGCTATAAAGGTATGTAAATAATAGTAAAATAACACTGCTCCATTGTCATAAAAATCAAGATAAAAATTCACTGAGATACAAATAAATTAGAAGTAAATTAACTCTAAATAACAACATTTAAAATAAAAAGTGCATACTATTAAAATAAAAGCTAATTCAAAATATTTATAAACAACTATGATAATAATACTAAAATAAAACGGCTTAATTGTCATAATTTTATTACTGCAATATAAAAATATTTTATTTTATTCTTTTTATTTCTTCATACATAATAGTATTTGTTGTACTGTCTTCTAATAAGAATCCCGTTGAATGGAATTACGATCAGAATTACACACTCAAAAGAAAGATGCTGAAGGGGAATGTGCTCGGGTTTATTATCATGAACTTTTTTAAAGAAATAAAATTGAACTAACATGAGATGAAAAACTTCAATTACTTAAACTGAAATAAAATTATTTCATTTTAAAATGAAAAAAGACAAAAGCACAAGCAGTAAAAACTTTAAAATTAAAAAATGAAAGTATAGAAATAAAAACCAGTTCAAAATATTCATAACTATAATGTTATATAAACACTAAAACATCATTGCGTAGTTGTCATTTAAAATGGTGACGTATTTAAAAACATATTGTCTCAATATTTTTTAAATCTACGAATTTTTATTTTTTGAAATGAAAAAGATTCATCCTTTCAGAATAAGTTGCTTCTGCCGCCAGTCATCATCTATAACTCCTTGTCTGTCATTGGTCGGCCAGACAGGCTATGTTTCCATCCACCTATTTTTATGTGCATTTTGGCATATCGCATAAACAACCGCTGGAAAAATTGTGCGATCAGCTACGAAGGATGACTTTCTTATCCTGTAAGAAAACATTCATATAACTAATTTCCTTAAGGTGCATCAAAAAAGACATGTGATGGGACAACATAAGACTGGACCAACCAACGAACCGATCGCATTTCGTCTGTGCGCTCTGAAGCTCATGCTTTATTGTATACAAAATGTATTATATACAGTGCCTTCTACTGCAGCAAATTCAATTGTTCTTTGTGATATTTTTAATTATTCATTCGTAATTTTGGATGGAAACATAGCTACAGATAGTCCCGTCCTAAACTCGCAGCATTAGTTGAGTGAGTGTTGCTGATTGTGATGCTCAAACACACAAAGAGTGCTTGAAGTATATACTAATGTAATGTTATTTCATATCTCTGTGAAATCTGTCCACAGTCCCTCCGTCCACACAGCTCTACACCAAGAGCGACGTGAAGCTCGGTGTTGAAAACACTCTCATCTGCTCCGTGACCAACTTCCACCCGCCGCCGGTCAACATCTCATGGACGAGGAACGGAGAGCCGGTGAGTGAGCAGGACGTCAGCGAGACACAGTATTACTCCAATCCAGACTTTAGCTTTGAGCGGGGAGACCTTTACACCTGCAGCGTGAGACACCGAGGACTGGAGCAGGACATCACCAGGTTCTGGGGTGAGCACTTCTCCTCTGTGGGAACATCAGATTTCCTGAGTTATACAGTTACTTCCTTTCCTTGACCCAATGAGACAAGTTTGTGAAGATTTATTAGTATTTCTGGCAGCGGGAACAAAGAAATCAAGTCAAAAATTCATCAAGAACTAATAGAATGTTGAATAATTCTTTTAACATGTTTTTTTTGTTATGTTTTTTAATATCATTTGTTATACTCATATTGATATAATAATTGTAATATTTTCATACTTTTCATAATATAATCAATTATTTGTATTCTTATTATTATTAGTAGTAGTATTTTTGTTTATTATTTGTTCATTTTTTAATTAACAGAAAATTAAGACTCAAATGAAGGATAAAGGTCTCCTTGCTGACTTTTTTATTTTATCATTTTTTTACTATTTATTTATTAAATATGAATTGTTTCATCAGAATTCAATAATATATATATATTATAGATGTGCAGTAGTACACAGTTTCACATGAGAAAATTTTGTGAAGCAAAGGAATTCTAGAATACATGTTGTTAGGGATTTATTAATATTTGCACATTTCTGAGCAATATGATTTTTTGGGGGGCAAAATTATTAAAAGGCCTCCTTGGCGCCTTTATATTTGCATGATATTTAATACAATATTTATTTATGAATAAATGTGAATTATTGCTCATCGGTAGTCAATAGAAATAAATAGATTTTATATGTGCGGGCATAATTTGTGAAGCAGAAGGGTTCTAGAATACATGTTGTTGATCAAGACTTCTGTATGAATCCTTGCTGTATATTTGAGATGTTTAACGTCGGTGCTGCTGTCTGTCACACAGAGGTGGAGGTGCCGGAAGACTCTCAGCAGGTGGAGACGGCGGTGCTTGTGATCGGGATTCTTGTGGGATTTTTGGGATTTGTGGTGGGCATCATTATAATCGTAATGAGCAAGATGGAGCTGCGGGCTGTATGATCTCTCAACATCTGCCCTCGGAAACTCTCACAGCCTTCTGTTCTTCTAGCACAAACTCTGTAAATCATTTGTTTATTCTGGTTTTGAACATTAATAAATGTAACTATTTATTTAATATTGAGTCTTATCATATTTGCCTATTAATATATTGATGTATGCATTTGATTTGTTTATTTTAATTGTATTTTTTCATTTGGTTTTTGTTTGTTTGGATAGTTATTTCAGGTGTTATATGCAAGCACAAACTTGCAATTAATTAATAGCAAAAATATTAATATTTATTTGTTTATTTTATTTATTTAAATTGTTTAGCTCTTTCAGGTGTAATAAGCAAGGAAAATGGAAAGTAATATTAAGCATACAGGATTAACCTATAAATTGACCTTTTGAAACATATTTTCTTTATACATTTAGATTAGAGAAAGAAAATATAAAATATTACTTCATAAATAGATCACCTATTTATGGCATCTGTGCATCATCCAGGAAATAACAACAAAAACATTAATTCCATACCCTGTAAACAATGTAACTGGGACAATTATTTCAAGTTCACCTCAATTTTCACTTAAAGGTATTTATATATATTTCCATAAAACATACAGAGGGAATGACCCATTGAAAGACTCTCTCTTACTCCTTTAGTGATTTCTATAACACCTCTCATATCTTCACTGATGTGCAAACAGTTTCTCGCAGTTACGCTGATGCATATTCATCATTCGGATCAGATTGCCGTTATGAGCTAAGCAGATCGAGGTAATTAATTCATTTACAGTTTGGGCTCTGACAGCAGCAGATAAGCATGCATGTGGGGAGAGCAAAGCTTAATTGCATTAATTAAATGAGGGCTGGATAATCCGCCTAGACCCTGTTCACGTTTGCAGTGATGCCTGATGTGAAGAGCAACAACTACAATTTAGCAGAAGATTCAAGTGGAAAACAGGCTCGGAAGAAATTAGTATCCTTAGATGTGGTACTTTTGGAATGATATCGGATGATTACCGTCATATTCATATACTGCATTTGCATGAGTAGTTGTTGTTTTTCACTCATCCAGTGCTGACATGCACGAATCACTAGATGGCACTGTGTTCCTTCAGTCAGGTTTTACATGCTTAGATTTGCATACTTGGTTTGTTAACTGATTTGGCTTGAGTAAACAAACCTAACAAGTTACTCCAAAGGTTAAACGGTCATGTTGGTATTATTCTCTTATCTAAATCCTAAAATGTGGCCTGTTTTAAGACAGTACGGTTAGTTAATGATGCTCTCTCTGATGTTGCACATGAAATAACGTCTATACATTATTCATCGTCCTCGTCTCTCCACATCACTGAAGTGTCATTAGAGTTTTGTGGTAATGGACGCCGCATTGATTTCATGTGCTGCTGGAGTCTGTGAGTTTGTGCCTGTAGTCTGTCCCAAACAGCTTCACGGAGGTCATTTATACACCGTCCGATGATTTACTCACATGTGCTTCTGGTTAGTGTTAGTCTGACAGAGCAGAGCTGTTTAGGACTGTGGCACTGCGTACCTGATACCATCCATAATGCAATATGTTTCACATTATGGTACGTTGTGTAGTGGATGGGTGCCGTCAGAATGAGAGTACAAACAGCTGACAAAAACATCACAATAATCCACACCACTCCAGTCCATCAGTTAACATCTTGTGAAGCCAAAAGCTGCATGTTTGTAAGAAACTAATCAATCATTAAGACAGTTTATATTTTAACTATACTCTGTTCATAATATTCCCTTCTCCAGTGAAAATGACATCTCGGGTGAATCAGGAGAGAAATATGCACAAATCAAGAACAGTTTAAAAGTCAAAATAGTTTCAACCAAATATGTCTTTGGATTTTGACCTTTTCGTTGTCTGGTGTAAGCATTATTATGGGTTATGGACTTCCAGAAGCGATGGTTTTAGCGACGGTTTAACGTTAAAACTTGTTAATGATGGATTTGTTTCTTACAAATACAGTGTTTTACTTCATGTAAATTGATGAACCGTAGTTGTGTGGATTATTGTGATGTTTTATCAGCTGTTTAGGCTCTCATTCTGACGGCACCCATTCACTGCAGATGATCCATTGATGAGCACATGATGGAATGCTCTCTAAAATCAGTTCTGATGAAGAAACAAATGCACCTGCATCTTTGATGTCTTGAGGGTGAGTACATTATCAGGAATTTTATTGTATTTTTATGACAAGCATATGACAAGATGTTGTGTGCATTAATGGTGTTTTTAAAACGCAGACTAAAAGCATATACCTTCCTGTAGAACACAAGTGTATACATTTTGACTCAGAAACTGATGGCAGTTTCATTATGACTTCTATGGAGCTATAAATTGTCTCTCGATATGACATCTGTTATAAACACGCTCTTCAAAAATCATGCAAATACAACTTGCATGAAAAAAGCCTATTTTAGGACCAATAAGATTTTTTTGCACAGCGAGAGTGTTTTGGTAATTATTAAGCACATTACCTTTACCTTAATGTGTCCAGACATTTTAAGTTTGATGAGTTTTTTCTAATTAACATTTTTCTCGAAGATGATTCTCATTAGATTATCATTTGGAGAAATGCACCTAATTGTCATGAAATGAGTGCCTCGATGCGAAAAAAATCTTAATGATCCTGAACATAAGGTTTCATTTTCTTAATGCAAAATATAATTTAGTTTTTAAATGAAATATGACCTGTGCAATGCCTCTATTAGAAACAGTAGTTTCATCTCGAGACTTTGCTTCATTAGGCAAGCAATAAAGAAGCTGACAGATATTACTGCAAATAAAACCTCCAAAACAAATCAAATATAAATCATATTTATTATATTATACAAATTGTACAGATGACATTCTCATGTTGCTTGTCCTTACAAACGATGAAAAACATTGATCAATGTTCACAATGGCACAACAGTGGCTTACAATCAAAGAAGCGACCTGCAAAAATATGGAGGCAGAAATGGCGAAATCCTTTGAGATGTACAAGCAGGGGAAATGCAGCATGTTTGACTCTTTTATTCTCTGAAAAGCAAGAAAACCATCAGTAAATGGACCACAAAATGAGGTGCACGTGCTTAAATGTACATTAGTAGCTACAATGATCCTCCCCTGCCACTGCAGGACATTAAAAGCCAATACATAACTAATAAACTGGCACACAACACAAAAAACCGACAGCGGATGAGGTCAACCGCTGCAGAGTCACGGGTCACCCTGTCAATACTGAGGGGAGGTTAAATATTACTCAGCATCATTTCACTGATCCTGCCTCTCTTTCTTCCACATCCTTGTTTTTCCCCAACAGCTCGTTTGACGTGGCCTTGCCAACCCACGGACTGATCCGACTGACGCCGCGGACCCAGACCGGACTTACAGTCCAGAAACCTGCTGATGTCATGCCTGCTATTGTGAGCGTTTGAGTCTACACGGTGGAGAGTAGGCGGTAAAGATCATGCATGTTACTTTCACACACTAAGCATTCATCACTGCCATTTAGTTAAACCAAATAAAGCGAGTCTACATAGAAATAATTTAACCTTTGAAGTCTTTAAGAAATATGTAGCTGATGTGTGTATTTGTTTAACAGGGTTTGAGTTAGGAACAAATGCTATGCTTATCTGGATGCACGTGCATATACATGGATGTGTATGCTACACTACTGTTCAAAAGTTTGACTATTTAAAATGCTTTGAAAGAAGACTATTACATCTACACCAAGGCTGCATTTATTTGATCAAAAATAGTAAAACAGTAATATTGTGAAATATTGTTTCTATTTAAAATGTGTTTTCTATGTGAATATACAGGTGTGTTAAAATTTACTTGATTCCTGTAATCAAAGCTGAATTATTAGCATCTTAACTCTAGTCTTCAGTGTCACATGATCCTTCAGAAATCATTCTAATATGATGACCTGCTGCTCAAAGAACATTTCTTGTTATAATCAATGATAAAAACAGTGGCGCTGCATAATATTTTTATGGAAACCATTTCGGAGTTTTCTTTGATGAGAAAGTTCAAAAGAACAGCATTTATTTAAAATAGAAATCATCTTTTACTTTTGATCATTTAATGCGTCCTTACTGAATAAAAGCATTAATATCTTTCTACTGACCATAAACTTTGAACAATAGTGCACATAATGCATATCCCACAATATGTGCTTAACTTGATGTCATAAATGTATATATCCAATGATTAATATTAATAGATGTTACCAAATACTGCTGTTGTCAGTGATTTTTGCTCTTATAAAAGCAGTAAGTCACTCAAGGCCAAGTCAGTTTTGCTCTGAAGTATCTGGCTTGCAGCTTTATTTTATGCTGTTTCACATTCTATTAAAACAGTAGATGGCATATACTGTACTGTGCAGTATGCAGTACACCAGTATTCTGTTCCGAACACAGTCGCAGAACTCAATCTAGATAAGCCAAGCTTATCAGAAGAGACGCTGACAGTAGAGCAATATGCATTCTAGCACATACTGTAACGTAATTGCTATCTGTCAGTGATAAGCAGGCCCACACACAATCAGCACCCACAGATGTCCGCAGGAATCGGGACGCCTGTCAATCACAAACTTCTACACATTGTCTGTTTCTTTATTAAGTGTTTTGGCTAATTATAATGTTTTTGTAGAACTCTAAGCTAATGTTGAACACAATCCACAGATTCGACCAGCTACAGTCTAACAACAGCACTGTGACAAAGCACAATTATAATGACAACATGTCAGAAACCGCTCGGAAAAGAACGAGAAGCGCCGTCGTGTAAGAGGGAAGTACAAAATGAATTTCTTTAAAGCATACGTGGACAGATTGAAAACGGCATCTTTTATTAGGGAGTTGGGAGGCTGACGTCCTGTCTGATGAGGCCGAGTGCTTCAGACGTTTGTCCCAGCAGGGGGTGGGAATGTAAAATCCATTATGATTTTAAACGTGACCCCTCTGGCCATTAGAGCTAATGCAGAACCGCACACACGCCGCCCCTCAAGACCACATGCTGAAAACACAGATTATAAATACGGCCAGACGCCAACACAACACTGCTGACTTAATGGAGATACAGATGTAGCTCAGGTGAGGTGTACAGAGGACACAGAATTCAGCATGAAATCAAAATGACCATGTTTACTTTTTTATGGTGCAGTAGTGAAATTTAGCAGTGTAAAAACGGGTCCATTCATTGTAAGTAGCGTAGAGATGAGTATGAATTATAGCTCACACAGAAGTCACTTTAACTTTTGAGCAAGCAGCTTGATCATGAAACTTTTTCACTCTTACACGAAACAGCCGATCATGTGGATTCCTGAATTTCACTTGTGAATTTTCATTATTGATCATGTGACCGCTCCTCAATGCACATTTCTCGTCCCACTAACATTTGACGACCAGAAAATGATTTTGAATTATTGTTTTGTCATTTCAAACATCTTTCTGTGAGATATTTAACTTGTAAAGTTTGCTTGCGCTCTCCTCAATAACGTTTTTTTTTTACGTTCCCATTAAGTTTGGATTTTTTTCCTTGGATTGTTTCCTGAATGTTCCAAATATTATTTTTATGTTTAAAAATGTTTTTGGTTATGAGAATTTTAAGGGAACATTTTAGAATTGTACAAATATTATGGGAATGCTACTTTTGAATGTTCTCTAAACATTCTGAAACAAGTAGTAGCATTTACAGACGTTAGATTAATGTCCAACTAAAACGTTTTATGAAAAGATATCCATAAACAATGTATAATGTTTTTGCTAACATTTTGAGAACATAACATCACCAGATAACTTGGAACAAACATTCTATTGACGTTATTGGAATAATTCAGTTCATATCGTTCAGTTAACCTTTTCAGATCGTTTTGATAACGTTCTCTGTTAGCTGGGCTCTTTTGTTTAATATAAATGTCCCTTAGTGACATTTTAGATATTTGACGTGTCAAGTGTGTTCACCTTCACTATTGTTGACTAATTTTCCCCGGCGAGATCCAGTCATTTCAACTGGATTCTATGCGATTTTGTAATTTCATGAAAGATTTCTCCATGCATGCGATTTCAACGGGTTCAAGCTCAAAGATTTTGTTGGACTTGATCAAGCTGCTTGGTTTGAAAGGGATTTCTGAGTGAGCTGATTTCATTGGTCGATACGCTATACTGACCGAAATTTAATGCGAACACACCTTTTAGTGTCTAAATGCCTTTTGGCCTATTCTGGTATAAAAACACGATGTGTTACCCAGTGTTTTTTATTGTAAAAGTAATACGTCAAATATTACTTTAATAATAATTTCTATGCAAAACCTAGACCCTGAGTCAGACAGGATAATATTTTCTATCTGAAATCATGGTATTGTGATTCTGCTGGATTAAGGGATCTGATTTCTAAAATACAAGACATTCGCTTCATTAATAAAAGTCAAAGAAGCGCGTGAACCGGTAACCGCATTATCTCATCGACTGTCCTCATTTTCTGTCGTTCACTTTAAATCTGAAACATCCCAGAAGATCAGGGTAATAATATCACTGTCATGAAATAACCCCTCTATCCCATCAAAACATTCTGTCACGGATCATCCTCGTATCCATTTATTTTCTTATGCAAATTAAAAATCGACGGCGGTCTGTATAATAACACCATGAAGTTTCACTCTCATATTACATCCTCCTCAGAAAATGCAATTTTCATAAAGAAAAACAGTATCTTTATGAATTCTGTGCAGAGAAATGGTAAAATAAATGTTTTTTTTTCATTTCGGTCTGTGCCGTAGGCGCATATGTGCACATCAGTGGCATGTTTTTCCAAGTTTATTTCTGTAATTTGACATTTTTAACTAAATTGGGTTGATTTTGATTTCACGTTTACTCATTAGTTACAAATCAAATCGCTGACCGTTTTATGGCCTTCAGATGAATCAGGGGTCAGAATAAACATCTTGAGGTGAACATTAGCCAGTGTCTGGGAGTTAATGTGCATATAAACGCACCTTCTGTTGTGCTCTGCTGTTTTAACACAAGAGAAAGGACCTGTGTGAACAGCCCTTAGTCGTCTGCTAATCTGTTCATGAGCGGATCTCATCTTTCTGCTGTTGACTTTCTCAAACAAAGTCACTTGTGATGCTTTATTGCCTCCGAGAGCAATGTTGGAAATGTTTGTATTCGAGCTAGAGCAGATTGTCTCCATGTAAAAGTAAACTGAAGCCCAAACAGACACTTATTATGCCATCTGCCCTTTTAAAAGTAATAACACACCCTTTAAATGATATTTCTGCCATCATTTAATCACCATCTTTGTGCACAAAGCATTAAATAGATATTTTGTTAATTAAGCATGTGGCTAAGCTAACAATACAATATTCTAATAAGCATACAAATATTCTACGCCCACAAAAATATGGTAAATAATATATTTCTAATTAAATTGACTACTTTTCTGATGCTTTTATGGAGCTCAAAGGTATAGAAGCCCATTTCTGCAGTTGAAGAAAAGATAATGCTTTGGTAAATCATAATTGTCATCATTGTGACAAAAGTAATATCACAATTATGGGTTGAAAATTGACATAAGGCATGATTATGAGATAAAAAGTCAAATTTATGACACAAGTCAATTATGAGATTAATAGTAAAAAATTATGATATACTAAATAATGATCGAGATAAATGTTGAAATTAACAAAAAGTCAAAATTATGGGATAAAATTATATGAATAACATTTTCTACTCCAATAATTATGCATGGTATGAAATGCCATCATACTTATGAGATTAAATTGTTTAAATTATGACTTGATTCTAATGACTTTTATGTCATAATTATGACGTTTTATCTCATAATGTCAGAATTATGGCTTTTTACTATTTATCTCTTAGTGTCAAAATGTTGACTTTTAAACTTTTTAGTTTCAAAATGTTTTACTTTTCAGTGTTGACATTTTATGTCAATTTCGACACTTTATCTCATAATTTTGACTTTTTATCGGAGAACTGTTCATTTTTATTTACCAATGCATTATTGTGTTTCTTCCGTACAACAGTCTGAGTCTTCGTTCACGTATTCTACTTTTCCCATGAAGTCATTCTTATTTGAAACAGCATGAGGGTGAGTAAATGATGACAGAATTGTCCTTTCTTTAAACCAATGGTGGATCTGCTCTGAATGCTAACAACCAAACCAACAAAAAGTCGACCCCTACTGCACAACAAATCCAATAGTAATATCCTGGTATGTTTCTCTGCCAGGCGGGAATCTTCTCTTACATTTTGAGAATCTGATTCTTTAGTTTGGACGGTGACATTAAATATTAATAGAAATGTAAACACAAACATATGCACCTTACATCACAATAGATTGCTTCTCGCAACAGTAACCTTGTCCTGGAGCGCGTCTTTGAGTCTGTCTCGGCCCTCTGGGCTCATTGAGTAAATATTAATGTGGTTTTCCCATCCAGTGCATTTACCGATAACAATCTCTTCCCATCTCTCCTCCCTCTTCCTGGATAGCGGAGTCCTTTCGGCTCATTGATGGGGAAGGGATGATATCGCCCGCTCACCAGCGGAGAGTTAAAAGTTCAGCGTTGGTTACAAGAGGTGGAAACGTCAGGTGAGGTGTTTGCGCGACGGTTTACCGGACTTAAACCATAAGCTACGCGACATCAGCCAGTAGTTTTGTCTTGAGTATCTAAAGCTCAATAAAACAACTCTTGCTTTCTTGTTTTGTATATTGAACTTGCTTTAAGGATGTTTAGATACTGGAAAACAAGACAAAATATTGATTAGCAAAGTGATTTTTTGCAGGGTAGCATTTAGAACATTCAGAAGGTCCACTTCTATTGGCTCTGAGAGCATCCTCAATCCTGATTGGCTGAGCTGTCTTCCTGTTTGTCCACCTCCTCATCCTGTCGTCCTGTTTCTTGTGCAGTAGGTGAGGCCTTGTCTTGACACGAGCCCATTTCAGCTTCTGTTTTCACACCACGCTCTTCCTCTTTAACATCTACCTCATCTGTCTTGTTATTTCCGCCCACCGCCTCTTGTGTTTCCCTGCCTGCTCCTACCGTCCCTTCCTCTGTCTCGTTCCCTTCCTCTCTGTCCTCGTTCTGTTCACTCTGCACTTCAGCATCAGTCTCATTATTCTGCTTTTCCTCCCGTCGTTCACTCACACTTGTATTTGTCTCTTCAGCGCTCTTCTCGGCTCCGTCACAGGGCTTTTGATCACTTATCTCTTTCTCGACGGTGGGTGTGGAGTCTTTCTTCTTCTTGTTCTTTGGTGCGTCTTTGACCGAGTTCTTGTTGGACTTGTTCCGTGCTTTAAAGATGACTTTCTGAAACAGAAAATGTCAACAGAGAGTCTTAATACCTTTTTTTATGGATAGGTAATGATATGCAGATAAATATTTAATGAATTGCCTTTTTAAAATAGCAAAAGTATGCTTGGTTCTAATGCTGCTTTATCATTTTATGAATCACTGCTTCCATGATAAATAAAAATTTACTTTGTAACAAATTCTCTTTACGTACTGTCTAATATTTTCAACTTAAATTAGTATTATTTATTTATAAAACAGCATAAAACCAAAGCAATAGTGTGTATATAAATATATAAGCCTATATGTATTTAAATGTATAACTTGTATACTGTACATTTTGACTGATAAATAACACCAATACAAATTTAATTGATTTGTATTATTATTATTTATAACTAACTGGACTGAACTTAAAAATGCATTAATATAAATGTGATATTGATTTGAGTTGATATTATTATAATTATCTCTATATTATCTTAAATATTAAAGATATCTGTAGTGTACAAACCAATCAGCCCAACACATATATATTCCAGTAACAATTGTGCTTTTATATTAGTTTTTGCTACAATGTTACGGTAATATCAATATATAAGTTCCCTGAGGTGATTTTATATATATATATATATATAAACATAATTGATAACCGAGATGCAAGATGATGCTAGTTGGGTGTGTATGAAGAGTGTGTAAAGTAAAGATGTGAAAGTAGCACCAGTTTCAGTTACCGGATGACATTCCTACAGACGACAGCGAATATGTGACCCTGGACCTCATAAAGGTCAATTTTATTTACTCTGAGATTTCATCATCATCTGAAATCTGACTAAATAAGCTTTCCATTGATGTATGTTTGTTATGAAAGGACAATATTTGTCGAGATACAACTATTTGAAAATCTGGAATCTGAGGGTGCAAAAAAAAATCTAAATATTGAGAAAATTGCTTTTAAAGTTGTCCAAATGACATTTTTAGCAATGCATTTTACTAATCAAAAATTCAGTTTTGATATATTTATGGTATGAAATGTAAAAAATATCTTCATGGAACATGATCTTTACTTAATATCCAAATGATTTTTGGCAGGAAAGAAAAATATATCATTTTGATCCATGCAGTGTATTGTTGGATATTGCTACAAATATACTACTATGTGCTACTTGTGACTGCTTTAGTGCTTCAGGGTCACACATGAGGACATTTCTGATCATCAAATTTCAATCGCGATTGATTAATTCAAGTGAAAAACTCCAGAGAAGCGTGTAATAAAGATGATTATTCTGATGGTGTTATGGTGCTGTCCTACAGAAACACTGGCAGCAGCACCTTCACTCAGTAAGGACTGTACTGTGTTAAAAACCTGCCACGCTCCACCATAACTAACCTGATGTCAGAAGAGCTTCACACAGATCATTTTGATCATGTTTGATAACTGATAAACAATCTGAGGAAGCATGAACTGTTCGTGGAGACAGTATAAACACCTGCATGATGTCACTTATGCTCACCGAAGCTGCATCGATTTGAGTTGAAAATACAGTAAAACAGTAATATTGTGAAATATTACAATTTAAAGCTGCATTCTCAGCATCATTACTCCAGTGTCACGTGATCCTCTAGAAATCATTCTAATATGCTGATTTCTGATTATTATCAATGTTGAAACCCATTTTTGCAGTTTTGCAGAAACTGTGATAGATTAACATTCAAAAGTTTTGGATAAGTGATAAAAAATAAGAAAATACATGTATTCATCAAGGATTTCATAAAATGAATGCAGCTTTGGTGAATATTAGAGACTTATTTCAAGAGTGTGGGTGTGCATACATTTCAAATCTGAATTAAACATAGTAACTTTACTATTTAATCACATGATTTAAGCTTTATTAAACCTCTTCAAACAACAAACCGGCATCATCATTATTAAACAAACCAACAATAAATCCATGTTTATCCATTTAAGCACTGAAACTCCAGCAGTAGAAACGTTTATGACAGACGTCACTGCCGCTTTCCTGTCTTTCATTTGCATAAAGTATTTTTAACTTTAGTTTTTAACCCTGTTTTCTTCAAGTGGAGTAAATCACAGGTCATTGCGATTTGTAAGTGCTCAAAAAAACCTGATTGTTGCAGTATTGCACTTGGGAATATGATGATGCTTACATAAAAACAGTGCACACAAAGCTGTGGTGTCCTTTGGCAACCACAGGAAGCTCGCTCAGGCCTTGCCTGCCACATGACATTTTTGTTTTCGGAAAAAGTTCATTTAGATCTCTCTCTTTTTGTTAAGTTGTGAATACAAATTCCCATACTGAATTACATATACAACTGATGACAAGTGTGGCAGGTTGATTAAAGCTTAGCACAGTTCATTTGCATTGGCCCTTTCTTCCCCAAAAATGTGAAAAGACAACACTGGCGTGTAAGTAAATATCATCAGGAAAGCCAAACACGCAGTAACACCCATTAAGCACACACTCGCTCTGGGTTTCTTTGAAGTGACATGGAGCTAAATCTTTGTGTAAATTATGCATGGTTCTGTTCAAGCATCTTGTGCTTTCTGCCCCATTTTATGTGATGCTTCAAGGAAATGCCTGACGCCTGCTCTGAACCCTGTAAAAACACTTGATGTGTGACTTTGGCTGCTAACACAAACTACATAGATGTTTCAGCCGGGAAGCAAAGAGAATGTGAGGAATATGATGTTAACTGTGTGTGTGTGTGTGTGTGTGTGTGTGTGTGTGTGTGTGTGTGTGTGTGTGTGTGTGTGTGTGTGTGTGTGTGTGTGTTTGACAGCAGTATGTCAGTAATGCGGCTGGAATAAGAGGTCACGCACCTTGGATTCCTTCTTCTTGCGAGGCAACATTGGTCTTTGGAGGAAAATGATCTGCTTGGTGGCCAAACTTCCATCACTGGATAAGAGAGATGAAGCAGTTTAGTTTGTGATCGAAGTATGATTATTCTTTAAACAATAATAATCAAACTTCCCGGACCAGGACCAATCATTTTGACCAGAGGTGGACAAACTTTTACCAAAAATTGGTTTAATTTATTTTTTATATAAATATACACACACACACACACACACACACACACACACACACGTTGTACTAGTTCTATACATATATTTACTTTTATTTATATATAAACATTTTACTACAAAGAGCCAAAAATCGCACTTGTATTGTAATTTAATTCTGTAATTAATAATACAAATATTAAAAAGTAATCCAGTACATGCACACACACACACACACACACACACACACACACACACTTTTACTTTTTAAAATGACTTTTTTTAAATATATTAATATATATTTTTTTATATTCTCTATAATCAAAGCACATGTATATGTATATATATACATTACAATACATGTAGAGAATTATATTATACAAAAATATATTTAATAATAAACAGAATTATATTAAATATGTAAAGAAATATAATTAGATATATTTAATATTATATATTATAATTGAACTATTCTGTATATTTCAATGCAAAAGAAAAGGTAAAAATAAATCATAAATGAAGTGATGCATGTTTTTCCCTATTTCCCCCTTTTATGAGTGGCATCTCTGATTTACACCAACTTTAAACGAGCAGCTAGTTTCAGGTTATTTTCCTTCATAGCCCGGCGCTTTGCAGAGCAGTCACTGTTTATTAGTGTGTTTGGATATTCAGCAGTTTATCTTGTATTTATAGCTCTAATAATGCTGGAGATTCCCCTGGAGATCTGTTTAAACTTTTAGCCGTGAGCGCTGTAAGAACATCCGGCATTGAAAGAGAGGAACATAATATCAGTTCTGTGAAATCCTGTGATGACTAAATCTCTGTTTCTTGCTGTCTTGTCAGGGCTCTATCGCACATATGTTTAGAGAAGGAAGTTTCACATCATCGGGCAAACATAGAGTGCTGTACGTTTTGTGTGTTCGGTGTAAAACCACGTTTAAACCGTTCAGATAAGACGTTTAATCTTCAGAGGAGATGGAGTTGTGTTTTAAACGGTCTCAAGCTCTCTCTCATGCTCCCCGTTTCTCTTTATGATTCTGCTACAAATCTCTTACATCAAATGAGCCTCTGCATCTCTGGCATAAGCTGGCAATCAATACCACATGTCTAATTCGTTCTGCTTTTTTTCTTCCCGCTTCCTATTTTCTTGCTTGTCAAGGAACTGTATATTTATTCAAGTGCTTCCTGCTCAAATCAAAGAGGCAAAACTGGTTCCAGCAAGCCTCGGTCCATTAAAATGTAAACGAGTAGCTGGTCGGTGAAATTACAGCTCTGGTCTTCAGTCTCGCCAGCATCCAAACTAGTCTGCGCCTCTGCTTTATAGAGGACGACACACGCCGCCTATACAATCCCCATCATTAGGGGCTTAATTGAATGGTAACTTCAGCAATTTTGAATGTAATGAATGTACAAGCCTTCGGTACGGCGTGATGCATAGCAATGAGAAGCCGCCCTGTGTGTGGAAATATAACTGTGCAGATTACAAACAAGCTCATCTGCATTCAGAAAAGTGCTGTGGAATTACCTTGTTTGTTTGAAGAGAAGACTTCTAGTTGTTTGTGATTACTGGAGGACTTTTTTAGTCATTTTCTAGAGATTATACCTACAAAGAGTGGATTTCTAGCTCATCAAGAATTTTAGAGCTGAGCATAAATCAATTCAGTGTAGAAATCTCCAGTACTTTTTTCCATGATTTAAAAAAGAGGATTTATAGGTTTGCCCTTGCCATGACAGTTTGTGGTGAAATACTGCTTGTATTGCAAATATTTCAAATTAATAAATCACTAAATGCAGTAAGAGCAAAACAGCTTCCGTTCAAAAGTTTTGTCTGTAATTTTAAATGTTTTTAAAATAAGTATCTTGTGCTCACCAAGACTGCATTTATTTGATCAAATATACAGTAAAAACATTATTATTGTGAAATATTATTACAAGTTAAACGAGCTGTTTTCTATGTGAATATATGTTAAAATGTCATTTATTTCTGTGAACAAAGCTGTATTTTCAGCATCATAACTCGTCTTCAGTGTCACATGATCCTTCAGAAATCATTCTGATATGCAAAAACATTTCTAATTATTATCAATTTTGAAAACATTTGTTACTTCATATTTTTGTAGAGACTGTGATACTTTTTTCAGGATTATTTGATTAATAAAAAGTTCAACAGAACAACATTTTTTAAATAGACTTTTGTGTAACATTATACATAAATATCTTTACTGTCACTTTTGATCAATGTAATGCATTTTTCCTGAATAAAATAATTAATTTATTTCAAACAAACAAAAACAAACTCTCAGACCTTAAACTTAAGAATGATGGAGTACTTTTTCAAAATAGTAGCTTGTATTAGTAAATAGTAGCTTTATATCATGACTCTCTGGTATTCATATGAGTTTGACCCGTGTGTTATGTTCCGCCTCCCTGGAAAACAAGGCCAGCCGTCTCCGAGACATTGAAAAGAGACGGTTCTGTATCTAGGACAGCGTTTTGATTAATTAGCCACATTGCTGCTGTTGTGTTCTGTGGCATTCTGTGAAAGTTTAAAATAGGCCCGTAATTAATCAGCAGGGGCTGCAGGACGGATAGAAGAATGACGTGTGAGAGAAAGAGAAAGGCCAAGGCGCAGGCGTGGTATGACAGATGGAGATTACATGCTGAACTTCAGTTCCACGTCGCAGTACAGGAATCATCAGTTCGCTTGTATTGACATTCTATTAGGACGAGCGAACAGTGGAGTTCTGCCCCGCACGGCCTGTGCCAGTCATTACATCTGACTCCATGAGCTCTTTATACTCCGTCACGGTCGGGGTTCAGGGCTGTACCATTGGTTTTGATGCTGGAAATGATGAATCATGATGAGGTGTTTACACCAAATCAATCGATGGCTTCATGTTTCCTACCTCTAAAGCCTGTTCGTGCTGAAAGACTTTTGTACTGCTGGATGCTCTAATGTGAACGGTGAAATAAATAATCAGGTGTCGTAACATTAATCTAAGATGATTTGATATAAAATGAATATAGCTATACACAAACTCAATGACAATATGTAAGAATAATAAATATATTTGAATATAATGCACAGTTAACAGAGATAAATAATATATATATATATATATATGTGTGTGTGTGTGTGTGTGTGTGTATATGTATACAATAATAATAATTTAGATTTTTTTATGATATCTGTCACATATAATTATATTTAAAAATGACATTTTAAAAAACTAATTCTGTTTTAATATGGAATCAGATTTCTTGCCACTATGAAAATGTTGCAGAGGAAAGTGTGTTGAATATAAATTATGGCAGTGCATCATATCATGAACATGATTATTAATGCATGAATCAAACTCACTTTGATTCCTTGCATATTTTCCATGCTTTGCTTTTTTTGTCACTTTTTATCTCGCAGTAGACAGATCACGTGATCTTTGCTGTCATTCCCATTGATAGTTGTTGCATTGCTTTGCTGATCATTGGCATAGTTAATAGTTCTCTACTTTGTTGAATGTCCAGCGATCGCTCGTGTTTCTGCAGATCACCAGCTTTCACTGAAAATGCATGGTTTTTGGTCTCTTTCTTGCAGTAAATTGCTGTCAGTGAATGTGAATTCTCATAGTGCTAGAAGTCTAGCTGAAGTCTATGGCTGCACTCCAATTTGCATACTAATCCTAATCTCATGTACTATATAGTACAAATAGTGAGATTTTGATTCGTGTGTACCAAATCCGTGTGTGCTGAAAACAGTACGCCAAGGGTGTCTGGATAGTGTACTATTTCCAGTGCATTCTCCCTAAAGCTTCTTCAGATAAAACTGCACACAGATGTTTTTTCTATTGACCTTTTCAGTTTCAGAAACGGTGTGAACCTAGAAGTTAAGTAACAATGAACTTTAAGGCATTAACTTACCTATTAGTCTTGATGATCGGTGTAGGCAGCACACAAGTGAGTCTCCATCCAAATGAAGCCAGCGACTGCAGCAGGGGAATATAGTCTGTCTTCACTTGTAAACCCTGAAAAGAAAAGAGCTTACTGTGAAAAAAATGCTTTCAAGAGAGAAAAGTCACACTTCGAGCAAACAACTGATTTTAGACTTTCAATTGAAGTCTTTAGGCATATATTAAAACATGTAATATCTGTTAAGATGCACTCTCTATTGCATTTGTGTGGCCGTTTTAATCATTCACATACAAGTTTTACAGGTTGACAAACAATTTATATATATTTTTAAACTGCTTGTCGATATTTGGAAGTTTCATAATAAAGGATGTTTATGAATAAAATCTAAATAATTTAAACGATTTATGCAGGTATACAATCATAAATGTGTCATATACTGAGGATGCGGGTTTGGCATGATAGAAAACAAATCCTATTTTCCATAGTTACTCATTCATTTACTATGGGTAAAAAGAAGAAATGGCACTCCAGACCCCAGGGACTTGTCTGATTCAGTTTAGGTGAGTTGAGAGTGATACAAATGAAGGTTTAATATCTGTTCTGGTAGTATAACAGATGTTCAAATAAAAGCTGTATTGTATGAAGAGCTCGTGAATGTGTTTCTGAGAGATTCAGAGAGCAGCGTTAATCAAACGGGGTTGTTTTGAGCAGTTAGGGGTTGTACTGTGGTTTCAAAGAGAACGCTTGTACCCTCATTTCAGGAGGAGCGCAGGAAGTGGTTTAACGGCACCTGTCCTCAAAAGGAAACATGTCGCGTGTCAGCCATGTGCACACACTCATAATGATAACACAAGACAGTGCAGCGTGATAATGCCATGGGGTTTGACACGATTGCACTATACGGTTATACATGAGTCACTGTGGAAAGTTCAGGGTAGATAACATGATGACACTGGAGAGGAAGAATCGAACGGTTCTCAGTGTAGAGGCTGTGTTCTAAAGACTTCCTGTCCACTGCCTTCTAACACAGCAACTGAAATACGTTTTAGAAAACTTTCCATATGCATGAAAACACATGGCACAGGGTTTAAGTATTATTATTTATATTTGTTTTGATGCATTTCAAAATTGTGCATCATTTTTTTATTATATTCAAATATATTTTATATTATAATATTTATAGTTGAATAAATACATAATATTTTTAATTGCACATTGAAGTTGAAATTCTGATCAATGATATATATACTTTAAATAATATATATTTTAAAATATGCATACATTTTATGTATATATTTATTTACATTATTGAATATATAGTGTTTAATTATGTAAATATAATTCATTGTATTTATATATTCTTATTTGTGTGTGTGCATATAATAAAATATAAATATTACAATATAATACTTAAAAAAATTACATATAAAAATACATATATCTTATTGATAAAATTACAAATTATTTAATTTACTATATTTACATATTTTAATAATTTATTTATGTGTATATGTAATAAAATAATATAATATATTAGTACTTTTAAAATAGAAGGAATAAGTAATATATGTATATGATAAATGATTTAATTTATTGTATATATTGTCATATGTGTGTTGTGTGTGTGTGTGTGTTAATACAGTATATATATATATATATATATATATATATATATATATATTTCACAATGCATTGTGGGAATGCCCTCTGTGTGCAGAATACACGTGAAGCTGCCTAAAAATCTGCCTACCTTTCAGAACAGCCTACACAAACGCTCAAACACTGCCCACATTGGTTTTGGGACGGAGCCAGAGTCTTAGTTTAGCCCTTTGTGGAGGTTTTGTTTCAACACCCTTCCTAGTTATGAAGCCCTTTTGGCCCAGATTGGATGACATTGTTGTGGGTCGTGCGTTGAGACCTCAGAGGCCCAGGTTTCTGTTGAAATGGTTTTTGGATATTTGCGTTGGCCAATACCACAGCGGCAGCCATTGGGGAATGCAGATATGTGAGAAGAGGTTTTTGTTGGAAGCGGTCCCAGTAGTGGACCCTGTAAGCAGCACCGCAGACTTAAAAGCAGAAGAGAATTGAGAAAATATGGTCTGTTTAATGGCTTTCCTTTGCTGTGAGATTGTGTGAACATCTGGATGATGTTGAAGTGCTACACTCCTTCAACATGGAGGTCAGTGAAATAGAGCAGAACCAAGACTCCTCAAGAAAAAGAGTCGTAAAGTCAACACGAATGTCAGCTTTCGCAATATGACACATTTCAGAGAACATATTTACATCAGTCATTGATTGGATTGTGGAAGAGAGAATGGAGTCAGGTGTTGTCTTGATTTGACCTGTCTTGTTTATTCTATTGTTATTTTGTTATTTTTTCATTGAAAATGTGTTGTTCTTTGTTGTTTTAATGTTTATTGGATTGTTGTTTTTATGTGCTGCAAACAGGACTATCATAGAGAATTTTCAGGTCTAAACCTGATGAGGATTGTTGGAGGAAAGGAAAGAAGGGGGTGATGATGTCATTCAGGTTGAAAAATTGTTTCAGAGGTGGAGCAACTTAAAATGAAAGATTATCAAGACTTTTTTCAACATGCATGAATCCTTTACTATAAAACCAAGAATGTATATTCAAAGCATATACAGGGTAAATTGTGATTCCTTGTTGACTTACAGGTGCATCTAAAACAAATAGAATATCATGTAAAAGGTCAATATTTTTTGTCACTAATTTCAGAAAGTGAAACCCATATATTATATAGATTCATTACACATGGAGTGAAATATTTCAAGCCTTTATTTCTTGAAATGTTGATGATTAATGGCTTACAAAAAATGATATTTTAAACAGAAATGTCAGGCTTCTGAAAAGTATGTTCATTTCTATGCTCTCAATACTTGGTTTGGGCCTCCTTTTGCATGAATTACTGCATCAATGCGGCGTGGCATGGAGCAATCAGTCTGTGGCTCTGCTCAGGTGTAATGAAGCCCAGGTTACTTTGATAGCGGCCTTCAGTTCATCTGCATTGTTGGGTCTGGTGTCTCTCATCTAGATTCTCGATGGGGTTCAGGTCAGGTGAGATTGCTGACCAATCAAGGAACACCATGGTCCTTGAACCAGCTTTTAGTACCTTTGGCAGTGTGGGCAGGTGCCAAGTCCTACTGGAAAACTAAATCAGCATCTCCATGAAGCTT
This sequence comes from Gymnocypris eckloni scoliostomus, assembly GCA_027564155.1. Taxonomy (NCBI): domain Eukaryota; kingdom Metazoa; phylum Chordata; class Actinopteri; order Cypriniformes; family Cyprinidae; genus Gymnocypris; species Gymnocypris eckloni. Next base: position 25,696,859 of record CM050434.1, on the reverse strand, counting down.
GTCAGCAGAAGGAAGCATGAAGTGCTCTAAAATGTCCTGGTAGATGGCTGCGTTGACTGTGGACTTCAGAAAACTCAGTGGCAGCCCAAACCATCACTGACTGTGGAAACTTCACACTGGACGTCAAGTAACATGGATTCTGTTCCTCTCCACTCTTCCTCCAGACTCTGGAACATTGATTTCCAAATGAAATACAACATTAACTTTCATCTGAAAAGAGTACTTTGGACCACTAAGCAACAGTCCAGTTCTTTTTCTCCTTAGCCCAGGAAAGATGCTTCTGACGATGTTTCTGATTCAGAAGTGGCTTGGTAGCTCTTTTCCTGAAGATGTCTGAGCGTGGTGACTCTTGATGCACTGACTGCAGCTTCAGTTCACTTCTTGTGAAGCTCTCCCAAGTGTTTGAATCGGCTTTGCTGGACATTATTCTCAAGCTTGTGGTCATCCCTGTTACTTGTGCACATTTTCCTACCCAATTTCTTCCAGTCAACTTTACATTTAATATGCTTTGATACAGCACTCCTTGAACAGTCACCCCTTTCAGTAATGACCCTCTGTGACTTACCCTCTTTGTGGAGGGTGTCAATGATCGTCTTCTGGACCATTGGCAAGTCAGCAGTGTTCCCCATTATTGTGCTTTCAAAGAACAAGAGATACCCACAATGTATACTGTATGGATGGTCATTTATTAAAACTCAAATGTAAATATTCTCATATTTTGATATACTGATTTTTGACTTTCATTAGCTGTAAGCTCTAATTATCAAAATTAAAACTAAGAAACGTTTGAAGTGTTTTAAGTAAAATTTAATTAATCTACAATATATGAAGGTTTCACTTTCTGAAACAAAAAATTAACGTTTTCACCATAATTCAAATTTTTGTAGATGTACCTGTATAAGCTGATGTGTGATTTAGTTTTATTAGTTAACATAGTATTTTTTATTTTTTTTACTTATTTTTATGTAATTTGTAGTTTGGAGGAATGTGGTGCTTTCAAATGCGACATTGACTCAAACCAGTGATGTTAATTGGGGGCAGGATGGTTTCCAGTCTGTCCATCCAGTAGAAAACATGGGGAGCGTTTGGGAAACCTGTTCGATTGCAGTAATGGTGCTAAGTTTTAAATACAAAAATAAAAGTTTGAGAAGGTTGCATTAAATTGATTAAAAAAGTTAAGACATTTATAATGTTACAAAGGCTTTCCACAAAAAATATTAAGCAGCACATTTGTTTTGAACATTGTTAATATTAATAAATATTATTGGCAGTAACATTTTATAATATCAGCATTTTAGGATGATTTCTGAAGGATCACTTGACACTAAAGTAATGATGTAGAAAATTCAGCTTTGCATCACAGAAATGAATTACATTTTAAAACATATTTAAATTGAAAACAGTTATTTTAAATGTTATCAATATTTCACAAACGTACTGCTTGTACTGTACTTTTGATCAAATAAATGCAATTTTGAGAGGAAGATACTTTTTTCTAAAACATTACAAATCTTACCAACTTCCTCCGAAGCCTCATTACAACATTTTTAAGAAAAAAAAACATATCAAATATTATACCAGAAGATCTGAGAGATCTATTTTTATATTAACCTTTTCAGTCAAAGAAGCAGATTTCAGCTCACAGACTTCCATTCTCGACAACTAAAAATAGCCCAGCCTTATTTTACACCTATATCACACTTTTCTACCCAGGGTCTTCAGAACGGCATATCTGTCACGGATGTTCGGCTGCTGCTGATATATATATCCTCACGGCCTGACAGCAACCGTCTTTCTAGCATTGAAATCATACACACGTCATAAACTTAACTATAAACTCCGTTCACTGGAAATAGACTAATGAATGATTTGAAAAGCAAAAAATATTTTGATTCTGATTCATGTAGTTCAGCCACATTCAGACAGATAAAGAAAAGTGTTCTTTGAAACGGCAGGTCACATGTTTTTCTCACCTCCACAGGAGCCATAAAGGTTACATTGCCAAAGGACGTGTTTTAATGGTCTATCTTCAGTCTAGATATCACACCGCTCCAGTGACTGCACTGACCTTCAAACTTTACCTTCTACTCTAACTACATACTAAATATATATCAGCCGAGGAAAATGATATTGCTCAGAGGTTGCTTAGGCAACTTAATGACGTTTCATTGAAGTTAAGTTTCTCTTTTGATGCTTCTCTTATAGCTACTTGAACTGACTTTGAGCAAAGTTTAAGACATCTTTGAGCTCTCTTATGAATCTCCAGAGGGTTTTTCTCATGCACATCTAAACTTTGTTATTAGCCTCCTGATGCCATCACATTATAGTAATCTTATTTGAGCTCTAATTGGGTTTCTGGTGACTTTTTTAAACAGTTACGCAACGGTTAACTTGTTAACTTAGTTAACTCACTCAACTTATTCTACTTTGTTAGATCTCTCTCATCATGGGCCAGTGAGAAATAAAAGTAGTTTTTTGCCTTTTTCCTTTCCTTTATAGTTGAAAAATCCAATCCGAGCAGCAGAAGAAGTGCTTTCAAGAAAACAGATCCGGGTAAAAGTGATTAGAGTTTATACAGACGTCTCCACGCTTCAAAACATGCGAGAAGAATCTGAGGCTGCTGCAGTTATGCAAGCCTTAGATAGACATGACATTTTTGAAAGAGAAAGAAATCCTGAGAGCTAGACGGGAAAACCATAACAAGATGGGACTACATTTCACATGGTGTCTTTAGAAGCCACGGGCGAGGGATTGGTTTTAGCAGTCGGTGCACTTGTTCCAGATGTCCCCGGGCCTCGGTCTGTCTGTGTTTAATCTCAGAATCTTCCCGAAATATGACGCAGGGTTAAAGCATTGTGGAAACTCTTTTCATATTCATGTTAATCATTCCAATTTCCTTTTCTCTTGGTGACCAGACAATGTGCAGCATCCTTATATACAGGTAAAGCAGTGTTAATGCTTCACAAGCAACATGATATTCACCACCTGTGGTTGCTAGGCCATTACAATGCCAGCATGACACACCTGAAAAACACTGCAAACATAGAATTTAGCCCATTTTCTTTCAACTCTGCCTCAAAGGATTGAATCTATAAATTAAATATGTGTGTGTGTGTGTGTGTGTGTGTGTGTGTGTGTGTGTGTGTGTGTGTTCATGTATACACACACACACACAACTTGTATATAATAAGTAATATGTATATGTATGTTCGTGTGTACCTTTCTGAACTTTTTTTATGCATGGCCATTTTCATTTGAGAGTTGAAAAAGATCACGTATTTCTATACTTTAAAATATAAATGCAATATATTTCTTGTAATTTCAATCTCACTTGATATCTTTCTGGCTGTATTTCTTATTTCAAACTTTATCTCATCATTACATTTGACTTTATAAGTGCCTATATTTTAATTATTTTTAATTATACATAAACATTTTAAAATATAATTATTTCTTGTATTTTTACATTATATCTCAGACTGGTAACATTTAAGGTAGTTAGCTTTCAAAACATTTTTTATGCAAGGCATTTCTATCTGAGAAATTAGATTTGATTTTGACTTTATATCCTTCAGTTGCACCTTTGATTTCTCATAATTGTGGCTGTGTTTGTTATTTTAATAAGTCATCATTACCGGTTTTGTTTTATAGACATCCATACGTTCGAGTGCGACTGCCCTGCAGCTTTCTGAAGTCTGCTGCTCTCCTCTTAATAACAAACCCTATATTTGGAGAGAGCTCACTGCCGGTGGATCAAAACTAATAAGTGTTGCTGTGAGTAAATCTTCAAGGATTATTCCTCAAGGAAATCTAAAATGGAAAACTGTTTTCTGTGGTTGTGTTCCAGGGTGAGCTCGAGCGACAGAGCGCCCTCGTTGCATTACATGTCCAAGGTTACTCTGCCTATTGATTTTCCTTTATGACGAGAATAGAGTCCTCGCTCAATTTGACTCGTGTTGAACTAACATGCCTCAGTTACTCCATACAAGTGCTTTAGAGATGTATGCATGCAATGAAACATTTCATTAAAGGTGTACAAATTAATTATATATTAAATATATAAACAAATATTTAATGTTTTTTTATTCCCTTTTGAATGTATTCATTAATTTAGTTGTTTTTATGTATACGTTATTGTGTGAAATTAAGGAAATTCAAAAATATTTATTATGCAACTAAAAAACATCTTGTATAAACACATACTTTATACATTATGTAGAAATAATATTTAAAAATGCAATTTTTTTTTACTCTAAATTGTAGAATATTGTAATTGTAGTCAATTGAATAACTAAATAAATAAATTAACATATTGAATGGTATCATACATTTTTATTTGCTGCGCTACATTAAAAAAGCATTTTTCAGAATACCTTCGAGTGAATGAGTAATGTGCAGTGATTGTCTGATGCGGTTATAGAAACTTGATTCACGAGACGTTTGAAATAAACATGCAGGCTCATTGAAGACAGAAATATCACTGACAGAAAATGAGACGGTGATTGATGAGCCGGCGGCAGACAGTGAGTCAGACAGCAGCTGAACATATCAATTCAAAATGTCTTTCTGCGTTAGTGAGAATACGCTTCTGTCCGATGAATCTATATGATTCTGATGTCTGGCATATACATCAACATGCCCTTACACAATATTAATACTGAATACCATTCATGAAATCTTAAATAACAACCGTGTTGAATGCTGGGAGATGTGGAGCAGACTTCGATTTATGAATAAATCGCACTGAATAATGCTGGGCAGAAACAGTGTCCTTACCCTCCACTACAGAAACACCGTCATGGCTGAGTAGAAGAGAGCGAACGAGAGCTGCAGGATTATAAAATAAAGCTCAAAACTCGATTACGCTGATAGCATCAGTACACAGTGCTAACTAACACAACACTGCCCGGTTTGAGCGCTCCTCACACACACCTAGCGAGAGCAGCTTGAGAAGAATCAATGGTGAACTGGCACAATATCTGATTTCAGCAAGCATGGCTAAGACTCTCTGAGCAGCAGGACCATTACTGTCACTCAAACGGGGGTTTCCTGCTTTTTTATATATTTCGTGCTGCGCTTCTAGATCTTTTCCCAGTTTTTGCCTAATTTAATGCTTTTTGGAAGTTTTTGCAACAAATTACAGGAAAAGTTCACCAAAAAATAATAACTTGCTGAAAAGTTCCTCACTCTCAGGCCATTGAAGATGTAGATGAGTTTGTATTTTCATCAGAACAGATTTTGAGAATTTTGCATTGCATCATTTGCTCACCAATGGATGCTCTCCATTATCTCTCCATGCACTTTCTTCAGTGAAAAAGACCAGAAATCCACTCAGATTTGTTTAGAACTGTTTTTGCTTGTAAATGGTGCAAATCTGTGCATATTCTTTTCACAAATCAGACAAGACAACACTTGTTTTCACTGGAGAAAGAAATGTTTTTGCTCATATTTTAGCCAGAAGCAACAGTTTAAATGAAAACGTCTTACTCTTATAAATTTTTTTTGCAAACACAGCTTTTCACTTCATAAGGTAATTGATAGAATGGAGTGGTGTGGATTACTTGTAATGTTTTTATCAGCTGTTTGGACTCTCATTCTGACGGCACCCATTCACTGCAGAGCATCCACTCCCTGAGACAGTGATGCAATGCTACATTTCTCCAAATCTGATGAAGTAACAAACTCATCTACATCTTGGATGGCCTGGGGGTGAGTAAATGTTCAGCTAATTGAATAAATTCTAATAAATTTCACAAATAATTACAATGAACAATCTAACGACAAGTAATGCATTGAAATAAGAAATTCTGAAGTAGAAAGGTTAAAATAGTATTTCTTGTAAAACATAACTGTATACTCTGAATAATAATTTTGACAGTGTACAGTTAAATATGACAATAGTACTTTGAAGAACACAATGTGTTTGAGTGTAACTCACATCAACGATTGTCCATTGTTCCACCACTATAGCGTCGTACGCAGCAGCTGCATTGGTGTCGCTCTCCACCCCCTCCTGGAACACAAACACGCTGTCCACAGTCTTGACGAGACGATCTGCAAGGGATAGAGGAGAAATCAGGCAGCGTTCTGGGTTCATATGGTGGGTATAGAACATCAGTTGGGTCCAGTGCTGTTTGGACTCCAGTGTTCTTTTTAATATCTTCTGTTGTCTTTGTTTAGAAAAAAGAAACAGTTTTGTTATTGTTGACTAAAGTTAACATTTTTTGTAATATCTTTTTTGTAAATATTAGATGAAAAATTGATGAGAAACCTTAAACAAAAATTTTGAAATGTTGCATTGCACTAACTGAAATAAAATCATTTGAAGTACTGTATTTACTAAAAATTGAGAAAATATATATATAATAACGAACATAAAATATAATAAATAAATAAAAAAAAAAACGATAAAATCATGTATCAAAATTGTTAAAACTTATTAAAAATACAAATTTAAAATATAAAATTTATAATATTAGAGTATATAAATAAAAGTCAGACAAGGAACAATACTGGTGTGGCATGAGTGTGAGTAAAGGATTTTGGGTGAATCCCCCCCAAAAATTAAAAATCACAATTCCATTCATAGTTACAATAGAAGTACACAGGGGCAAGATGTTAAAATAATGTTTTGAGAGTATAGGCAACAGAACGTAAACATTACAATACCCACTGATTTCAATATCATGACCAAATAAGGCTGGTGTAGCTGATACAACTGTACATTTTCCTTAATACTTGCAAGAGAAAAAAAATTGATACTAATCTCTGTAAAGCAGATTTTTTTAAGAGCTTGATATGGTCACTTATGAACTCTTGTTAGTTTTTCAAAAATGTTCCATTCATTTCCTCTAAAGAATTCATTGCATACAGGTTTTGAAAGGGATGGAAGTAAATAATTTCCATTGATATACTTTTGCTTTTACTTCTATTAAACCCAGAACATTCCTTTAAATGTACGAAAGCACAGGAAGAAAAGGGACGTTAACATAGCAGGAATTCTAGGTGATAAAAATATAACTAGAGATGAGATTATGTGTGGATGAGGAAGTCATTTGAAATATTTCAAAGAAAAGAAAGAGTGACAGCAACAAGACAGACAGAGACTAATGAATGACCAGCCTAATTAGCCAGCACATCCATGTTGGAATGTAGAGCATCTCCGGTGAAATAAATAAAGCTCTTTCAAATACAAGAGCGGCACACATTTTAATGGCCTGATGTCGCTGCCGCCCTGTGCGGTTCCTGCGTTTGGCCCTGTTGTAGACTGATCTTTATATATGGCTGGATAATAAGCTCTGCTGAGTATTGAAGACGAGCACATGGGCGTCTGGGAACCGGCTCACATCCCGTGTTATTTCTGCTCAGTGTCCTCTCATGGCCCAAGAGCTTCCTTATTAGCCTTTCTCCATTTACACACTAATACTGTTAGCGCTGCCCCTGTCTGCTCTGGGAGACACTCCAGATTACATTATAGCGGGGCTGAGGGATGGGCGACCGTGGGCCGGTCCCGATGGGAAGGGGTTTTTCTCAGGAAAGGGAGGGGACCGGTGTCTGTCGCCTGCATCCTTCCATCATAAAAACCTATTTAAAGCTGCACTTACTCAATTGAAGGCATCTCACCGGCCTTTCAAACAGAGCCATTGTTCTGGCCACCTTGCATCAGATGTTCCCACTCGGGATCGTAATTGGAAAAGTCCACTCGGGAGATTGCCTCAGCTGTCGAGTCTGTCTGGACGGACAGCGATGTCTCAGGTGAGCGACTCCGACAGGGAGACGCACCAAACATGGGCTCAGTAAGCCGTCAGGTCCGACTGCGAGAGGCTGTTTATGCAGATTGACGGCAGAGAGATTGTGTGTTTGATGGAGTGAGACTGCCAGAGTATGTGGAGTTAGTCTGGCCAGGTCATGGTGACTGATAGCGTTCAGGTTTAAGTATGTGCCCGGGAGAGCTGCTAATGCTCAAGACAGCTTATGTATATTTTATAACGCGGGCAGAAACGAGCTGAGACAGATTAAGGGTGGAGGATGTGAACATATTAAATGTCAATCACTTGAGCAGACAAACTACTTCAGAGAAGCTGTACTGTGCTGACAGTGATGTAAAAGCATCTTTGTTGAAGGTTAAAGGTTTGATTTCTGCATCAGCTGCCAGCACAAACAAAAACACAAAACTAATGATGAACTAACATTCTATCAGTTCTATAATTCTATCATTCCGTCATTCTGTCTATCTCCACACATCTGTATACCTAACTGTCTGTCGTTCTATCTTTTATTCTGTCATTTCATCTGTCATTGTTTCTAGAATTCTTTCTATTGTTCTATATATTTCTATTGTTTTTTCTCTGTATATCTATCTGTCCTTTCATCCATCCTTTTGTCCATCTCTCTCTCTATCTCTCTTTATGTCGGTTGGCCGTCTGTCTGTCTGTCTGTCTGTCTGTCTGTCTGTCTGTCTGTCTGTCTGTCTGTCTGTCTGTCTGTCTGTCTGTCTGTCTGTCTGTCTCTCTCTCTCTCTCTCTCTTCTGTCTGTCTGTCTGTCTGTCTGTCTGTCTGTCTGTCTGTCTGTCTGTCTGTCTGTCTCTCTGTCTCTCTGTCTGTCTGTCTGTCTATCCTTGTCTATCATTCTATCCTTCGGTCTATCATTCTATCCTTCGATCTATCATTCTATCCTTCGGTCTATCATTCTATCTATGGTACTATCTATCATTTTCTAGTGATATCATCCATCCATCCATCCATCCATCCATCCATCCATCCATCCATCCATCCATCCATCCATCCATCCATCCATCCATGCATCCATCCATCCATCCATCCTTCTTTTGTTCATTCTATTATTCTATCTACATTTTTTTTCTATCGTTTGTTCTGTTGTTCTATATGTCTGTCTTTCTGTCCATCCATCATCTATCTATCATTCTATTGTTCTATCTATCATTCTATTGTTCTATCTATCATTCTATTGTTCTATCTATCGTTCTATTGTTCTTGATCTATCTGTTGATCTGTTTATCTATGTATTAATTTGAATTCTACTTCCTTGCTTTCAAATTTGAACTGTAATTGTGCATCCTGTTTGTAGCCTTATTTCAGATTCAGGATCTAAATTGGAATTTGAAAAGCGTTCTCAAATCTGTTTTGAATGGTGCTGATGTTGAGAATGAAACTGAACACTCAGAAGAGGTGTGACATCCGTATTTAGCTGCAGTGTGAATGCTCTCCATAAGACTAGGTACATGTATTAGTAACTAAATGGGTTCAATTTGGATTTCATGTTGACTTTAACATTTAAAAAATGTCGCTCTTCACTTTAATGCCGTGAATAGGTGTCTGTCATTCTCTCTCCCTCACGGACCTGTTCAAATGCTTCCATTCAGACTCTGATTCTTTTGTGTATTAGGAAAATGACAGTGGAGGTATCTCCAAAATCCCTTTCATAGCGAGATAATACCTTATTGGAAATTCATACGCTGAATATCTGTGCCTTCGTGCATCTGAATATAGGCAGAACAGCATGAATAGTCAGGCTCATGAATGTGTCGCAGCTGCGAGTGCATATTCTTTTCTGAGGAGGGGGAAATTCGCACCAGAGCAAAAGTCAGACAAAAGAAACCTTTTAGTCAACATTGTTGGTGTCTATACAGCAGGAGCTAAACCTGGAACGGCGATGAGCCTGTGGCCTACCGTGTTGCTCTCCTGTGGAGCGTATGAATCTTTAATTGCAGACTCATAACGGTGGCTAAAAATTCTATCCTGGCCTGATGGGCGGCACTGGCACGCCACACCCATCGCATTAAAACCCGACTCCTGCCTCCCACCTTCTCTCACCATGGAAACCCGTCTCTAAGGGCGAGAGAGGCGAAAGGAAAGCTTCCTTATAAAGGACATTCTCCTGGACAACGTCAATGTCAGTGAAGCAAAGCTAGACGAGGGCACAGGCGAGGTGCACAAGTAAATCAGTGGAGCAGAACGTATCGACAAAGAGCAGAATCTATCAGGAGACTTTAAGCCTTCCACCCCCGGACCGGTGGATAAACTCATATCAAAGCCACCTGGAGGGCAGTTTCTGAAGATGGAGGAGGAGGAAGACGTGCCACCGCTGATCTCCTAAGACTATCATTTTGATCTTCTATCAAATAGGACCACAAATCTTACAAACCCTGCCAAGAACATGTCCAGGTCATATTTCACCTCCAAAATCAATAGAAAGAAGTATTTTTTCAACAGCATGATGTCTACAGTATTTCAGAATCATTCAGTATTTTACACTTGATTAATATTCATGACAATTAAGCACGTTTTCCACGCAAATTCTCATTACCATAATGCAAAAAAAGTAAAAACTAATGCAAATGATGTTATTTTTGTATTATTTACTATTATAGTATTTTTAATATTTTTAAATAACTTTTATTTTTATGTTTTCAGTTTAATTTTAGTTTTATGTAATTTGTCATTTTTATTTTGCTTCAATATTTTTATCATTTTGTTTAATTTCACTTTTAGTTTAAGTGATTTTAGTACTTCAAATGATTTATTTTGGTTATTTGCCAAGGCAACATTTGTAGTTTCATTTAAGATTTGTAAGTTAAAGTTTGTTTAATCCAATAATTATATCATTTTATTTCAGCTTTCTTTAACAGTTTTAGTTTTAATTGACAATAACAACACTGAATGAAAAAAAATAATTTCATAAATTAAATTAAAAGTAATAATAAAATCTAAAAAAATAAAATAAAAACATCTAAAAATATTATATAATATAGCAATTTAAAAAACTACTGAAAATGTATATTTTGGTGTGTGTGTGTATATATATATATATAATAGTAAAATATTATTGAACTAATAGAAAGGGAAATTTGGGGGGGGGAAATTTGCACGATGCACTTGCAGTCTTAAAATGGTCTTAATTATTTTCATGCACAAAATCATTGGTGCAAATACTTTGTGTGTGAAAGCATTGCTATTACTCATGCATGGCTTGTGGCATGAATATGACCGATACCTCTTGTGCAGCATGTTGTGCTTCTATTTTTCTTAGTGATTTAGATTTTTTCTGATGGACAAAGTAACCTGCAGAACAATCCAGCATCAAGGCCGTGGATTTGCAAGCACGCTCACATTTTCTAAATGATAATTGTCTTGTTGATTTTGGGGTGAACGTGACCGTGGCATGTTTTGGACAGATTCACCCAGAGAATCTGTCTGTGATGGGCTTGTGTTATCCTCACATATTCCGGACGTGTTGATGTTTACAGCGAGAAGACACTGTGGGAGCATCACCATGGAGTTCTCATTATGCGTTCGCAGGCCAGACTCAAAGAGGAGCTAAATTTGGAGCGATGTGCCCATGTGCTCACAGGCCTGATAATGAATGCGTCTCCAGCCTTTCATGTAATCAGACACTTATGAAAAGTCTACATGCTGGCGGCGCTTTGATATCACATTGTTCCCGGACTCCACGGGGCTCTGCCAGCACCTGCTTTAACACGGCCTCACTTCCTGTTGCTTTTCTTTCACACGTGTGGTTGACATGAACACCTTCATTTGTCTCGACTCATGAAACATATTGTGTTCTACTTTACATATTTATTTAGTGATGCTGGTAAGGTTATATATTCCACTTTTTGTATTTAGTCATACATGCAATTTAAGAAAAAAGATTTATAAAGCCAATTTCGTATTTAATATCCCATATATTTTTTTTTTATTGTAACATTTTATTAGTGGTCTTTGTAAAAAATAATATTAATGCAAACAGTGTTATTTTAGTATTATTTTATGCACTGTTGAAATATTTATCAATATGATAAATTTAATTTGTATATTTTATCAGTTAATATTTTAGTAAATTTGTTATGTGATTTTTGCATTGGTATTATTATTATTGCTCATAGTCATGGTTAGTATTAGAAGTGTATTAGATGTGAGGATTTGCTAAATAGATGTGTGCTTTTATGGTTTCAGACTTGTGATTTTTGCCTGGTTAGAGATAATCAGGTAGTTTGCATTGAATGAGGAACTCGTGTCATATCTAGAGGTCAGAATGGAGACTTTTGTTTGTATGCATCCAGAACACCAGCTTTGTGGCATTGAGTTTTGTACGGTCCAATACCACTCTTATTTCCCTCAGAACATATAATCAAATGAATTTCTGCTTTTGCTCAGTAATTACCTCAGGACGACTTCCCTCGGTAGAACTGCACAGAACTTGGCAGGGGTTTATTGACTGTACAGGGGAGTCATTAAAGAAAATTAATTAACTAATAAGAGGCTTGGGTTTCGCGTCATTGCTACCCCTGCACATGTTCTCTTGCCACATCACTTGAAGAGCCAGAAAGCTCTAAATGATGACAAATACCCTCCTCTCCCCATGTCCCCGATGTTATAACACAGTCTATATCAAAGAAAGCGGATCTCAAAGCATCGGGGCATTTCCCTCGGTGCTGGAACACTTTCACAAACCCACTCCGTATTTGAATAGCATGATTCATTAATGAGGCAGAAAATCAAATATGACACATTAGTATATCAAACTAATCAATAAAATGCTCATCCATTTATTAGAAGATGCATTTAATTCAATTATTTATCACCTATAGGATGAGCACATATTCATATTAATAATATCATAACCCTTATTTATAACTCCCATACAATTACAATGTATTGCCATAGAAATATATCATAGAAAAATAATACCTGTTTGTTTTACCATGTAGTATTTTTTTATTATTATTAAATTGTTTTTTTTTTACTGTTATGTATGCAATTTTTATTTATGTATTTATTTGGTCAAGGTTGTATTATGAATGAATCCCATTTTGGAGATTACTGATTAATTTAGTGTATTCCACTTTTTAATATATTTTAGTTATTATATATATACATATATGATATGATATATGACATTTTCAGTTATAGTTTGTTTATAATTAAATTGTATATTATTTTATTTGAAATATTACATATTAATTATAATATAATAATATTGTATTATATATATTTGTTTTAAGAGATTGTTCTTCTACACTATCACTATATAATATTAAGTATTTTATTTTATACATTTTTATAATTTTTCTTATTTATTTAGTAATGCATTTGATTTTTTTACAATCATATATTTAGTCAATATATATATTTGTTGTGTATCCCATTTAGTAATGTATTTATTTATTGACTGTTTTCCGTCTTTTAATATATTTTAATAATGTAATAATGTAACAGTTTTGGGATACCATGTCAAGGTCAAGGTTTCTTTATTTGTCACATAATAAATTATACAGGGTATAATCAAAAGTGAAATGTAGATCAAATCAGGTCCGCTCAGTGGACAGTGCAAAGAATAAAAATATATAAAAGTAACACCACACAAGAGCATATATGTATTCAGAATTTTTTCATTTTGAATTTATGTATTATGTATTTGAAATACATTTATTTCATGCTAAGTGTACTAAAAATACATTTACATATTTATGTACTTAATAAAATAACCTGCAATACTTTTAGTATACTTAACTGTTATACTTAAAGTCTGCTAATTCTGTACTTAATGCACTTGTGAGATAAACTCAGTGTAAGAATACTTCAGGTGCACTTTATTTAGCATTTAAAAAACAATATTATTCATACAATCCTCATCAATAGTGGCATTAAAATACATTTTAGACTTAATATTAAGAAATGTGCATAGTGCACAAGTAGTACACTAAATAAAGTTCAATTATCATTTTTATATCCGTAGGTCTCGAGTTATCTGTCAGTAAATATGGTAATAGATTTGAACTATACTTAGTATTAAATAAATGTATTTAAAAGATTTTACTAGGGAAGTGATGTATTGAATATTTTTTTATTTTGTGCATTCCACTATTTAATATATGTTTATAAAACCATAGAAACACAATGTTTGGCTTTGAACACCTGCACCATGTAGTATATTTAGTGATGGGATCAAATGCTAATAGCATCATCACTGAATCGTGGTACCACCAGAGTATTTTTATAATACACTAATGTGGTGAAATGTAAATGCCTGATTGGTTGAGAGTCAGAAGTATCAGCACTAACTCACCGTTGTCACTGGCCAGCTGAAAGTATCCGTCCACCAGTGAAGCGCCGTTGTTGAAGTGTTGAGTCATGTGATCGAGCCAGTTGGCCTCCATAGTGCAGATGCCCTGGCCCTGGCCCTGGCCCTGCGGCTGCACGCGCAGAGGCACTTTAACTGTGTAGTACTTCAGCTGACCCTCACGCCGACCCGGGTAGTTAAACAAGCCAAAGACCTCGGCTCCTGCACAGGATAAACACCGACTTGAATTCAATACACAGTAGTTACAATTCAATGTAATGGTCGAGGAAGTTGTAATTAAAACACGGATCGACAATGATTACTATAATGATGAGTGAAGACATACTTCATATCATAAATATTGAAAATATTTTTTTTTTTTTTTTTGTAGATATTTTTCATCTCTATTATGTTTATATACTCTGTGTGTGTGTATATATATATATTTTCATTTAGACTAAATATTAAGAAATGTGCATACACAAGTAGTACACTAAATAAAGTTCAATTATAATTTTATACCGTAGGTCTGAAAGAGAATGTTCTGGAGAGTAAATATGGTCATAGATTTGATGGTACTTAGTATTAAATAAATGTATCTAAAAGATTTTACTAGGGCTGTAGATGTAATAGTGAGTGGAAGTAGTGCATTCCACTATTTAATATATGTTAAAACCATCAATGTCTTGAACTTTGATACGAGCTGCAACTGGTAGCCAGTGCAAGGAGACAAAGAGAGGTGTAACAGCATCTCTCTTGGGCTCGTGGTACCACCAGAGTATAATTACTGCATTCTGAATCATTTGTAAAGGTTTGATTGTGTTGATGGAAGTCCAGCTAGAAGAGCATTGCAGTAGTCTAGTCTAGAAATGACAAGGGCCTGGACAAGAAGTTGTGCAGCATGCTCTGTCAGAAAGCGCCTGATCTTTCTGATGTTGTGTAGTGCAAACCTGCAAGATCGAGCAGTCTTTGCAATGTGCCCTTTGAAGGTCAGCTGGTCATCGAAGATTACACCAAGATTTCTGACGCGCTGATGGGGTAATTGTTGTAACCTAACTGAATCGTGAAGTCATGCTGTAGAGTTGGAGTTGCAGGGAAGAAAGAAGCTCAGTCTTTGCCAGGTTGAGCTGTAGATGGTTTCTTTCATCCATGCCGAGATGTCCGCCAGGCAGCCTGAGATGGCAGCTACCGTTGGATCATCTGGATCGAAATGATTACTATAGATGAGTGAAGACATACTGTGTGTCATAATTATAGAAAATTTTTGTAGGAGAACCAGTGATGTAGTGTATGTGGAGAAGATAGTGGTGTATATATATATATAGATGACCAATTTTTGTATTTGGATACCTCAAGTTAGCACAAATTAAAACCAAAAAAAAATTCATTTCAGGCAGCATTTTTATTTCGATTAACTTGATGTAAACATAAATAAATAAATAAAACTGAAAATTCATAAAAAAATATATAGACAAAACTACTAAAAATGACAAAAAAAAATACGGTAAAAAGTGAATATGGTAAAAAACGTTAAAATTAAAATATAAAAATAAAAACGGATTCTAAATATTAATACAAATTAATAGTACAATAAAAATACGAATAATACGGTAGTCTAATCTATCTATCTAGATATACATATGTAGATTTAAATATTATATATATATATATATATATAATATTTATGTATTATAAAATACATGTATAACACGGTTTAAAAATTAAATTTTAATTTGATTTAGTGGATCGTGGGTGAATATTTAGTCTGAGACTAAACCTGTAATAACCATCTTAACCAGAGACTAAACCAGTACTAACCACCCATCATAACCCAAACTCAGACTGGTCTTGTCAGCACGGTTATGAGATTCGTTTATTTGTGAACAGTGTGTTCCTTCGCTGTTGTCCTTCACACGTAATTAATTAGCTTGTAGATGGGCTTAACAACTAATTAGCAGGTGTCCAGGTCTAGCGGAGGTGAGTAATTAAGGAAATTAGGTGATGCAGTGGCAATCTGGAAGGAGTATTTAGGACCATCGCTTCTCACTTGAGAGAACTGACCATTCGTTCTTCTCAATGAGATTACGTTTGACTGGAAAACAAACCTCTATTTACATCTGCCACAAAGAGAAGGAGAGCAGGCCTAATGGATTACGATGGTCTAAGATGAATTAGTTTGTGTGCCTGCTTTACCCAGTAAAACCTCCCTATATTAGAACTAATGGGAAATTGACTGAAAAGATAAATATGGATGCACTTTTGTTCTGGCAGCGATCATTTAGATTGAGTCATTAAGCGCCTCTGACTGGACCGAGAGAAGCCAATGAGAGAGAGCTTCTGAACGGCTTGCATTTACAGCACAAATCTCAGCAAGAGTGAATCATGAAGTGTTGTTTTACTTCAACTCCAGTACAACAGGTTCTTCATATAAACCCATTTCCTGTGACATTCACAGTACACGTGCATCGCTTTATTACAGGCGGATTTTTATTTGATTTCTGCCCTGTATATGAATAGGGCCAGAGAGATGGAAATAAGGAGGAACGCAGCTGAGAGTATGAGTACTTCTAGGCCCAAAAATCAATAATCAATAAAGGTAAAGTCAACTTATATTTTGAATGAAGAACAATTTATAATTTTTTGTGTTGTTTTCATTATAATTATGCACATGCTCCCTCATTTTTATTACTCCAGTGCATAATATTATTAACTATTATATATTTATATTGTGAAATATTTATACATCACAATAGTATTTGTTGTACATACCTTATTTAACTGAGATCTTTAAATTTTTATTTAAAATAATTGTATGCACATGTCAAAAAATAAAATAATTTGATTTAAAATTTTAAATAAGTTATTAGCAATATTTTAAATAAAAACTATTTAAAGTAAATAGGATCGAAAATCAAAATTCTTATATTTTTTTCCATTTTTTTATTGCATTATAATATATATTTTTAGAATTTTTAGTATTTTGCATATTTTTCATTATTTTTTTTTGTCTGTAGTTAAAACTTACGTTAATTTGGAGAATTTGAGAATGAAAATGAGCAAGAAACAAAATGTTTCTTTTACGGTGCAGTGACAGTGGATATGTTTTAGCTGAGATGTTTAGATGAAATCCACCTAAATATTAAAGCTGTGTTTATTCATTGTTTTACATAAAACTGGCAGTTTCTGTCCATGTAAAAGTACTTTTCAATATGATTTAATAACTTGTATGTAATATGACATCATATGTAATACCGTCATAAATCTTATATAATAATATAATTAAAAAACTGCTATCATCAAAGTTTCATGGTTTATCAAATGTTAATACCATCACTACCACAATGCTAATTTTACATTATGCTAAATCTAGTGTAAACAAAAGTAAATATCTGAGTTTCAAAATGATCAGCACTAGCTCACCATACAGAATTTGCAGAATTTGGGGAGGGAATGGGATTTAATTGTAATGAAAGTAATTCAAAATATATTTTTGTCTATATTAAAGTTGCACGGTCTGGTTGCAGCTCTAAACACAGTTCATTAGACACAAACTCATGCTCTCCACATGGAAGTCACTGTCTCTGTGACGTTCTCTAACGTCCGGAGGGTGTAGGTGAAGCGTGGGACGTTTAGTGAGGAAACGACCCCGTCACAGATGGGATCAACCCTTTTAACAAGGTCAAACACGCTGGATATATCTGCAGCTAGCACTGCCAAGGAACGCGACATCTCATCAAGCGTTTGCCTAATCTGCATTTGAATTGCATCATATCAGCACACAAACACATCCCCACAAGTCCTGACCTCGGTCTTCACTGGAGTCTGTGGAAATATTGCATCCAAAGTTACGGCTCAGATATAAATAGATGATTTTTGACTCAAAGGAGCAGATTCTGGAAGCACTTGAAGACAGCGTGTCTATTTTAGCATTGCCGTTGTGAATCGTGTGTTAAAACATTATTGAACACGCTCCAAATAAACATTGCTATCAGTGGAACCAATTCCTGGAAAATTAAGTATTCCTGTTATTTTATTAGCTTTGAGATGCTATTTTAGTTTTCATTCATATTTTGAATTAATGTCTTTGAAGGCTTTTAAGAAGTAATCCCTTTATTTATTTATTACATTTGTTATTGTTGTGTGAATACTTCTATATTTGTGTATAATCATTATGGATTCTTTTATTTATTTATTTATTTATTTTCTTTGCCATTTGAAGTTGTGTTGGGATAGGAATTAATAGTTAGAAAATGAGAAAATAAATGCCTTTGGAAGTGCTTTTGTTAGTGAACAATTTCATGTTTTGATAAAAATAAATGTTTTGAATACATTTTTATATTATTTTTTACATGCATTTTTAATTTTAAAGTTTTTTTTGTAAATGTCTATAGCGTTTTTATTAATTTAATTTTAAGTTGATATTTTAGTACACATCAAGTTCTAAGTTGAAGTTAAGTAAAATTATTTTTTTAAACTAAATTTAAGTAATGTTTTTCATTAAGTTAATATTTTTATTTTATTTTTAACTAAAATGTATTTTTATGGTTTTAGTTGACTAATAATCCTGACCATTATACTGCCATGCATTTGTTTCTTTTTCTTTTATTTCAATTCTTTTGCATGCAAATAATTTTGTTTTCTTTCAATTCATTTTGAGAAATTCCTAAAGGAAACCATTGCTTAAGATCATTTCCACAATTTTAGGACTACAACCTGACCAATCTTAATGGTCCTACAATAGACTTCATTTTCAGTCTTATTTCTTTTTCATGTTGGTTTAAAATGCAACTCGTGAGATTAACCCAGAATATTGGCTTTATATAGTTTATTTTCCTATGTAAAGCAGTCTGAATTACTGCTGTGCATGAGATGAACTATATGAATAATGCTTTCTGAAAGCAGGTTTCATGGCGGGATGTGAAAACCCTTCGACAAACCTGCACCTCATCTGAGCTCTGAGCATTTCACACTGCTGACCAGTGCCGTTATGTTTTATAGATGTTCACCCGGAGCATTAGAGGGAATGACTATATTTATCAGCACTGGCGATAAGTCATAAAGACGCAGCGCTGTGCAAAGGACTCCTGGCAGCTGTCACTTTGTGGCTGAATGAGAAAAATTGGTGTAGCGTGAGGCCACCGGTGGCGACGGTAGCATACTTCCACATCCAGATGGAGACTCGGGCCGCCGGCACAGGACTCCCAGCATGCATCATTCACATGGAACGGCCATCTCTGCGCACAATGCCACAGTTTTTGCACAAAAAAGCTCCCTAGCTAATGTTGAGAATGAGGTTTGCCATCTGGTTACTGGTGGAAAAAGAGGGGCGAACAAAGCCTAATCTAGCACCCGCTGTGCGGGTTTTTGTAAATGCCAAGTCTGCCCAATTCCATACGTCAAAGCATTGCTTAAACTCTGTGACAATGCTTTTCTTCAGACAAAACCAGGCCAGTGAGATGCTTTCACAGTGTGACACTCAGAAGACAAACGAGTTTTGATCTCTCTAACTGTCATCACATTGCTTTAGAGCCGGGCGATATATCTGCAAAGATGTTGTGCTGTCAATACTAAAATCAAGTAATATTGTGATTTTAATTCATTTTATTTGACCAATAAAGTGTCTTTAGACCAGTTTCAAAAAATTAAAAACATCTGCTCCAAAATTAAAATGAATTATGGGATTATGTTAAGTGATATGGAAATAAAATTGACAATATGTTGACTTCGAAAGGCATTTTTTATAATGTCTATTAGATTAATTGTCTGCCACAACAAAACTATACGCTAATGTCTTTAAATTATAATCATTTTGGGACAAATATTGATATGCAGTTACTCAAAATAATAATGTGATTCAATTTAATTGAATTTGTAATTGACTGTCCACCTTAAAATGAAAATAATGAAATACTCATTGAGTGTTGAATACATGTTTTGCTTATTTAAATTAGAGATGAATCTGTTTTTGTTCAATTAAATAAATATTTCAATCACCCTTTGAGCCATTTAGTATTTAGTATAAACCATTTAGTATAAACACTTATCTTGAATATTATCAAAAATATACAGAAAAACATCTCCCAGCACTGGCCAGCATCATATACTGGAACTAAAAGACACTTTCATCTTCGTAATATAGTAATGTGAGATTTAGTTTGCTCAGAGGATAAAGACGATCAACCCACCGCTCTTAGTCAGGGCCAGCCTGCTGGGTTTCTCGGTTGTGTCTGGGATTTTGGCCTTGTCGTTGTTGTTGTGTGTCAGTGTATCTCCTTGCTGTGTTTCACCAGATCCTGATTTCTCAACACAGAGATCATCTCCTCCGTCTCCACCTTCAGAAGCGTTCACGTCCTCTCTCAGAGCCTCACCTCCCCCGGTTTTCCCTTCGTTCTCCGCTCCGGACTCGTCTCCCAGCTCCGGCTCCTCCAGGGGACTGGGACTGGGCGTCAGCCCCGAGCCGTGCAGCGAGCTGGGGCTGGAGTGCAGGGAGAGGGAGGGTTCCTCTGGTTCTCCGCGCCGTAGCACGTGTGGGCGTAGGCCAGCTGGCTCCTGGATGAAGCCCACAAACATGATGCCCTGATCCGCAGCGTCCTGGATCTGCTGAGAAGAGAGATATGAACACAGAGTAAGACTATATTTGCTTGCCAGTTTAGACCTACATGAGTTTCCGTGCTGGTCTGGTTTATCCTGCTTAAACAATAACATTGTTTATTGTAGCTGACAATAAACAACTTGAAATCCTTGAGCCATCTTCCTCGTGTGCTGAGAACAAAACAAGCACGTAACCGCCAGTCATGTATATGAAAAGCCTTCGCACACAAGACAGAATTTCAGCTCTGAATTATCAATTACACTTTACAGATTATTGTCTATATATGTGGGAATTTCACACATGCATTACTGTTCAAAATCTTGATTTTTTTTTATGTTTAACATTTTTTTTTTTCATTGAGAAATATTATTCCAACTCAAAATAACGGTTTTCTATTTTAATAACTGTCAAAATTATAATTTATTCCTGTGAAGCAAAGCTGAAATGTCATCATTACTCCAGTCTTCAGTGTCACATGATCCTTCAGAAATCATTCTAATATACTGATTTGCTCAAGAAACATTTCTGATTATTATCTTAATCTTACTTATTTATAATTATAAATATATTATTATTGTGTTGAAAGCAGTTTAATAATAAATAGTTTTAACATAATTAATATTAATTGCTTAATATTTTTGGGAAAATCTTGATACAACTACTTGTATCATTTAAAATTTGATGTAAGAAATTAATACTTTTATTCTACAAAGATGCCTAAAATTTATCAAAAGTGACATTAAAAACATTTTATAGTGTTAAAAAATTATATTTAAAATCAATGCTGTTTTTTTATCTATTCAAAGACTGAAAAAAATGCATCATGATTTCCATAAAAAAAAAACAGTTTAGCAACATTGATAATAATACGAATGAATTTAGCACCATGGTTTCTGAATGATCATGTGACACTGAGGACTACAGTAAGGATTTTTAATCAAATAAATGCAGCCTTGGCGAACATCAAAGACTTCTTTCAAAAAATATATTAAAAATATGAATTATTCCAAACTTTTGACCAGTAGTGTACGTCCTCCAAATATGACAACACGGTTTACTGTCTTCATATTTTTCGATTTGATTTCTGTAGGTCTTGTTGTTGGTCCAGCTGAGCGGATCGTTTAAAAATCGTTCAGACATCTTTTATGATGTTACTGGTGTTGGGCAAAATGTGTCAACATGGACGAGCAGATAAAGCTCTCACAGCGTCGAGGGCTTTGCACAGCATCGTGTTTGTGTTGTTGAACGAGATCAGAAGTTTCTATTCACAAAAGTAGTTTCGTTCATTTCCAGTTTCCTGATTGGAAGAACATTAAAACGAGTGATATGCCACATTACCCTAACAATAAAACGCAGTTCAAAACAATATATTGTAAAAGCGGCTTTCTTTCTTCCACACCATCAGCTATTTGAAATTAGCCAGCGCTGATTCCAGTGGCAGCGGTCCACCATCGACTGCCCTCTGCATCCCGAATCAGTCGAGCATCTACCACTTTAGTGTCCGTTCGCGTTTGGAAGCCAATATTTGAATTCTCATCAAACCAAATTGAATCGTTAACTGTCAAGGAATGCTAATGATGCCATTTTCCATTATGCTGCTTTAATAAAGGCCAGCCTGAGGCCTGCCACCACTATCTCCATCTGACGCCTTCGCCCACACCAGCCCAATCCGTTTCCATGAGGTGCGCAGGTTATTTTCTCTCAAATTAAACCGGGAACAGGCCCGTTCCTTTCCAGTCACATTGTTTAATGCATATTGAATGCTGACGCCGGGAGTCCTGTCATTATATTTGCAACAATGATGCAAATGAAATTGCATAGATAAGAAGCCCTTTTTTCTCCATCGGTGAAGGGGCACTGAATAATTTCCGAGTTTGATGTGACGGGGGGAAGGATCATTGTCGTGATGGATCATGGCGATTAATTGTGCTCGGATGTGTGCTGCAGACGCACTGCAACAGTTCTGTGATCTCCAAGACGTATATAGACACAGGGAGAGTTCAGATGAAAGTTTGGGGACGGTAAGATTTTAAATGTTTTTAAAAGTCTCTTATGCTCAATAAGGCAGCATTTATTTGATCAAAATAAAAAATTTCAAATATTATTACAATTTAAAATCTTTTTAAATATATTTTAAAATGTAATTTAATCCTGTGTTCAAAGCTGAATTTTCAGCATCATTACTCCAGTCTACAGTGTCACATGATCCTTCAGAATGTATATACATATATATATATATATATATATTTTTGCCCAGAATGTTTAATAAATATGACCCTGGACCACAAACCAGTCAAAAGTGTAATTTTTTCTAAATTGAGATGTATACATCTGAAAGCTGATTAAATAATATTTCCATTGATTTATAATTTGTTAGGATGGGACAATATCTGGCTTGAAAATCTGGAATCTGAGGGTGCAAAGAAATCTAAATATTGAGAAAATTGCATATTTAAAGTTGTCAAAATAAGTTCTTAGCAATGCATCTTACTAATAAACAAATATGTTTGAATATATTTATGGTAGGAAATTTACTAAATATCTTCATGGAACATGATCTTTCCTTAATATCCTAATGATTTTTGGCATAAAAGAAAAATGTATCATTTTGACCCATGCAATGTATTGTTGGCTATTGCTACAAATATACCCGTGCACCTTATGACTGGTTCTGTGCTCCAGGGTCATAATTAGAATGTTCAAAAGAACAGAATTGATTTGAAATAGAAATATTTGGTAATGTCTTTACTAATAAATGTCACTTTTTAGTGACTGGTATTTTGCATTATGGACAACTTTACAGAAAGATCCTGAAATAATTGTACATGGTTTTAAAGAGTAGCTATATTAATTTACAATTTTATAGTGGTAATAATTGATACGTTCCAGAACCTAGTGTGCTTCCTACATAGGCAGCATTTTAAGGCATCATAGATGCACAAAGGTTGTTCCAGATGTAGGCTTATGCTGCCTTTTAGAAGGCCTTTTTATAATTATGTTTATTTGTGATAATAAATGTCATTATTTGTCAATTATTTTTGTAACAATTTTAATCTCTCTCTAGCCAACCCAGAAAAGACTGCCTTAGAAAAAAAAAAAAATTAAATTGTTGCAGTCATTAAAAAAAGCCATTAGAACCAAAAATGAAAAGATCAGTAGTAATAATAATAATAAAAAAAGAGAAGAATGTAGTTAATAAATACCACAATCACAGATATCAGAGTTTATTTAATTAGGCTTGGGCCGTATTCTAAAGCAGCACTGCACATATCCTTCATGAAGGAGTCAATCCCATAGTGCATTGCAACAAGCTCAGTGAAAAACAAATCAATTTAATATCTACCTTACATGCAGTAAACAGCAGGGCAGATATGTTTCAGGCAGAACTGATAACTCTAGTTTTGGCAGACATGTTTGGCAGTATTTTAATATGCGTGAGCAGATTTGAATATTCATGATTCAGTTATGCGCTCAACTGTGCACAAGAAGCTAAACAGGAGGTCCTTACTTTCTTCACGTATCCTTGGATGTGCTCTGTGGTGGGAATCTGGTCTGCAGACATGCATTCCTCCAGTTTGAGATGGTGAGGCTCAAAGTCTGCCGGATTCTTCTCCCAGCTGAAGAGAGAGAGGGGAACACCGGTTTAATGTCAAACATACCACTCTTAAACAGGTGCAGAGCAGCGATATATCACCGACAAACTCGAAAAAGTTCATTTAAGCAGCCTGATTATACATAACGTTAGTGGAAAGCATCTGTTCACAAGGTTTATTACTGGAAACATTTTGCACTGCGTTGGCAAGAAATGAGCGCTAGAAAGACACATTTGCACTAAATGAGCAGGTGTAATACTTGAGTTCTGCTTTCTGTCTCTGAGGTGATTTCCTTGGGCATTGTTAAAGGTGAAGTGTGTCGTTTATTCGATGTTAAAATACTTTCAATCCCAGTTTAATATGCAGAGTCAACTGTAAGTCAAATACTTGTAGGTTTAGTAAAGTCTCCATGCTCGCTCTAAGAAAAAAAAGGTACAAAAGCAATCCACGGAGGGGAATGGAGCAAGGTACTAATGTGTACTATATATGTATAATATGTATCTTTAAAAGAATAGTTCATCCAAAAAATGAAAACTTGCTGAAAATGTACCCTCAGGCCATCCAAGGTGTAGATGAGTGTGTTACTTCATCAGAAACATCGTTACATAACTTTGCTGGTTTATTTTGATGTGAGAGTACAACAGGAGATGGACTTTTCCATGAGAGGACGTGTTATTATGGATTACATTTACATTTATTCATTTAGCAGACGCTTTTATCCTAAGCGACTTTCAATTGAGGAAAACAATAAGCGATACATTATAAAGAGGCAAACACACACAGGAAGTGCTTGTAATACTAATTTCTTAGGCATTGTTCAGAGCAAATTATAGCAAACCAGTGAGAGGTTAAGGGAAAGAGAGTGAAGTTATTTTTTATGGGTTCATATTTTGGCCAGAAGCAACAGTTTAATTTTACACTTTAATGATGGATTAGTATTTTACAAACACACAGCTTTTCGCTTCATAAGATGTTAATTGATGGACTGGAGCAGTGTGGATTATTGTGATGTTTTTATCAGCTGTTTGGACTGTCATTTTGACGGCACCCATTCACTGCAGAGGATCTATAGCTGAGCAAGTGATGTAATGCTAAACTTCTCCAAATCTGTTCTGATGAAGAAACAAACTCATCTACATCTTAGATGGCCTGAGGATTGGTACATTTTCATTTGTGGGTGTACTATTCCTTTAAGGCACTAATAATATGCAACCTTTGGGAGTAATAAGGGTACAACGATGCACTGTTTAAAAATGCACCACTCCAGTGACAGCTCTGTATCTTTTTTTCTGAGAGTGTGGTTTTGGACTCAACCAATGGCATGTGTTGGGGGCATGGTTATCTCTTTATTATTATTATGAGTGATCCAAACTCAAAAGCTCTTTTTTTCTTTCTCCAGAGGAACCACGCAGAGATCTCTGTGAGGTGCTGATCTCAGGGACGCCCATTCCAGCGTCTTCTCTTCCCATCTTCTGTGTGCATGTGACATTTGGGACAGAGATTAAACCCACTAACCCAGAGCTCTATCCAACCACAAAGTCTCAGCGCAGCAGGGCCCTGACTCACCTCTGTCACACACACACACACACACACACATGATTTCACACTTCCCGCCAACACACGGCCATCTGCTGCCTGAACACATTCCCCTCATGGTGTTCCTGCAGCATGTACGACTGGATCCTGCAGTCTGCCTTTAACATGAAGATAAACAAATCTGAGCAGCGTATGAGCGGCAGAATGAAAGACCTGGCTATTTAACATGTTCATTTAGTGTGATTAACAATAATAAAAAAGGAAAAACCTGCTTTCTTGCAATGAATCATGGCCCCGGACAGGTTGGTGAATTTTGTAATGTAAATAAGAAGATTTCCTGACCTGAGGAATTGCGAGTTTGCTGTCCTCTAAACACTTGTGATAACACAAAAAAGCAATGCGCTGGCTTTCAAATATACTTCACATAGAAATCTCACTACAAACATGACATCCTGAACTGAATGAATTTTTTTCAAGATTTTTCAAGCTCCCTACGTTTGGGTTCAATCCAATTTTGCATTAACGCATTAAATGCATTAAATTGATCAAAATTGAAACAGGAGGCATTTAAATACAAAATATATTTATCTCAAATAAATGCTATTCTTTTAAACTTACTATTCATCAAAGAATCCTGAAGAAAAATAGAATTTTCCCCAAAAAAATCCATTAATAATCAAAAATGTTAATTGAGCAGCAAATCAGAATGATTTCTGAAGATCATGTGACATTGAAGACTGAAGTAATGATGCAGAAAATCCAGCTTCGCATCACTAGAATAAATGACATTTTACAATATATTAAACTAAAACACGGTTATTTTAAAATATAATAATATTTTATAATATTACTTTTTTCACTGCATTTATGATCAAGTAAATTAAGCCTTGGTGAGTTTTTTTTCAGAAACCCTTTTTGTAGCCCAGTACCTGATTCTCAGGTTTGTATGTGGATCTTTCAACAAATTCACATTTTGGCATGTCTTGGAACCCAGATTTCTAATCTGTTTTTGATTTTGCTGACTAGTTATGAGATAACCAAAGATCACCCGTACTGAGATCACTACAAGAACACGAGGAAGACAATGTGAGAAGCAGGAGACCTCAGATTTATATTTCTCCACTTCTTCATTTGATCTCAATTGATTTATTTTAAGAAATGTAATTGGTGTTCAGTCACCCTATATGCATCCTGTGGTCACTATGAACTTGTTCATTCAAAAGAACGACATGCTGATTCTTCTTTTGTGTTCCACTGAAAAATACACCAGAATGATGGTGAGTAAATACAGATTTCTCACTTTTGCATGAACTTTTCCCGTAAAGAGATTACATTTGTGATATTTCTTTCCTACAGGCGTAATGTACCTACAGAAGAGTGATCCACAGTTCTTGGCAGTGCCTAGGCTGTTTGTGGAAATGCTTTAGCGGGATAAACAGCAGTAACTTTGACAGAAAAGATCCAGCCGCTTGCTCGCAGGAGTGCCGCTTCTGGGAATAAAAAGCTTTAAGCAATCCAGAACTTCCTTCAGAAACAGTTTGCTCAAAGGTTTCTCTCAGACACGGTTCTTAAACACAGCTGGGTTGCACTGTTGGCAAACGCCTGTTTGCCTGCGGATCATCTTAGTTGGTGTGTGCGAGTGTGTGTGTATGTGTTCACCTCTCTCTATCTTTGCCACAGGAATGCCGATATCACTGTTGCTGTCAGAGTCAGTGTTTCCGGGTCTGGAGGCTGTATCCAGCTATGTGCGTGTGTGCAATTCAGTGGCATTGCCATGACAACAACCTTCGATGGGATGCATCAAACCTAGGTATCCCCATCTTTAATCACTGCATTAATAATGTATCACATCTTTCTTGATGTCAGCTTATTTATCGAGCCATGAATAATGTTATTCAAGCATATCGGCCTTAATGGTTTCTGGTCCGTACCGGAACCCCTGTGAGGTGCTTGGCAATTATCAAAAAATGATGCATAAATCACCCACCCTCATCGCTGAAGTGGAACTGTAACTAAAATTGAACACGGGGAGCTTGACAGTTGACATTTGGAATTATAAACACAGTCAGCTACCGCTAGGTTATAAGTAATGCCCGGCAAATCGCTTTAAAACTGGCCTGCCGACGCTAATCCCGAGATTCTCCTTCACAGTTGTGATGTTTGTGTCTACACGGGCCAGAAGTCAGGAACAGCTCCTGCTTTAGCGGTGTAACATCTGGTTTGGGTGAGTTTCTGAGGGGAAACTGTAGCAATGTCACCTGCTATGAGCTCCACACACAGCGGTTAGTCCTGATGTGGGAGAGCTGGGAGACTCTGGGTGAATATTAAACACTGGAACATGTGGTTGACTGGCGTCTGAACTCCATCCCATCTCCTCTGTAGCTTCTCTACTATACTAGAACAACAACAGGTGAAGGAGTTGAGTCAGCCGGTTTAAATTACTTAGAGGTGGGCGATATGATCAAAATCTTTACCTCCATGTAAGTGAATTTAACTAAAATCTTCACTAAATGCAAGTCACTTTTAACCAAAATCATAAGTAGTATCAGTCGTTTTTAACCAGCATCTTTACCACAATACAAGTCATTTTAACCAAGATCTTCCCTACGACACAAGTAGCCTATTATTGAAACAACGTCTTTACCGTGATACAAGTCATTTTAAACCACATCTTTACCACAGTACAAGTCATATTTAACCAAAATATTTCCCCCGATTCAAATCATTTTTTACAAAGTTCTTTACCACAAGTTATTTTCAAGCAACATCTTTAGAAAGATACAAGTTATTTTTAAACATCTTTCCCACAATAAAAGTAATTTATTTTAAACAAAATCTGTTTTGTGAGATACAGGTCATTTTAGCCAATATATTAACATGATACCCCAATATAATTACATTTTAACCAAAATATTTACTTCAAAATCTTTATGCTGATATCAGTCATTTTTAACCAACATTGTTGCCATGATCCAAGTAATTTTTAACCAAAATCTTCACCCCGATACAAGTAATTTTTCACCACGGTAAAGACGCCATTACATCATTCTGTCTGAGATCAGAGATGCTACTAACTGAAATTGAAGCCATACCCTGTATTTCTCAACATCAAATGACTGTTAATTACATTTGAGAAATGTTCAACTCACATCAGACTTTTTGACAACTGGCTATTTTCACTTAAGACGACCAAATTGTATTGATACTTTCTAACAATTGTCTCTTGCTTACAACAAAACCAACTATTGTCCAAATCCCTTATTTACTTTCAAGTCACTGCAGCACTGATAGATGTGCTAGACAGCATTATAATTACAATATAGCCCTAAAACTGTTCAATGTTAACGCAGAGAGGCCATAGCAGTATGACCTTCAGTAAAGCAGCTTTGCAAATCAGAATGATTTCTGAAGATCATGTGACATTGAAGACTGAAGTAATGATGCTGAAAATCCAGCTTCGCATCACTAGAATAAATGACATTTTACGATATATTAAACTAAAACACGGTTATCTTTTTTAATAAAAATAGTATATTTCAGAAACCCTTTTTGTAGCCCAGTACCTGATTCTCAGGTTTGTATTTGGATCTTTCAACAAATTCACATTTTGGCATGTCTTGGAACCCAGATTTCTAATCTGTTTTTGATTTTGCTGACTAGTTATGAGATAACCAAAGATCACCCGTACTGAGATCACTACTAGAACACGAGGAAGACAATGTGAGAAGCAGGAGACCTCAGATTTCTATTTCTCCACTTCTCCATTTAAAGCTGCTTTGAAACTATGTTTACTGTGGAAAGTGCTTCACAAAGAAATTTGACTTGACAAGAATTTCAGATACAATCTCAGCATTGAAGAGCTGAACCTCTCTTCACGTGCATTTTATATCTCTATATCCTTGTAAAGTTGAAACATCACTGAGTTTAAATTATAACATTTTGAATTAGCTTGATCAAACCGGACTACCAGCCGATCAACCATCTAAACCACGTAGTGTCCAGCTCAGACCATCAGTAGTTGCTTTTAGCTGGATTTCCCGACAGATCCTTCTTTCATCTCTCATTGTGCTCCGTTTCCTCCTCCTCGTCCCTCTCCAGATCTCTTGTCTTCTCCTCTGGATGTTTTTGGGTCTGTTTGTTTCGGGAGAGTGAGGAATGGCTACATGAAGGTTTTCTTTCATCTGCACTTTTCCTCTCCTCTTTTCTGTGATTGCTGGGATTGGCAGGGGAGGAGTAGAGCTGTGCCCTGTTTGATATCTCGCCTCTCTCTTGCTTTTTTTCGCAGGTTTATCCCTCAGGGCCGCTGCTGATGCGAGCAACTGTCTCCACGGTGACAGACGCCAAAGATAAAGCAGGGCAGCTTTGCTGAAGCCATCAAAGGTTGGCAGCCTTCTCGATACTATGATTCCTCCCAACACGCACACATCCACGCACACGTGACAGAATCCAAGTCTGATCTGCTTTCTTCTCGTTTTGCTCTTGGTCTCTTGAAGTCTTCACTATGAACAACACACGCACATCATCCCAACATCACACCTACTCTATGGATGAAACATGACTTCTTAAAGAGTTCATCTGAAACTTCTGTCATTATTTACTCTCTCATGTTGTTCTGAACTCATCAGACTTTCTTTCTTCCACCGAATCCAAAATGGAATCTTTAGAGGAATATTCAGACTGCCATTTTCCATATGACAAAATCATACAGTTACTAGAAGCTCCCAAATGACAAAAACACACACAAGTAACCATAAAAGTAGTTTATACAGCTAATAGAAATGTTTCTTGAGCAGCAGTTCAGCATATTAAAATGATTTTCTGACACTGAAGACTGGAGCTTTGCATCAAAGGAATACAATTACATTTTAAAATAAATTCAAGTAGTAAACAGTTATTTTAAATTGTAATAATTTTAGTTCACAATACTATTGATTAAATAAATGCAGCCTTGGTGAACAGAAAATACTTCAAACGTTTGATCTACATAATATCTACATAAAACGTTGTTTATTTTTTATGTGCATGTTTTTGTAAATATATAGGATTGTTGAGTGATATTTTCTTAGCTAAACCATACATCCGTTTTTGACAGTCACTATGAGTTGTTGTTGTGTAGAAACAAGGAGTGTCTGCATTCCTTCAGATGTCTTCTTTTGTGTTCCACTTAAACTGACAGCATACAGTATGGGTTTGAAACTGAATGGTCATTTCAGGGTCAACTGTTCCTTTAAGATGAGTGATGGAGTGCGTATATGCCTTTAATAATGAGTTTATGCTTTTCAGTGCATGATACATTAACATGAGGTGAGGTCGTGCCAAGAGTTCATCATGACATCCGTTGAACTGTGTAATGTTACAGTTTACAGCTCACGCTCATACCGGCCCTCACAAAGGGCTGTTTCAAGTGGAAAATTACCCTCGTGTTGAAGAAGAGCAGCCAGAAGATCAACAGTAATATAGAGAGGAATTTTTCCTTCTTAATGTTTCGTATTAAACCTTCATTTGCCAGGAATGTGTTTCAGGATTCCTGGGGCGTCCATGAAAACAGAATAAGTCCAGGGCTTTATAGTTTGCTGACTGTCCGGCTGCGGATCTGTGGACGCTCTGAGACTCAGATCAGACGCCACTTTTTCCTTACACAAGGTGCCGGTCCCCAATCGGGAACTAAAGTTTAATTTATGTGCAAAAATGGGCTCTGCATTGGCCCCTGAAACCTGGTCTCAACCCTAACATTAGAGGCCAGGATTTGGGATCATTTCCTCAAAACATAAAGTCAGGTCAATTAAATTGCTTTGTTTTTCTCAGTATATTTACAAATATCCCCAGGGAACATACATACTGACAATAAATGTATAACCTGAATGCACAGTAAGTCGCTTTGGATAAAAGCGTCTGCTAAATGCATGAATGTAAATGTAAATGTATACTGCCACAAATAAACAGATTATTTTCTAACTTGAAAACATTCACCATGTCTTGGTGACACTAATAACACTATTCAACTCTAAATATCATTAGACGTAACAAAGTAAACAAAGACTGTGGTGTTTGTTTGTTGGCAGGTTATGCAGTAACACATTCAGTTACATCCTCGTTCGTCTCTCAAATCAGTGGAAACCTGAATCTCAGCACTGAGGTAAGAGAGGCCTTCACATCATCTCCTCGGGGAATCTCCTCTAAGACTACATGCCTGCAGTCTGTGACTGTGTTGTGTGTGGGTGGACGTCAGCTCAGTGTCTCCCGCTCAGTGCCCTTTACGCCGGTCTGGACGCTGTGTGAGGGCCATCCAGCAGCGCTGCAGGCAGGAAGTGGATGTGACTTTGAGTTCCTGCCACTGTTTTGCCAGAGGATTATCGAACCGCTCTTCAACCTTCACCAGCTCTGTGTGACAGACTGTAAAGTGTTGGCCTCATGCAGACAGACTTTGGACTAACAGCATGAAGGCTTACGCGGTCCACTGCTTGACTGACATTTAAAGCAGCCAATCACATTGTTTTCAGTCGTATGTATCGTTTAGCGGAGGATTATCTGACATAGCTGCTATCACTGTAATAGACTGCTGTGAAAAAATTATAATTTAAGCAATGGCACATCTGCTGTTAGTGGTACTAAAAACAGCAAATAAATTAGCGGCAAAGTTAATATTTTTAAAAGAAGTCACTTAAGCTCACCAAGGCTGCATTTATTTGATCTAAAAATACAGTAAAAACAGTAATATAGTGAAATATTATTACAATTTAGAACAACTATTTTCTATTTGAGAATATTACATTTATTCCTGTGATACAAACCTGAATTTTCTGATTAATATTTTTGTCAAAGCCATGATAAGATTTTTGATGACTAAAAAGCAGTGTTACTTTGTATCTTTGATACTATTACAGTTTCTGTTAATATTTAAAATGTAATTTGAATTATATTTTTATATTTTGTTGTCATTTTTAGTGAATTTAGTTTTCATGAGTGTTTTTAACATGCCTATAGTTTCTTTATTTAAAACAATAATTGTTATATATATATATATATTTACTTTTAATAATATCTTTTATTTTTTTATTACATTTATTTTTTAATTAAAGTTGTATTTTTTTGTTGGTTTACTTATTTTAGTTATTCATCTTAAACTAAAAGAAAATGAGAACTGTTGCCTTTATTGAATGTTTATTTTATTCCAAGTAATTTTAATTGTAGTATAGAATGATAAAACAACATTTTTTCCAAATCAAAGTATTAATTCTTCTTAAAAATAAAAATGACTGACCCTAAACTTTTGGACAGATCTGTAGTTTATGTCCATCCAAACGTCATATTCTACCTTTTCTTTTACAGATAAAGCTCAAACAATAAACCAAATATGCAATTGTTCAATATTTGCTATACTGCACCTCAAACTCTTATTTTCTAATATTACATTTGGGCAAATCTGCTTATTAAATCTTCCTCTGAAGTGTTTATTCCATCAACCTGGTAACTTAATTACACATCTTCTTTTCCAGGTGAACTGAATATGTTCTTTCTCCTGGATGATGATGTGCAAAGTCAGAGAAGCAGATTTTGTACAAATCATTTGACGGTCGACTCTGGGTCATCAGTGGCAGAAACTGATTAAAGATAGTGGTGCAGAAATGATTCACAGCAGTCATATTGTGAAGAAAGAAGATCATTCTTGTATATAACGCAGAATATATTGTAGTCCAGTTATAATGCAATCAGGCTTTACAGTAAAGAAGATGTGGCAGCACCAAATACAGTATAATCAACCCAATAACAACACATGGAGTCTTAAAGGTACAGTAGCACAACAGCCTGTTGAAGGATCAGATGGAGGGTGGAAAATGCTCATAAACACTACATTATGATGTTTTGTGGTGCAATAAAGTAGCAGTAGAGAGGACTGACAGAGGCAGGATTTGAGATAAAAGTGGGACAAGTAATAAATGTCAGCGCCACCTGTGCAGGGGCAAGCAGCTGTCATGTTTCCGTTAGCCGTGTTGTGACCCCACCTGTCAGAGACTTTGATGAGCACTGCCCGGTAGAGCTGGCGCTGGACGCTGGCGGGCTCGGGGCCGCACGGGTGGACGAAGGGGTGCACAGCTGCTAGAATGAAGCCCTGCTGGTACAGATCCTGCAGCTGAGACGGCAGCTCCCTCACCGAGGACAGGCACAGCGTGGACGTCCCGTCTGCCAGAGGACACAGAGGGGTGAGAACAGCACTCGCTTCACACTAGCACATATCTATAGAGTTTTCACCTGTACAGTAGGATTTATTTAAGATTAATTGATCACATTTTTGTATTTGTATTTGTTTGTGCAATTTTAGCCAAACAGTTGTTGCCAAGTAAAGGAAGGAATAATATTTATGTAGTAAAATTATTTAAGAAAGGAAGAATATTTAATTCACAGTTATACGCACTAGGATAACAAAATGTAATATTAAACAGCAATATATATTATATATTATTTTGATTTAATAATACATATATTTTATAACATTTAATATTATTTAAAAAACAGGCAAAAGCTTCAATGGTTATTGTATTTTAAAATATATGATTAGTTTTTGCATATTACATTTTTTAAATAATATTTAGTTTTAAATATATATATATATATATTTGTATATTTTGAATTATTTTTTAAAATATTTTAATATATGAAAAATGCAAAGCAGAGAGTTCTGTAGTTATTTTGTTTTGTTCAAAGTATTTTTTTATTACTTTATAATATGTTTCAAAACAATTTATTATATGAAAAGTGCAATAGTAATAATCTCTGATTTTTTTTTATTATTATTATTTTTAATATACACACACACACATATACATATTTCCTGACTGACAATGATGCTCATGGGGACTGGAAAGAAACGTAAAAGTAAAAATAAAAAAAGACTGCTGGCAAAAATATTTTAATATAAAACATTTTGTATATGAAAAAATATTATTTATTTGAAAAAACATTATATATACATTTTATTTGATATATAATGTTAACTTATAATATTTTTTATTTGTATGATATAAATATTTTAGTTTGAATATATTTACATTGTTTTATGATATTTGTGGTCTTTGGGACAGTAACAGTAGGCAGGAAAGAAGGTGATGTTGATTTGAACCCGAGTCCCCATGAGACAACAGCTCTCATATGTGCTAAAGATGTGCATTATATAAAGCAACTGAGAAATCATTGCAGCTATATCAGGAATCGTTAATACAACACCCGGTCTTTTGAGCGAATGGTTTTTCCATGGCTCAGAGTCGGTTCTCCTGGAGGATGTGCTAGTTTGTTTGTGATGAAACCAGAAAGACTCAAGGGTTGCATTAGCAACTGGTGCCTCTCTAACCTTGTCTATGATTTAATGAGCCTGGTGAAAAATCCAATTAAATGTGATTGTTTAGCTGGTGAGATGAGTGTTTTACACAAGAGCTTTGATATCTTCCTGACAGCCCAGTCTCACCCAGCTCTGGCTGGAATGAGATACACTCGTGGAGTGACCAGACATTTGGAAGTGGGAGGAACACCTTCCCCGTTTTAATCGAAAGTCTTGTCTGGGCATAATCGAGAGAGAGATAGAAGACATGCTACACAACAGACAGAAAGTGTCAGAATCACCCAGCTGTGCAACAACACGGCAGATCGGTCTCACAACGCAACCAAGACAGCCGTATGCTAATGAGAGGGCATGGACCACAAACGCATTCTGTGCACACTAATGCAGGCGGGAATAACTGGCTCATGCATTGTTAGTGTGAGGTCCAGTTGTACATACTTGAACAGAACATTAATTATGTAATGGGCCTTATTTACATGTTTGAATGACATTGACTGTGTTTGCATGCCAGCTTGCTCTATTTCTTCAATATGAAATATTTGAAACTGAATGACCAGATTATTTATGACATTCGCCAAAACGCAGTATACAACTGAGAAGAATACCGTATCCCACAATGCAATGCTCTTAACTTGAAATTCTATGAACTTCTATTTCAAGTGTGGCAAATGTTTTAACTTCAAAAATGATTTTCTGATTCATATTTTATCTTGATTCCAGTAAAAATACCTAAACATTTTTAAATCCAGAAACATTTGCTTGAGATGCAAAAAGACTTTAAATCTTGGTTTCTATTTATTTTTATAAAAATGGAGTGAGCTTATATAAAAAAAAAAAAATCAAACTTTCTTTTTTATTTGTGTTTTTTTAAGCATTAAGTCACTTAATAAAAAAATATATATTTTTACTGGAAAACAGAACAAAGTTACAAAGTAAGAAAATCATCAATCTTTTCTTTCTTTTTTCTTTATCTTTCTTTTTTATATTAGTTGCAGTGTTATTTTAGTTAACTAAAACTATAACCTTATTAAAATGTAAAACCTTTAAAAAACATTTGTGTTACTTTAAATAAGATTAACTGAAATAAAATTAAAAAATTAAAAACAATTACAAATATTTCTCATTTTCTTTGTTTATCTTAAAATAAGTAAAACTACAACTGATACTATAGACATAAGATTCAAGATTTTTATTATACAGAATATAATCAGCAGTGAAATATAAGTAATTACATAGTAACTACATAGGCATTTATAAAAAGCTACAAAATCA
This sequence comes from Gymnocypris eckloni scoliostomus, assembly GCA_027564155.1. Taxonomy (NCBI): domain Eukaryota; kingdom Metazoa; phylum Chordata; class Actinopteri; order Cypriniformes; family Cyprinidae; genus Gymnocypris; species Gymnocypris eckloni. The sequence goes on along the minus strand of CM050434.1, from coordinate 25,660,449 downwards.
CAACAAAATTACTCAAATTAAAACTGAAAAACTATGATAGCATCTTAATAATACTATAACCCTGATTGTTTGTAATTTTGTAATTGTTCAAATTTCCTTACTTGATTAGATTGCCAAATTTTACACAAAATTGAATAAAAAAAAAAATGCCAATGATTTTTTATATTCAAGATCATAACAGATACCACATGTGCAGTATGCATTGTAATAAAGTGACCAATGATGTTTATCATTACAAAAAAACATATTGCAAGTAGTACATTAGTTTTCAATGACTCAACAGAAATATTCAGCAGTGCACACTGGACCTGGTTAAGGTGGTTTGTGAACCAGACACATGTCTTTGCACAACTATTTGTGAATCGTCCCAGAGAGAGAAACAGTCAGAGTTTGTCTGTCTGCTCACAGACCAAAACACTGTCATATAAACCAACTCAAACAGCTGTCTGGAGAGAGTTCTTCCAAAATAAACACAGACCAACAGTCAGCTGTGCCTCCAAAGACTGTGTCACATGTGCACAATGTGCTGGAAGAGGACGCCTTCAACACCGAGCTCAACCTGGAGATGAACCGCATCATCTGAGGTCACGCCGTCGCTCTAGACCCTTCTTCTGCTTTTCAATCTTAGAACAGCTCTATATTTACACCGAGACAAAGACCGATGTGTGTGTGACTCGACAGCCGTCTGGAAAGCAGTACTGTGGTGTTACACAGCTAAAAATGAAACAATAAAACCCTCATATTTCCAGATAACAATTTCAGATCCAGTTACACTTGCGGGTTTATCATGGTCTCTTGCAAATTGTGCAATATTTCTGTTATTTTTGCTGTAAATATGGCCCAAAAATAGCTGTTTGCACCATCATCTAATGCCAAGTGGAGAAAATTGAGGAAATGTACTTGCCATAAAACTGTATTTTTTTATTGAAAAAAAAATAGTAAGGACCTTAGAATTCTGTTTATAATTTTTCATATGTGGATTTTTTTTCTTCAATAATTTAAAAATAATATGAAATATAAAAATATATATAATACATAACATAAACCTATAATAAAAAAAACATAATCATAAAATGCTTCGCTTGCAGTCAGTCTTGGTGAACTTTTGGATATTTTAGTATTTGTAAATTAGTTTGAGGAATACTCTACATCAATTACGGTCATGCTTACACTGAAAAACATTTGTTTGAAGGGAATTGTGTTGTATTTATGGTGCTTTAAAACAAGTTTAACCTTCTTGTTTTGTGCTTGGCGAGTGTTAATTTTGCGCCCTGGCTTTCGGTAAAAGGACAAATGGAAGATAAATCATAAGATGGAGCTGACATAAAGGGCTGATTGTGGCTGGATGTGTTCTTCTTTTCTCAGGCGTAATTCCAAAGCTTCATTGTAAAATAGCACACGCAAAAAAGCAAAGGGCGCTTGAGGCAAATCATTGGCCAGCTAAAAATAACCCTGGATTGCTCAATCATATTCTCCACAAGCGTGAGATAAAACGAATGATGAGAAAATAGTCCACAGATACAAAAGCCCTCTAAACCGTATGTGCGCGGTTGGATCTGTTTAAGTATAATTAATCCGGGTATGTTTGAGTTGATTTTTTGCTTTGTGTGTGTAAACAGAGATTCTCCCCAGAGGCAGATGCATGCTGGGTTTGCCCTCTCACAGTCGATGTTATTAGCTCTCTCCGCCGTCTCCTCCGGTATGTGCACTTTCTGTGTCTTGTAGACAAAAATAAGCTAGGAATTTGATCACATGCCACTTTAACACATGTTGGGATGTTGCTTAAGTTGGCCTTGATCCCCGAAAGAACTCCCCAAACGCCCAAGTCTGTGACAGCAATATAGAAAAGTCTTTTTCAGGCCCGTGAACCGGAGCAGATCAGACTTTGATAACATATGAGATAGCTCATCCCATAGGAAAGACAAATCACAAAGCAGCACTCTATAATATCTCAGTTGTTTCTCCCAGACAGTAATGAGAAGAAATGGAGAGCAAATGCTCAAGCCTTTCAGATTTCATTTTCCAGAGAAAAACACCCCAGTAACCTCATATGCTGTATTTTTGTAAATAAAAATATTGCATTCAAAAGTGCAAAATATCTATTTTCGTTAGAGATGCCCAAGCCAGGACCCGTGGTCCAAATCTATGCCATGTCACAAGAAGAAGAAATATGTCACTGAACCATATATATTTAGTTGTAATTATTTTAAAGAAATTGCTTTATTTTGTTGTTGTTTTTTTTAATTAAAATGTTTTTTTTTTTTTTTGAATTTGATTAAAATGTTTGATAAAAAAATGTAAAAAATTGTTTACCTTTTTTATTGAAACTTCACAAATTACACTTGAATTTTATTAAAAAAGAATAGGAAAATATCAGAACATTTAATTTATTTGAAATGTAATGCATTTTAATATAATATATTAGATATAGTACAATATTCAACATTCTTTGAAATGTAAAAAGCTATATCTGAATTGATTAAAATTTAATTGTATTTATATTTAATTGTATTTTTATTTTAAACACATAAAATTTGATATAATGCAATATTAATTTCTGCCTCAAACAAGGTTGATTTTTGGCTCTCTGTATTAAAAGTTTGTGCATCTCTGATTTAAACTTTATTTCTTGGTTGGTTAAAAACATCTGAGGACTGCATTATTCCTCACAGCTGAGCAATAAAGCTGCCTGGTTAGTGCGTATTCTGTCTTCGCTTTAGGTAATATTCATTAATGTCAAGACATTTTTAGCTGGAAGAATTATTATATCAATTATTTGCAAATAACAAAGCGTGAGGGGAAATGTGACATTTACAGGTTTAATAATATTATTTTGCCTGCAAAACTCTCACATCTGTAGTCACATGCCATGGTAAAAGTTTATTTCCAGTGATTAATAATGGTAAGAGTAATAATGGCAACCCTTGCCCAAAGACATTAGACACAAAAACTCAATTACAGCAGCAGACTGTGGCCGATGCCGCTGAGACTATTAATAAGAAATGTAATTATTTTTACATTAACTCTAATACACGACCCATCCGAGAGTGAATGATTACTCAAGAACACAGGAGCTTGTGTTTGCCAGCAGTATTTTCTGAAAAGATTACTCTTTTCTGTTTCTTTCCAGGCCTCGAGCATCTCTGTCAGTCAGGCATGAATCCGCTTCAGCATCAGACAGCCGAGTCTTTCCCTCACCGATGTTCGGTTCGGTGATGTGATCGAGTCCCCGTGCCCTTTGACCCGGCGCTGGCCTTACAGAGCATTCATGACCCAGTGCATTTAAAAAGAAATGAATTAACCCAGAGATATGGCTCGTGTGGTGGAGAGAACGCGGTGTTCTGCCGCTGGGGAACACGGTTCAATCCGATTTGCATGAACATTGAGAGAGGGTTAGAATAAAAGATCTGTGGGAAGGAACTGCTTATGTTTTACAGCACGTTAGGCGGTTCCACACCATTTTATCTCATGACTATTAACGACATGCATGTGTTGAGTTTCACACTAGATCTGATCAACACCACATGCAATGTTAAAAATAATTCTACAAGCAGGTTTCCACAGTGATGCCACAGAAGAACCACACTGGAACCTTTCAGTGAACAGTACTTAAAATGATATTCTTAGTTGAAAGAAAATTATTATAATGTAAAGACTTACAATGGTTATAACAATGTCCTGCATTTTAATACGAGTGTAAATCCAAAACTTTGCACCAAGAAATATTAGGCTACACATTTATTTAAATTATGATTGGGTTATATACAGGATCTCAAGAAAGAGCTCCTTTAGGAATGAATCGATAGCTTGATTGATTATAAATGTATAACCAATGAAGCTATCGCTTCACCTGCAGCTACCATTATAATAAAAAAAGTCTCAGTATTGCATAATAAATCTCTTATTTACGACGATGTGTATTGAGAGCGTTCTGATTTAGACGCCTCTGATTGGCCATTGAGTTCACGCGCTCAACAAACACGTCTGTGATTGGCTACAGTGCTCAACGCTGCAAAAACACGTTGTAAAAAGAAACCTTTGACGTTTAGCACACATAAATACGCACTGGAAAGTTTGAAAGCAGAAGTCTACCAGCGGGAACAGAGTCGACGCGGTACACTACTAAACCAATACTGCGTAAAGCCTAGTATCGTTACATTTTTTAAATGTAAATATCGTCTTGTTACGGAAGTTCAGACAACGCTATTTTCCACTAGAAAGCTTTCAAGGTTCTTCTTGGAACCGTCGATGCCAATAAAGAAATAATTGTATTTTTTAAAAGGTGAGGTGTCTGTGAAATATGTTTGTCTGTGTGCCTAATGAAAGAAGATTATTTGTTATGTGAAGATGGAAGTGTTTCTTCAGGCTAGGCTCCGTGGAAGACTGCTTTATGTCATTAGTAGTCATTGCTCACAGTTGGCGCACGAGCCCCAGGGCACATCGGCACGCGTTAATTACTTCACTAATGACCCTTTGTGAGAGAATCAAGCTGTGGAGCAGTTCCCAAATCTCTCTCCTCCCCTCATTCTGCCTCTCCCATCATCCCCTCCCCGTTACTCCTCTAACACTACCTCTCCATTGACCAGCTTCTTCCCCTCACTGGTTTTTAAATGTTTTTGTGATGTGCAATTGATGTTGCACCGCTCTCTTCCAATTAAGTGCAGTGCACCATGTTTGACATCATACATATATATATATATGACCCTGGAGCACAAAACCAGTCACAAGTAACACAGCTATATTTGTAGCAATAGCTAACAAAACATTGTATTGTATCAATTTTTCTATTATGTCAAAAATTATTATGATATTATGTAAAGATCATGTTCCATGAAGATATTTTGTAAATGTTCTACTGCAAATATATAAATACTTAATTTTTGATTATTAATATGCATCACTTAGAGCTTCAAAACTTTAAAGGCAATTTTCTCAATATTTAGATTTTTTTGCACCCTCAGATTCCTGATTCTCAAATAGTTGTATCTCAGCCAAATATTTTTCTATCCTAACAAACCATACATCACTGGAAAGCATATTTATTCAGCTTGAATACATATGATGTATACATTTCATGGTTGTGTGGTCCATGGTCACATATTGTAAAACAGACTGCAGTATTCTTTGTTTTATTTGTAATTCATCAAAAAAACATTTACAGTGCATGAAATATGGCTGATTACCAGAGCCGCATGCGCCAGCTGAGCGACTGCCATTGAGAAGAATGGGAATGCTGACAGATAGCTTTCTCCAGATATATTATTCATAAATAGGTAAATGCAGAAATGCATGCTGCCAAAGGGAACACTGCCATCTTGTCCATACATTTATCTGTTTTTAAATATCATTTATCCATTTTTTTCCATTTCAATTTAAGTTTTTTTAAATTTGATGTGCTTTTTTAAATTGTATTATTTTTTATATTTCTATTTAGCTTTATTTATATTTCAGTTTTAGTAATTTTAGTACTGCAATTATTTATTTTCGTTTTAACAAATGTAATGTTTTGTAGGTTTTTAAAGTTTTCCATCTAATATTTATATTATATTTTATTTCAACTTCATTTCAATTACTGATTTTTAGTTGTTTTAGATTTGCTTTACAATACTTTTGTTTAATAGATTTTCAAGCATTGACAGATTTAACCGTTTAATCAGATCTTGTGATGTTCAAATGCTCTCTATATTTACATGCAGTGCACCATGTTTGACGTCACAGATTTGTTGTGCCCATGAAAGATGGCAGGCCACCAGGGCCGCATGCGCCAGCTGAGTAACTGCCATTGAGAAGAATGGGAATGCTGACGAATATCTTTCTCCAGGTATATGTTTTGTCTTAAATAGGTAAATGCACAACTGTGCAGGAACAGAGCCCATGTCGCCGTAGGCGCAGGGAACACAGTCCTATACCACCTGGCACTGATGAATGTTGAGTGTGTTTTAGTTTTATTATATTGAATCTTTTTCATTAATGATGAACCAAATTTCCAGAGAAAGTTAATTAACTGTCTTTATGGGCATCCAGTTTTAGTATTAGTTATAGTCTTTGTTAAAATGTAGCTTTAATTTAATTTTATTAACGATGATTATTAATAGTTAAAGTTTTAGTTAACATTAATTGCTATCGAGAAGCCAGTAATTGCATGAATTGCTCTTTTCTAACTCTTAGACAGACTAATCTTCCAGAGACTGTTAGTTCTAAAGTACTAAGACACAAACAAGAGGTGGCAGCTACAGCTCCCTAGAGACATAATCATCCGTCTAAGGCCAGATTGAGAGTTAATGCCTTGTTTAACCACATTCACATCTTTATAAACACTACAGCAACTCTAGTGAGAACAACTAGCCAGTCCCTCCTAGCCAGATTAATAGATGGAGAGACATATTGTGTCCTTTGGGCTGGAGACAAAGGCCGTAAAGAGTGTTTACCAGCTTGTTACCCTGCACTTGACGCTCTCAAACTCAAATATAATCTGGCAGATGATATGATGTATTTCATCTGTAAACTGAGATGTAAATCATTTTATTGGCTGTAAAAGTTACAGGCTCGTATATCTGTTGTTATTGGACGTTAAAACTGAATCCCTGTGATGTGAAACCACTGCACAGTGACAAAAGAAATACTTCAAGCGGTAAGTCATGGCATATTGAAAATGACAAATCCTTTGATTCCATGCGCAGCACTAAAAATGAAACAGAGGTAGAGGCATAGTTCAGCCATGAATGAGAGTGCTGTCAGCGTTTACTCACCCTCATGCCCTTCCAAACAAACTTTCTTTAGTAGAAAAGAGTTTGTGCCATTCAGAGTTGAATTGAGTGCCTTTAAACATCCAATTCTATTCCTGAATTTAACTCGAGGTGTAGCGAACAAGATGAAGTTCAATTGGAATTTGAAATTGCGCAAAAATGTTAAAGATGCACAGAAGTTTTAATTTGAAATAAGTAGAATTAAAATGAATAACAATTCAAAGTAATTGAAATTACAAATGTTTAGATGGATAGATAGATAGATAGATAGATAGATAGATATAGATAGATAGATAGATAGATAGATAGATAGATAGATAGATAGATAGATAGATGTATGTTATATAGATTGATTGATAGATAGATAGATGTTAGATAGATAGATAGATAGATAGATAGATAGATAGATAGATAGATAGATAGATAGATAGATAGATGTTATATAGATGGATAGATAGATAGATAAGGTGTAGCAAACAAGATGAAGTTCAATTGGAATTTGAAATTGCGCAAAATGTTAAAGATGCACAGAAGTTTTAATTTGAAATAAGTAGAATTAAAATGAATACAAATTCAAAGTAATTGAAATTACAAATTTTTACCTAAAATGCAATGTTAGATCAAATATATAGATAGATCAAATGAACGATAGATAGATGGATGGATGGAACATATCACTAGAGTAGAGAATAATAGACTGAAGGATAGAACACTAGACAACATGATAGATAGATAGATAGATAGATAGATAGATAGATAGATGGATGGATGGATGGATGGATGGATGGATGGATGGATGGATGGATGGATGGATGGATAGATGTATGTTATATAGATAGATAGATAGATAGATAGATAGATAGATAGATAGATAGATAGATAGACGTTAGATAGATAGATAGATAGATAGATAGATAGATAGATAGATAGATAGACGTTAGATAGATAGATAGACGTTAGATAGATAGACGTTAGATAGATAGATAGATAGATAGATAGATAGATAGATAGATAGATAGATAGATAGATAGATAGATAGATAGATAGATAGATAGATAGATAGATAGATAGATAGATAGATTAACAATGAACTTTTATGGATAGAGCGGTATTGCATTACTAATAACAGTAAAGGTCACTACACACTGCCTCGAAACTTTTGTCCGTCAAAACAAATTCGGATCAGGTTTGATTTTCTGCGTTTTCGCATCCGTAGCATTCATTTTGATAGGAAGGATGAGGAATACGAAAAAATGAATTACTGCATTACTGTTGTTAAAATGATTTGAATTGTGGTTCTATAAATTCCTCTTCTTGTCATTCCAATTCAATTCTAATTAAATTGCCAACGTCATTTCAATTCAAATTCCCACTCATGACCTGAGATGAGCCCAGTTCATCAGTTCTGGATGTTCACGCACAGGTCTGAGACGACACGAGGGGGATTGTTGTTTTCGAACGAGCCGATGCTTTAAGACACAGAGGAGTGCAATTTTCTGGCGACTGAATTTTCCAGACGCTAAGCAGACGCTACAGCCCATGTCTGATGGGATGCATTAAAGGTGATTTGTTTTCCAGGTAAAAAGGTTTTATTAATAGCCTTTTAGTGGAATTCAGTCATTTGCTTGACAGGACATCTCAGATGCCCAGGAGTCCACTGACAGCCCTGTTGCTAAGTGACAGCTCTTGGGAAACAAGCTCTGTTAAATAGAGGAGGCTTGTTCATCAGCGTTATTTCCGTATCCATTGATGAGCGTCTGGAAAAGCTAAGAATATTACTCCGTTGCCATTGTCAGAAAGCTTTAATGGGCCCAGTGCAGCAGTCACACTCAATCTAACAATCAAGTGCTATTCAACCCATGCAACAGTCGTCACGGCACAAGTGAAGAAATCAATTTGATGTACTCTGATTGTGGCACTTTTGACATGATATAGGAGCCGCCGGGCTGTTAATTCATGATTTCACACTGCTGTTTCATGCCTCTGTGTTAAATGATGCTGTCGTTAATCCTGCATTATTTAAGCAGCAAATGGACAGCGGTTTGTGCCGGCGTTAGTTCGTGAAGCTCAGAAAAGAAATGATAAATCATGTGTAGTGATTGATGGAGCGGCGAGACACTCGTGATGCAGTTTTCTGAATGTTATTTAGCTCAAGCGTTTATGGAAAGTGACGCGAGGGGCTGTTCACATCAAGCCTGATGCCACAAAACAACACGCATTACAAACAAAATCATGTGTCATGTTTCAAAACTCTTCCAGGATACCGAAGTCTTTATGCACACCAGTGATGCATTTATTTGATTAAAAATACAGTAAAATTCTGAAATATTATTACAATTTAAAATAACTGTTTTCTATTTGAATATATTTTATTCCTGTGATCAAATCTGAATTTTCGGCATCATTATTCCAGTGTCACATGATCTTCAGAAATCATAATATGCTGATTTGCTCAAGAAACATTTCAGATTATTTTCAATGTTGAGAACAGCTGTGCAGCTTTATATTTTTGTGGAAACGATAAATTGTTTGATAAATAAGAGCAGAATTAATTTGAAATATTAATCTTTTGCAACATTATAATGTTAATATATGTTTATAATTTCTTTTTTTTTTTCTTCTAATAAATAAAGGAAAACAAAAGGCATTTCTGATCTCAAACTTGTCACAGTAATGTATATATTGTAACATCAGGGCATAATGGGATCATATTAGGTATTTTTTTTGTGATATTCTGCTAGGCTTTTATAATATAAATCCTTGTATTCAGTCCAACAATATCAGCAGCTTAGCATCTTTCTTAAATGTCAGTTTGGACACATAAGGCTCTGACAGAATCAATGCACTTTTTCCACTTCTTTCCTAATTTTAGGGGAAAATCTGCAGGATATATTTAAACATTGTAAAATATGCGCTGATATTATACTCCGAAAGGGTATATAGGGTTGCATTGTTTCCCTGGGAAATGTGGACATTATTAGAAATGAATATTTGATATTTTTCCCTCAGTATGTTGTGCAGACTCTGTCCCCTGGTGCAGCTTCACCAAACACAAGAAACTGTGAATCTTGCCTTTGTGTTTGTATAGTTGAGTGAGAGATCGTGATCCTTAGAAACTTCAGCATTCCTCTGGGATCTGTACTTTTAACAATCCATAATGTGCATGTATACAAACCCTCTGTAAATGCTACCAGAATGCAACTGTACACACGGCACTGTGTTGCACTTAAACATCTGCATGTCCTCCCCACGTCACATGACACGATTATTTCAGTATTTACAGTGTGAGAGAGTTAAAAGAGCACAACCTCAAAATAGCTGACAACATACAGGAAGTCCTTTTTTTCCATGAATTGTGATTCTTAAGAAAGCTGTTTAAATTATATAATAAAACTGTCATTTCCCTTGTATAATGAAGCATTTGTGAAAGCATGTAGTTGCTTAAAACCACTTTTTATAGCTTTCCTCTCATCAATGAGATTGAATAGGTCAGTATCACTCCATTATTGAGCCGTCATTTCACTTGAGTCCTCCTGACAGCAATATAAGGCCATTTTTGAAACATTCATCGTCTTTGAGACTAAAATAAGCACTACATTTTTTAAACTACATAAAAGGAGGCTACATTTGTTTGTAACCTTTAACACGTTGGATATATTCGGTATAGCTACAGTCTCTTTCTTCGGCTTGCTCCCTTTATCAGGGGTCGCCACAGCGTATAGCTACAGTATCGACGTGAAAATGAGACACAGTGGATCTGATGCCTCCTAACAAAGAAATTAACCTGTATAATTTGTTAATCCCAAATGCCAATCATCTCATGGCAGACGTGTGAAAGGAACGGAACAACAGGTGGTGGATTGTCATGGAAACAGCTCCATGATTCCAGCATGGAGGCCGATTCCATGGAAACACAAGTCCAAAAATTCACTCAAGTTGGCGTTGGAAATATGAAGAACTAGTCTATTTGAGAAACGCCATGAAGAGTCAGTCTGCAAAAACAACCTGACAATCTGACAAAGATCTTCATCACTGATGCGAAAGAAACTTGGTGGATGTTGGTCGAGCTGAATTCAGCGGCACAAATATTCACTTCAGCTCTGATTAGAGTCCAATCAAAGAATGTTCTATAAAAGGGTTCAGTGTTAAATAAGATGTCCTAGATGATGAAAAGAGACTCATTTATGTCTCACTTAAAAATGCATGTGCCAAGTTCTTAGAAATTATATAACTTCATAAATCTTTTTAAATAGTTGTACTAAAGTGCTTGTGTGTTTTGAGCAGCAAATCAGAATATTATAATTATTTCTGAAGGATCATGTGACACTGAATACTGGAGTAATGATGCAGAAAATTCAGCTTTGATCACAGAAATATATTACATTTTAAAATATGCTCAAATAGAAAACAGTTATTTTAAATAGTATATATATGTGTGTGTGTGTGTGTGTGTGTGTGTGTGTATTAGGGGTGTCAACGCAGTAACGCATGTGATTCATCTAAAGATTTGAACGCGTAATTTTTTTAACACTAGTTAATCGCATTATAAAAGGTTTGACCCCTACGTCTTGCCGTCATGACAGCGCGGAAGGTTATCTGTCGTGTGTGATGAGGATACAGGCCAGTGTTGCCAGGGTAGCGGCACAACAAGCGGGCTATTTTGAAAATACAGTTACGGGAAAAATTACAGAGCTGTGGGTTGCAGTTTTTTTTAAATAGATCCTTTTACTAATGTGTATTATACGTGGAATGTATACCTGGCAACAGAGAGGTGGTTGTAAAACCACAAACATCGTGAGTTTCAGTCAGAGCACACAATAGCATTTTTCTTTTTAAGTTTCATTCCATTTGACACAGCTTAAAATCGAAACTTGTAGATGATGCATATCTTCTTTTTCAGTTCATATCAGTGTGCTTTTCACATATAAGCCTGCTTAGCAACACATTTCAACTCATGGTGGTACACAGTGCAAGAAAAGACAAATAAAGAAAAAAGTACTTGAAACTAAAAATAAAACAATGTGCTCTGTTTTTGTGTTTTCTTACTTTATTCCAGAATCCAAAGAAACACCTACAAGATCAAGGTCAGATGAAGCCACAAAACAACATTGAATTGAGTAGCCGCAGATGCTGGCTGAGATCCAGAGGAAGTGGTACGAATGAACTTTTTTCCATGACCTTTGAATAATGACCGAACACAGCAGGTAGTTTTTCTTGCAAAATTGCTTGTAGTGAGTGTACAGCTTGTATAACAGTGTACATTTGCTGTCCTTAAAATAACTCAACACACAGCCATTCATGTCTAAACCGCTGGCCACAAAAGTGAAAATGTCCAAATTGGGCCCAATTAGCTGCTTTTAAGGTGTTGTTTCGTTTTAAGGGTTTGTCAGCCGTGGTCACTCCATATATTTTTAATGTACAAGAGCAACTCTGCAAAATCGCCTTTTGTGTTTCACAGAAATTAAATGATGGTGACTAAACGATGACATTAGCCTGTAGTTACGTCAAAGCATTGAATATAATTAGCAAATTACGGGGAGGAAAATTTATCAAAAGGGTAATTTGATTGTATAAAAATGTGTAGCGCAGGAAGAGTTTTTTTTCATAAGAGAAATACCGTAAATGTTAAATATGCACATCAAAGATTTTTGTACACAAGCCTCAAAGCTGTCAGACATGGACTAAAAGACAAAACAAATCTAAGTTGATTACTTTTTTTGCATCTCTTTCAATATAAGATCACAGAAAACAAGCTCCTTTGTTAAATCTTTGTGGTTTACTCCACCGCTGGAAACTTGATGATTGCATTTGAACAGAATCAATACTGCCGGGTCTGAAGCGACTGTGATGCTGATGTGAGATGATTGGCTTGTGAAAGTTCAATGTGCTTCTTTAGCGCAGAAGCCGAACAGATTCTGTGATGTAAAGCAGACGCTCGGGGCCGAGGGCAAACATCCGCACGCTAACACCGTGAAGCAAACCAGCTTTATCAAGCCACCGGCAGGCAGATCAATGCAGAGGCGACCTATTCTCGCTCATAGTGACAAAGTGGAGATGTGCACCAATAAATGGGCTTTACTTTGACATTATACTGAGCCAAAAGCCATTTAGATGACACAGGAAAGATGTTGAGCAGAGTAAGATGAATTTCTTCCCCTACAAGCAGCTACAATCTGAAACAGCGAGCAGAGCTTTGACACCGAGTCTGTCGAAACAGAGGAAGGAACTTTGCAGAGATCTGCACTTCCTGTTGACAAGAATGCTATCGGCATACGCTCGTTTCTGACAACACGTGAAAAACACAAATGATTTTACACATGTAACATAAGCACAACAATGGACTTTGGTAACTATTAGTTTCTTTAAAGTACTCCTATAATGCCATTTTTAAGGTTGCTCATATTTTTTTTTGTACGGTGGCAGAGAGAGCTCAACGCGCTGCAAATAGAAAAAACACCTGCAAATTAAGAAAACAACTTCCTCAATTTAACAACACACATGCTGCAAATGCTCACAACACAACCAAAAAAACACACGCTATAAATAGAAAAAAACACCTGCAAATTAAGAAAACACTTTCGTCAATTTGACAACGCACAAGCTGCAAATGCTCACAACACAACCAAAAAAGAAACGAGCTGCAAATAAAATGTATTTGGTTGTGTTGTGAGCTTTTGCAGTGTGTTTCTTTATTTGTTTGTGTTGTGAGCATTTTCACCATCTGCTGTCAAAATGATGAAATGTTTTCTTGATTTGCTGGTGCTTTTTCTATCTGCATGTGTTTTGTGAAGTTGCAGCGTGTTGAGCTCTCTCGGCCACTGTATTTATGAGTGTCCTAAAGCAGATTTACAAGCATACACGGTCAAAAACTGTTTAGTTTTCTCAAAAAATAGCTTTAATTTGACCTCATTTCTAAATGATTCCTAAAAGACTCGTGCGAAGCAGTTTGAAGAATCAGTCTCTCTAAACCCCTCCTTTCCGTGAGTCCTCTCTGCTGTGATTGGTCAGATAGCGCGGTCCTTTGTGATTGGTCTACCGCGTACAGCGCGAATGACAGTCATGGGCGGACATTATGCAAATGTGTTACTTTGTGACATACAGCCATAACAGAATAAGATTCAAATTCCTGACGACTCGTTTAGGCGATTAGGAGACCACTCTTTTTTTTGATAGACAATAACTTTATTTATTGTGCACTGTCGGCTTCACAACTTTGCTGAAAGTTTATGTTCACATACATGACACACTGCATGAAAGGTAATATTCGAAAAGGCATAATATGGGCACTTTAATGTATTAGAAGCAGAAATCCCATGAGGATTTGTTTTTAAAATAATCAGATTAAAAATGAATACCTAAAATGAAATTATTAGAATTAAAAATAATGGTGATTTTGGCCTGTCCCCAGTTAATTTCATCAAACAAAGTCTCAATTTTGACATAAGCTTGATATTCAAATAATTAGTTAAAGGGGGTGATATAATGTAATTTCAAGTTTGTCTTTCTCTTGGAGTGTTACAAGCTGATTGTACATAGATACGATCCCTGAAGTTGCAAAGACTAAAGTCTCAAAACCAAAGAGGTATTCTTTATCAAAGTTAAGACTCTGCCACGTCCCCTAAAACAGTTCATTCAAACACACCCCCACATGTCTACGTCAAGGTGTGGGAATATTTGCATAATACAGCCCAAATGTTCACGCGAGGAAAGGCGGCGTGGTTTCAGTAACGCAGTAGTGTTGAAGCAGCGTGTCAGGGAGACGCTGTGTGTTTCTATACGAAAGCAAAGGCACTTTATTTGGCCTTCAGAAAGAAGATGCATTTAGGAATCATTAAGATTACTTACAACAGAACAGCAACGCATTTTATGGACGACCGTTTCATGAACCTAGGAGAGGAGGTAATTCTGACTTTACTATGACAATCTGGCGCTTCTGAATCATCCACTGTATGTTTTGTTATTAGTTTAAGTATTTGCTATTGACAGCTCAAATGCGGAGTTTTGTGCGTGTGTGTGTGTGAGAGAGACAGAAAGAGAGAAGAGAGAGAGAGAGACAGGGTCACATCACAGCAGAGTGTATAGCCCGTCAGTAATCGCAGCTTGTTTGCAAACACACACAAGTTTCATCACTGTCTGTCATGCGACTCTTTTCCACTCTCGGCTTGAACTGATGGTAAAACTAAGGACATTATTAACTGTCTTTAATTTTGAAAGCTGAAGCTCGTGATTATGGAAAGGGGTGTTAAATTTCCGATGCGGTTTGTGGTGTTCGGCCAATCACAATGCACTGTGCCAGTTGGCCAATCAGAGCAGACTGTGCTTGTCGGAAGGAGGGACTTTGTAGAAAACAAAGCGTTTGAGAGAGGCGGGGCATAGAGGACCTACAATAATGTACAGTATTTGAAATAAATGTGTTTTTTGAACATGCCAACATATTCTGTTCCACCAAATACACAAAATAATGATCTTTAAAAAAGCATCATATGACCCCTTTAAAGGAATAGTTCACCCCAACATTTACATTTTTCTGAAGATGTAGATGAGTTTGTTTCTTTATCAGAACTGATTTGGAGAAATTTTACAGTACATTAAAATGCAATCTGCTCTGAATCAGGAGAGAAATATGCACAGAGCAAACGCCATTTAAAAGGAACAATAGACAAACATGTGGGGGGACTTGTTGATTTGAGAGGAAAACAGGGCATGTGCTTTTTGACTAGAGGAAGCATTATTATGGATAATGGACTGGTAAACGATGCTTGATGATGGGGTTGTTTCTTGCAAACATGTAGCTTTTGGCTTCACAGGATGTTAATTGATGGAGTGGTGTGGATTACTTGTTGATAATTATGATGTTTTTAACAGCTGTTTGGACTCTCTTTCTGACGGCACCCATTCACTGCAGAGGATCCAATGCTGAGTAAATGATGAAATGCTACATTTCTCAAAATTTGTTCTGATGAAGAAACAAACGAATCTGCATTTTGGATGGATGGCCTGAGGGTGAGTCCACTTTCAGTGATAAATATCACTTTCAGTGATAAACTTTTTGGATAAACTCTATTTTTAATTATTATTTTATTATTATAACTTATTGTTCAAACACATATCCCATATTTTGCATGTTACCTCCCATTGCCAAAAAAATATATTTTATTTTTCCTAGAGGTCACATACATTTTCCTTTGCTATTTGTTGAGAAAAACCCTTAATTTTGTTCAAGATCAGCTCTTGTTTTGTTGGTTATCTATCACTGGTTACATTGTACTGAAGTTAAATTATATTGATTCACACCAGAAGTGTACGTTTAATGCACTCTTCTTTAGATGTTCTCCAAGGCAGACACTGACAGTATATCCTTTAGAAAGATTAAAAGAAACGTTTAAAAGAGAAAGCCTGCTGGTCAGGTGCTCTTAACAGAGAACAAAGTCACAAATAGTCTCTCGAAACCCGATCAAACCATTATAGCTCAGCAGTTGACATTTCATGTGTATTTATAGTGCAAGAACACAGCTGCCAGAATCATTTACATGAGAATGTCATTGTTCTGCTTCTGGATGTTGATTGGTTCATACACCATCTCAACTGTGCTAATTTTCAGACACACTGTGGCACGTCAGTTCAATTGTTTCTCATAAAAATAGTTACAAAAGAAGCTAAAGCATATTTTACCATTCATAGGCAGTATGATAAAAATAATACTTTTTAACATAATTAAATTACATAATTGCTTATAAAGAATGTATTTATTTGGTCAAATGACTGAAAAATAACCTAAAGAAAGTATCACGGTTTCCATAAAAATATGAAGTATCACAATTGTTTTCAACATGGATAATAATCAGAAATGTTTCTTGAGCAGCAAATCAGCATATTAGAATACTTTCTGAAGGATCATGTGACACTGAAGACTTGAAAAATTATGCTGAAAATTCAGCTCTGCATCACAGGAATTAATTACATTTTAATAAGTATATTCAAATAGAAAACCGTTATTTTAACAGAAATATTCTAATATTTCACAATATTCACTTTTTCTGTATTTCTTTATCAAATAAATGCTTGGTGAGCAGAAGTCACTTTTAACTTTCCCTGAATGCATGACTTGTGTTTAACCTTAGTCTAGCAAAGTCCTCTTCCTGTCACTCCAGTTCAACTTCCTGTGGGATGTGGCCGATTCAGATTCCACCACATGAATTCAAAGAGAACCTGAATTTTGCACAACCCTGTAGGCACTATTTAGATTAGTCTGTGAAACTAAAGTGTAGCATTTAAGCACAATCCTTTGAATGAGAAGGTTTATCATGCTGTTTCCATGTAAAAGTGAACGCTTCTCCACTAGAAGGACTTTGCATTGTCTGCGTCTCTATCGACTTTAACCGAATAGCCCATTTGATCTCTATTGCAGGTCCATCTCGCTGAAAAGCGAAAGGAATCGATGCGTCCACATCAGAGAGAATATAATAGAGATCACCTGTCTTTGTGCTGAAACCCTTAACCTGAAAACAGCAGAGAGCCTCCATTTCACAGACTGAGGTTTGAACTATGGCTCTCTTGCAGGGTGCGGGGTCCGGGGCCCGAACTCATCAGCGCCTTGGCAGCCGTCCACGCGGTGAAGATGAAATGAAGGAAGGTAATGTGGGGAAGCAAATGGCTGTGAATTCTCCTCTGAATGTGACTCCCGCGGTGCCCCTCCGACTCAATTTTCACGCCGCTTGGCTGCAGAATAAAAGCAGCAGTCCCTGCATCCACCTGCTCTAATCTTCTACACAACTACAGCCTCTTTAACCCCGCGCAGACTGTCCTCGCCTTCCCTTTCAGCTGCTTAGCTTTGTATTGTTGACTGACAGGTTGAATAGAGGTATTAGGTGTCATTGCATTTTAATAATCTGCCCCGCTCGCTGATTATATCAGGGTTGCGAGTGTTATTTGGAGGGCGGCGTGTGGCCGAGAAGCCGTCCGTAAGTATGTTTTCTATTCCTCTTCCTCTTGACATTTTAAACATTTGAAATCACATTTGAGGGAAATATAAAACGTGCAGGGCATCTTAAGCACCACGCTGGCGTATTTCGTGTGATGGGTTTTTGCCACACAACTTATTACGAGGCTCATTCGCTTGCCTACCAGGCTGTTTCTTTGTACACCAGCAATGGGAAAATTGGATTTAGACAAAACTGACGAAAACACAGAGTGTTAATTTGGTCTAATTTGTGTCTTATCCCAGAAAATACTGTTATTGCTCACAGTTTTTTTTATTGCTTTTTGGTAACCAATATGTCCTTATTCATAATAGTTTTAGATAAAATTCAGACATTTCTCCTTACGAAAAATTAAAACAGACACCAATGATACATAAAGCAGTGCTATTTTTCATCTTATTCAGATACTATTATAGTTTTTATTTATATTGAATACATCCTTTAAATATATACTTTCCATTTTTATTGTAATTCTAGTTAAAGGTTTAGTAAATTTGTTTAGTTTTTTTAGTTGTGCATTTTGATTAGTTATTGTTTGTCTATAATAGTATTTTTATTCATTTTTATTTGTAAGTTTTAGTTATTTCAGTACATCGAGCTATATAGTAAATGAAAAGTTGAAATGTTGCATTGGCACTAGATAAAAATAAGTACACTGTTTATAAAGTAATAAGGTTTGACATGACATTATTATAGTGCTATAAAATGAATTGTTTTTGGAGGAATTTGATCACAAATGTTTCATATTGAAATCTCTGTTTTGATTGCAGCTTCTTCAAATCTGATTTTGAAGATCTCGTTTGAAACTAGAAGAGATGGATGTGATTTGAGTTAAATCTGAGAAGTGGAAGACTTCTGCAAAAGTCTAGGTGACTAAATTGAGACACTTTGTGTGATTTTCCCTGTTTTGTGTGATTAGAGAAGTCAATTAAGTTAATAACGTAGCTTGCTTGGTGCCTCGTCTTCAACGCAGTCGCAACATCTGGTTCATGTCACAATATCACCCCAACAACCTACGATAGATTGATGGGTCAGATCTCTTAAAATAAGCACTACGCTGGATGTTCCATGTGATGGGTTTCACCATCTTATGGGCCATTCACTTGCCTACCGGGGTGTTTCTTTGTACACCAGCATCTGGGGAAAATGTATTTAGATGAAATCAACAGCAAATGTAGTGTTCATTTGGTCTAATTGGTGTCTATTCCAGAAAACAGTGTTATTGCTCATGAGTTTATTTTACTAGGACATTTTTGCTTCATCCCAAGGATCCAGAGACCAGCACTAGAGTACTAAACCAGTCTGAACCACACTCTCAGAAATAAAATTACAAAAGCTGTCACTGGGGCGGTACCTTTTCAAAAGGTGCATGTTTGTACCTAAAGGGTCCATTTTGGTACCTTAAAAGGTACATATTAGTACTTAAAGTGTACATATTTGAACCTAATAGGTACAAAAGTGTTCCTTTTGAAAAGGTACCGCCACAGTGACAGCTTTTGTACCTTTATTTCTGAGAGTGCAGGTTAGAAATTCAGAATGATTTATGAATAGTAAACGTCAGACATTTCTTCTTAAATGCCTTGGTAAAAATTCAAATAGACACCAATGAGAATCATTGACAATCATATAGAAACTATGATAGGTTTTTATGAATTATTTGTATGTATTCCATTTTCATTTTAATATTAGTTGAAAATGTTAGTAATTTAGTTTGTGTTTTTGCCATTTCTTTTATTTAAGTGTAAATTATTTTAGAACATTTCAACTATGAGAAATGTTGCACTGGCCGCTAGATATAACATTGAGTACTTTTTATATTTTATTTCACTTATCATTTACTTAATTTCAAGTAAAGAATTCAAGTTAATTTATGACGCTTGAGATTTGATTTTGATTTAGATTTTTAACTTCTAAGTCTAGGTGACAAAGTTGAGATATTGTGTGCTTTCCCAATTTCGTATGATTAGAGAAGTCAATGAAGTTAATAGAGTAGCTTGCTTGGTGCTCATCTTCTACGCAGTCACAACATCTGGTACATGTCACAACATCTTAAGATAGATTGATGGGTCAGATCTCTAAAATAGATGCAGCAGTTGTGAAAGAAAGCAATGGTGCAGGTTGACCATGGACACATATATTTGATTAATGCGATTAAGAAATGTGCAGTCTAATGTTTCCACCCGCGTGGCGTCAGGGAACATTAAGCCAGCCGAGGCAGTCTTGCATGAGGAAGTTTATTGTCTTCGCCTTGTAGATGAGACATTTGCTGCTCATTCCTCCCCCTCCTTTAAAGTACTTTGCAACTCCTCCTTTATGAATTGCACTATATTTGCAATAATAGAGTAGAGGCAGTGTGGATAAATGAAGCGTATGGGGGAAGTGTGAGATATGGGCCAATACTGCTAAACATAACAGAGTTCTCGTATGCGGTGCTCACTGCAGAGCACATATTCACCCATCTTGCCAAACTCAAGGACATATAGAGCAATCGCATAGCTAGTCTGTTCTATTATAGTTATTACCGTACAAGCGCTGGTAAACTATCATTTCAGATGTCAGTCATCTGAAACGTTGATTTGGCCCACGCCGGGGTTTCAGAGGTGATCTCAACAATGTCTCAAACTGTGCTCAGGTTTGCAATCAGACGTCGAAAGACTTCAATTTAAACTCAAACACTATCAAATTCTACTGAATATCCACAAAACAATGTTCTGTAGTCTTACTGTAGTCTAATGGTGTTGTTGTGTGTTTCTTTTCTGGAGAAACATCTAAAACTTTGATACCGCACGAAGCATAATTCAGATTCTGAATTTGAATTGAGTTTTGTGTAAACAGGATGTAGAATGGCAATTCATATTTGAATGTAAGGAAGTAAAATTTAAATGGATTGAAATTAAAAGAAAATAATTTTTTCAGTCATTTTAACTAGAAAAGAAAGGTTTGTCAGCACAAACTTTGAATGTTGGCTTGAAAGCCTTGCTTGAAAATTTAGGGGAAAAAATAGATAGATAATTTTTTAAAAACCATTGAAGTTTGAGGGTTTATATCAACGTTGATGATGGATGGAAGATATAATGGCAGATAGATAGATAGATAGATAGATAGATAGATAGATAGATAGATAGATAGATAGATGGAGCAAACACGACCCAGCATCCCTGTTTGTTTAGTGATAGATACAGTGAAACTATGAATTTCTCAAGAGAAGGAATGAGGACAAACTGTATTTTTGTGGGTTTCCACCCACCCAGAGAGAGAGATTGACCTCGGCATTCATCGGAATCCTCCTTACAGGATTATTCTGATCTGTGGGGTAAGATGTCAGTGAGACTTCTGGCTCACACTACATCTCAACACCCTCCCTTCCAGCCCAAGCCGAGCTCCGCTTGTGAGAAATAACAACACTGACAGCTATATTTAGCTAAGGCCCTCTGGATCTTCCCCCATTAGCCACCTCACAGCCCGCGGGCTTCAACATCTCACCGGCAGCCGCCTCACAGATCACAGACACCTGAGAGTCTCCTCACAGGAACACGTCGACTGCCGGAGAGCCAGGTACAGTCTGTCGTGGAGCGTGTGCTGCAGAATTACCAGGCTGCTGTGATTCACAGAGAGGATTTGGGGTTTGTCATTTGCAAGTGTCATCACTTCGGGGATTTGCGGAGCAGCAAAGAATCAAGGAACGTTGTTGGAGAATCTCTGTGTGCCACGGTTTGATTTCTCCTTTCAAAAGTTCCTCGCAGATTATCCTTACCTCAACATTTCTAACTCTGCTGATCATCTCTTTTAAAAGTCACTTGATATCAGAGTGAATTCACCGGAGATAGGAGAACAACTGACAGCTTACCGTCTTTCCCCACCAGGAAGTCCACGTGGTGGTACGTGTAGTCCACCCCGATCTTGGTCTCCACCTGCGGTCGCTTGAGGGTGGAGTAAATCTTTCCCGGACTGTTGTCTTCCGTCTGCCGGAACTTCCTCAACCCGCAGCCCATTTCTGCCGATCGAGTGCACACTGGGATGAAAGAGACACGGTCAGAAAGAGAAAGAGGTTCTCACCATGTCTTCAGCATTCACAACAACACCACTGTAGATGCAGACACATCAGAGCTGACCTGCAATTCAATGCACTCTTAAAAATAAAGGTTCCAAAGAGGGTCAGCGATACCACAGAAAAACATTTTGGGATCCATAAAAAGCCTTTCTGTAAACTTTTCTTAAAATAACCTTTTTTTTTTTTTTGTGAAGAACATTTTAATAATCTCAAGAACCTTTTGTGCATTGGAAAAGTTCCATGGATGTTCTTTATGGAACCATAGATGCCCATAAAAAACCTTAATTCTTTAGGAGTGTAAAATGCTATAATATATATCCACTAACTAGCTATTTACTGTATACATTATCACCAAAACATATTACAGTGCTATTCTTACTGTTTCTATAGAGTGCTTATCTGTGCACATTGTGGAATACAAGGATTATCTGCAATATTTGCCAAAATGTGTTGCCAACAGAGATTACTGCACAGAATATATGTCACACAATGCAATGCACTCAATCTGACCTTCCAGTTATCACAAAATTATATTTAAAAGGCAAAATATCTTTATTTTTTTAAGTAGATTTTTAAGTAAAATCAGCACTGATAGCCTCGTGGGCAGCGCACTGACATACAGCACATAGTGCTTCAGGCGTCCCGACTTCAAATCCTGGTTTGCAGACCTTTCCAGATAAATCATTTATTATTTAATTTATAAATATATATCATTGTTTTTAATTATTTATCAGAATGTAATAATTATATACAAGTTTGACAATAATTATAATTTTTTATTACCCTGGTCATCATTGTCAAAATCTATATTCATGTAATAATCATTTTAATATAAATTAATAATTGTAATACATTCATGATGATAAAAATAATAAAATGTAAATAAAAATGTAAAAAATAATAAATTAGATCATAGAAAATAATAATTATTGTTTTTATTAATTTGTATATTATTATTATTACCATTAATAATAATATAATTCTATGATTATATTCTATATTAACTAGTTTTATTTAATTTAATTTCCATGATGATTGGACACCACTTATTTAAACATGCAGTGTGATGTTCGAACAAGTGTTATTATTAATTTCATAATGCATTCTGTTTCACATGCTATTATTCAAACAATAGTAGGCCATAAACAGTATTCTGCAGAGTATTCCGTTAGCAGTAAACTAGTAGTTCCAAAAATAGTCCATAGTTTGTACTTGTTATTGCTTGATAGTGGCAGGTGGTGCTAAAGGGGAGAGACTTTCTCATTCTATTTTATAATGACATTCTCTTTTTATTCAACAACAGTTTTCATATGCTGTAGTCATCAATACTTTTAGTCACGGTACAGTATGCAAGCGCTTTGTGTTTAATACGCTTGGGGCTTCATCTGTCTGTCAGGCACATTTGTTTATATTGCATATATCTCATAAAGGTTTCGATGTCAGCTCAGCAGTACAATAGCATATAGATGTCCTTAAAACTAATAGACAAGGACTACAAAACCACGAAACTCCAATTTCGATTTCAATCTCATTACGACTAACTCCATTCACATTCTGCTTTCTTTCAGGTGTTTCCCATGTGGAAAGTAATCTGTCCATTTTCTTACATACCACATTAATTTGCCTCAGCGTGCACAGAAAAAGAGCGGCCAGTGCTGTTCTACAGTTCCTTTCAGCAGGTATTGCCTCGTCCTGTGCTTGTTTGGCAGAAAGCAAGCAGAAAAAGACCCAATGAAGGGCACACTAGATTACGAAATCAGCAACGAAATAAATAAATAAGAGGCATAAATGGGCTTCAGCTCATCATGGGAGCCCAATCTCTCAACTGGCAGGCTGGGAATGAACACGTCCAGCCAGCGAGAGGCCAAAAGTGCTCTCTGTTCGTCAGCCAAAGCGCCCTCCTTTTCCAAATCTAAAGTGACAGCCCCAGACAGACGCGAGCGGATCAGGAGGGTGCAGGTAATATCCCATTGTGGCCAGCTGATTAAACCTAGGATGAGCCATTGATGAAGAATACTCTCTATTATGTTCCTGTCTAATTACAGCGACCGGAACGTATAATCTGAGAGGCGGCGATGGCCGAGGTTTCTAGAGAATACACGGTTAATGAGGTGAGCGGCTCGAATGAAAAGGTGAGAATCAATCACAGAAAATCAAGGAGCAGATTGTTCATTAGTTGTCAGGATAATGCACAGCGTGCCGGCAACTCCAGCGGCAGGGCGACTTTAATTAGGGCCCAGACGAGAGGCCATGCAGATTTATGAACGCTGTCATAAGAATCACTGTTTCCAGTGACATGGACGTGAATGGATGCGTTTGGCTATCCGTGGCTGAAACCAATCGGGGAAATGGCATCTTGGGTACAATGGTCATGCATCAACAATTGGATTTTTCTAATCGGATCGATTGAACGAGTGAAGTGTGGGAAGATTTTAGACTTGTAGTGATTTTTTGTATGGGAAGTCAAGATGAAATGGGTGCACAACTGATTTTGATTCGGTAACGGCGCATTTCTGAGTGAAACAAGCTGTTTAATGAGAATGAATTGAAAGGTGGGATTATTTGTCCATTGGGAATTGATTGGGTTGTGAAAAGTGGGTGTGAAAAATTTGGTTCTATTTTAAGCTGATATTTTTATTCAGGAAGAATGCATTAAATTGATAAAAAAAATTTATCAATTTTTATAAATTAGATAAATCTATTTATAATGTTGCTAAAGATTTCTAGTAATTTGTAAGCAAAGGATTTTTAAATAAATGCTGTTCTTTCTAGCTTTCTATTTATACAAATATAATGGTTTCCACAAAAATATTAAGCAGCACTTTTCAACATTGATAATAATTAAAACAATCTTGAGCAGCAAATCAGAATGATTTCTGAAGATCATGTGACACTGAAGACAGGAGTAATGATGTTGAAAATTCAGTTTTGCATTACAGAAATAAATAACATTTTAAAATAAATTCAAATAGAAAACAACTATTTTACATTGTAATAATATATCAAAATTGTACTGTTTTTGCTGTGTTTTTAATAAAAAATATGCAGCTTTAGTAGGCAAATATCCAAATATAATTGAACTGCACAGTAAGACCAGGATCATGCTTTAAATAACTAAAAAAGTTAACAGTCAGTTTTGATTTCATGTTGGTTCATGTTAATTTTTATATTATTGAACATGAATGTTACTATATTTAAAGATGCTTTGACTCCGTAAACAGTACTTTTGTCTTAAAAAGCTCTCTTTCAAATATCACTCTTTTCTGATATTTTTCCATCAGATGGAAAAACAACAGACTGCCCCTAAATAGCCGTCTTTGACATGACAACAACTTGCACAAAGTGGCTTTTTCATGCATCGCTCCATGTTTTGAGCTTAGATACGCTCTCTCTAGAGGCAACAGGCTAAGAGTGTGCTCCATCAGAGAGAGAAATCAAGAAAATAAAAAGAAAGGGGTGGTACGGCGCGTGAGGAAAACAAAGTTGGTTGGAGGGGCTGATATTTGCATAGCTGATAGAGACGAGGAGGGGGCCATGAAACGAAGAGGAGAGGTATTTTTAGAGCTGACGGAGGAAGTGGGAGATGTTTATGATTTCAGAGCAACTACTCCCTCCCCGAGGTTCTGCTTCACGCTATGAGCTTTTGGCAGCTCTGTCTCTCTCTAGTCAGCCTGGCAACAGCTTCCTCATGCACTGCAGACTGACAAGAAAAGAGTTCACTTCCAGTATTGCACGGTAGTCCAAAATGAAAGACAAAAAACGGTTCTCCTGTGACTTTTCATAACGTAAGTGATGGTGAGACTGACGAAAAAGAGAATCTGGACAAGCCTGTTGATGAACGTTCATTTGTTCCACAACCTCTTTGTGCTTAGCAAGCGTCTTATATCTTGCGCCTCAGGAAATGTTTGTAAAATTATAATTTTCCCAGCAACAACCCATCGGGGAGAAGCGATGAGCCGACTATGATGACCCCGCTCGGTCTCCACTGCTCTAATTCAATAACTGCGTGCAAAGGACAAAACTTCAATGTCACGGTTTGCGGCTCTGTTCAAAGCTGCGGTTCAGCTCGTGTTTAGAGATGCATTCCCTCAAAGAGAGACTCAAAAACACTACTTTCCCTTTGACCCATTTTCTTTAATGTGGCAAATAGGCACAAGGCATGGTTTCCTGACTCGTGTTTTTGTCGGTTCAGCGGGGAGAATGTTCTCCTGGGGTAGGAATGAGGCAGTCTCCCTGTTTGGACTTCCTCCTTCCTTCCAGGACGTCCTGGTCTCAACAAAGACCCCTCACCTGAGCAGGACATTGTGAGGCATGGGAACACACTTGAAGAGATAATGTCACTGTCAAGATCCAAACAAGACAAAAAAAAACGTAAAAGCGTTATATTAGATATACCACATGATAGCTAGTATGATACATATGCTATAAATATACAGAGGGATTTTTTTGAGGGGGCGGATGAATTAGGGATTTTTTTTTACTTTTGGCCACGCTTTTAACTAAAAGTTAAAAAATAATAATAATAGTCATGTGTGTGTGTGTGTGTGTGTATAATTGGTGGCACCGTTTAATATGATCAATTATTTGTTTTTATATTATTTTAACGTATTTAAAGTATTGTCACCCCCTTCTAATGAAAGGTTTGACTACTTTAGTAATTTCCATGAGTACAAATCTTAATGTTTAGGCATATAATGATATTCTAGGGAATTGTGTGCTTCTAATGTTATAGC
Source organism: Gymnocypris eckloni scoliostomus (assembly GCA_027564155.1). Taxonomy (NCBI): domain Eukaryota; kingdom Metazoa; phylum Chordata; class Actinopteri; order Cypriniformes; family Cyprinidae; genus Gymnocypris; species Gymnocypris eckloni. Next base: position 25,633,940 of record CM050434.1, on the reverse strand, counting down.
AACAGTTTGGACAGAACCCTTTTCTATTCTAACATGACAGTGTCTCTGTGTATAAGACAAGAATCAAAGAGAAATGATGATTCAGTCAGTGTGGAAGAACTTGACTGGTCTGCAGAAAGCAGCTGAACACCTCTGGTGTGACTTTAAATGAGCCACAAACTCATCACAAACACCAATGTCTTGTACGTTCATTATATGGACAAAAGTACTGGGACATCCCCTTCTTTAGAAGAGAAAAAGGCACTTCCAAACTGTGGCAACAAAGATGGAAACATAATTCATGCATTTAAAAATTGTATTCCACCTCTGTTGCAACAGTTTTGAAGTATATGAAATGACTGTATCCATATGTACAAGCCATTGGTGTTTGGTGATGAGTTTTTGGCTCAAGGTCTGCATTTAAAGTCACACCAGAGGTGTTAAGCTGGGATTTCTAATAATTTGTTCAGCAATGCTGGCAGCACTCATACATCTATTTCCCAAACACAACCTCTGGATATGACACTGAGCATGTGCACTCAACTTCTTTGGTTGACCATGGCGAGGCCTGTTCTGAGTGGAACCAGTCCTGTTAAACCGCTGTATGGTCTTGGCCAGCGTGCTGCAGCTCAGTTTCAGGGTTTTGGCAATCTTCTTTTAGCCTACGTTATCTTTATGTAGAGCAACATTTCTTTTTTTCAGATCCTCAGAGAGTTCTTTGCCATGAGGTGCCATGTTGAACTTCCAGTGACCAGTATGAGAGAGTGAGAGTGATAACACCAAATTGAACACACCTGCTCCCCATTTACACCTGAGACTTTGTAACACTAACGAGTCACATGACACCGGGGAGAGAAAATGGCTAATTGGGCCCAATTTGGACATTTTCACTTAGGGGTGTACTCACTTTTGTGGCCAGCGGTTTAGACATGAATGGCTGTGTGTTGAGTTATTTTGAGGGGACAGCAAATGTACACTGTTACAAAGTGTCATTTCTTCAGTGTTGTCACATGAAAAGATTTAATTAAATATTGACAAAAATGTGAGGGGTTGTACTCACTTTGTGAGATTGTGTGTGCATGCGTGCGTGTGTGTGCTTACAACTAAAACTACTGTTGATTTATTTTTTAACCATATTACATGTTCCATTATGCGTGTGCATAGTATTATGTATGTCCAATGTTATTTTTATAGGACACTGATAAGATGATCATAAAAAAAGTGTTTTTGTGGGTTAATTAATTATCAAATTATCATAGTGTTGTTTATGCATTTATATTAATTATATCATAGTAAACACTGGCTATACTCTCTAAAAAATTTGTGGAACGGCAAACGGCAATGTTCATATTTTTTTATTTTCTGTAAAACTATGTTAGAAAAAGTTGATCAGTTAGCAAAAACATCCAATTAACTTATCAAAAATGCAAAAAAAACATATGATTATGATTAAGAAATAAATGCAAATAGGTTTAATGGAATAATTTGGAGCACAAAAATTAAGACTTGTAAACTTAGATTTTCAGAAAACAATGCCTTACTTTTCTGTGTTCTTTCATAAAGCTATCATATGCCAAAATAAAGAAGACTGCTTTTACTTTTGGGTGAAGTATTCTGTTTAAATAGAGATGCACAAACACCTAGTTTTACTCTGAGGACTCATTTCCCGGGTAAACAATGTCAAGTCTAAACAAAATGTCACAGCATAATTTAGACAAAAACTGGGGTTAATTGATGTCTTGGGAAAGCGTTCCTACTGTGTGTCCCCACAAGCTCCAGAACCTCGTGTTCCTGGCCGCTGCTTCACTGCTTGCTTATGGATAATTAGAAGAAATAGGAACCCATGTACAATAAAAGCCACAATTACAGATTGAATCCAATTTCAGACACACTGCAACTCGTCTGACAGATTGTCTCTTTAAAATCCCTTTCTCTGCAGCCCTTCGGACGGGACGGGAGGGGGGGGATGGGGGGACACTTTCCCTTTTGTTCGGCATGAACCTAGAAAACCCATCCGCTCAGCGTCCAAGGTCTGGGCACAGATACACTGGAAACCCAGACACAGCGGATGGAATTGCCATGGGAACGGGCCCCTTGACAACGATTTCATACTCAAGAGAAGAAAAGAGAGCAATATCTCCCCAGTCCGTTTGTCTCCCTTTATTCGCTTTCTTTGAGATTTTCTCTCATATTCTCGTTCTCTCATCTTCGCTTTCTCTTGCTTTCCCTCTTTCTCTGATTCTAATTTGGATTATATGCCTTTTCACTTTTACAAGACACATATAATTTGCTTTATTAAAGAGCTGGGCGGTATCACGGTGGAACCCTGTGATTGTAGAAATGTCAAATTTTGCTATAGACTGTTTTTATTGTATTAGCTATATATGTGGTTATGAGCATATTGGATTCTTTATATTTATTATATTATGTGCAAAAAAGTGGAATAAAAATGCACACAATACAAATTACTCACGAAGCGAATGCAGTGCAACGTCAGTTAAAATGGTCAGAGGAGTGCGTATATCAGCTACTTTATTTTAAATTATTTGTTTTTTAAATTTTTCACCAAACAGTTGACGGTAGCCATTGACTTCAATAGTATAGAAGAAAATACTATGGAAGTCAATGGCTACCGTCAACTGTTTGGTGACCAACATTCTTCAAAATTCTATAGTGAACTATTCCTTCAAGTGATTTATAATGAAACATTTCTTTTAAACTATCACACTTGTTCATTCATGAATAATCAGATTTTTCTTTTTATGTCCTTCAGATAAATGAGAAAACAGCAAAATCCAAGTTTCTTCTGTCTGTAAAATATATAAACTAATTATACTGACCAAAATTATAAACGCAACACTTTTGTTTTAGCCTCCATTTTCATGAGCTGAACTCAAAAATCTAAGACTTTTTCTATGAACACAAAAGGCCTACTCTCAAATATTGTTTACAAATCTGTCTAAATCTGTGTTAGTGAGCCGAGATAATCCATCCACCTCACAGGTGTGGCATATCAAGATGCTGATTAAACAGCATGATTATTGCACAGGTGTGCCTTAGGCTGGCCACTCTAAAATGTGCAGTTTTACTGTATTGGGTGGGGTGAGGTGGGTCAGTATCTGGTGTGACCACCATTTGCCTCATGCAGTGCAACACATCTCCGTCGCATAGAGTTGATCAGGTTGTTGATTGCGGTCTGTGGAATGTTGTCCACTCCTCTTCAATGGCTGTGAAGTTGCTGGATATTGGAAAGAACTAGAACACACTGTCGTATACGCCGATCCAGAGCATCCCAAACATGCTCAATGGGGACATGTATGATGGCCATGCAAGAACTGGGATGTTTTAATGATGTGCAAGAAATATTGTTTTAAGAACGGTTCACTGAAAGTTTAATTGGGAACCCAAAATTGTATGGCATCACTGCAAAATCTTTATTTTTATAAAGAATGTAATAAAATGTAATCTTTAAGTTTTGGAGTTTAAAGAACCTTTTGAGATTCCATTGTTGTTAAACGTTCTTCGTGGAACACTCTATGCCAATAAAGAACCTTTGTTTTCAAGAAAAAAAAAAATACATTTTCTATCATAGCACCCACCCCAGTGCCCATATGTGAGACAGTATGCTGTGCGAAAGTGGGAGACTGTTTTCAGTGGAAACAATCCAGTAAATGTGTAAAGTGAGAATGAAAGCATTTAGTCTCTTTTTCTTGAATCTGTTCCTCTTTTAAAACAAAGCTCAACTTCTGTTGCACTCAAGCAAAGTATCGACATGTCCTTCTCGAACACGACTTAATCAATATCGCTGCAATTTTCCGGCCACTCGTTACCAAGAGAGTCGATCAGTCTTCTAAAAGATTAAAGCTGTTTTATTCTGCGTGTGTTTTCCTGCAGCGCTTGCATACTTCCCGCTTTGATTGCTCTGTGTTGTGCCTAGGCATCGCCAGCGGCCTGAATATTTGTGGCAGAAGCTGCGACAGGAGGGAAGAACCTAATCTTCGCACATCCGGGAAGCGTAATCCATTCAAAGTGGCACCTCACGCAGGAGAAGAACAAAAATTACCATTCATCTTCCATCAAGGTTTCATCTCCTCGCTGTGGAGAAGGTGCTGAATGCGCGGCACAGACAGTGAATGTGACATCTGATTTGTAGGCTGTCTAATCACAGAAGAGGGTGAGAAGAGGAGAGCCTGCTCTAATTGAACACGAGGAGAAGCCGTTCAGAGATCACAGGTACAGCGCATGACGAGTAACACACTGGGCTTTCTGCGCGTCACGTCTCGGAACGATGTCGTAATTAAGTTTCAAATGCACTAAGGCGCTCCAATTATCTAAATTAGGTTTAATTGAGCACAAGAGAGGATTCTCTGTCCTAATTAGGTTACCAAAATATTGAAGCTTCACGTGTATTAATCATGTTCCTAACACACCAGCCAGCTTCCGGTGATGATACAGGTAGAATAAACAGCTGCAGGAGGCAGAAAGACGCAATTAGCTACACCTTTGCTGCGTGTGATTTATAAGGTGAAGGAAATTACAGAAAATTAAGATTTTCTAATAAGAAAAAGGCAGACACAGTTAAAGACAGTAGAAGAGATCTTAACAATGTCTCAAACATGCTCAAGTCTACTTCCAAAAGTCCCAAACTTAAATATTTTTCATCAAAGAGCTAATTATGCCTTCCACATTAATATTAATATTATTTAGGGTGACCAATGCATCCTCTTTGTCCTGGCCAGTATTTCTATAAATTGGCAAAAATGTCTGGGTCAGTGTTGCCAGATCGGGTTGATGATTTCCAGCCCAAATGCTCACCAAAACCAGCCCAAAATTGTAACTGCCAAAATAATGTAATGCAATCAAGAAATGAACTGATAACCCTCGGAAAAACACATGCATCATTTTTAATGTCCACAGTAAGAAAAAGCAAATTTTTGTGCAAAAAAAGTGCACAATAAAGTGATCAGAAAGTCAATGTAAATTCACAAGAACAACAGCCAAAATGTGTTATTCATTGATACATACTGTATGATAATCTGACAGCAAAAATAAAATAACAATTAACAACAATGCGCTTATATTTGTCTTGTGCTTTATCTTCAGACAGAACTGCAGCACGTATTTCATGAAGTAAATATTTTAGAACATAATGCAGAACTTAGCACAGTCCAAACTGTTCACGTCCAGCAGCTGTCAATGCCACAAGAGTTTGGACGGTTTAAAAGATGTTCTGATGCAGGACAGCATTGTATAGTCCCATATTCAGTTTTGATTTTTATTAAATCATTCAACTGGTCTATTATTTCAGTTACAATTACATTTAGAAGTCTTCTATTAGTTTAATCCACGTTGTGAGATTTGAGTTACTCTTAGATTCTTTATCGTGTAACTTTGCCACTTTGCCATGAAAATCACTTAAATAAAATGAATAGTGAATATATAGCTGCATATTTAAATCTTGCCCTTTATAGCGCCAAAACCCCGTCCCTCACGAGTCATCACATCTCAACATAAAAGATGGTAAATTGATTGACAAGTCTCTGTTAAACTGAATCAAAAAGGGTTGTGTTAAGGAAAAAGGAGTTGATGACTGCACTACACATTATTTTACTGTGATACTTTGAGCTCGAACATATTAAGATAATATGACTAAAGATAAAAGCAAAGAAAAAAGCAGCTGATTGTGCGGCTTTTAATTTTTTTAAAGCCCAATGCGTTATTCTGCGGTCCAATCCGATCAAAAGAAACACAATCTGGCAACACTGGTCTGGGTGTTGGCTTTGTTTTCATACTCATTGAAGGTGATGAGTAAAAGAAATCTGACCAATAGCGTACAGGCATCATACACAGTCGGCCAATCGTGGCGTGCGAGAAGGCGGGATTTACACAGAACTGACTGTGGAAACCTGGACATTCTAGGCAATTTAAAAATCCTATTCAGGACATGCGTGCATGGGGAAAAGAGTGCAAATATGGTCGTCCAATATATTTTAATATATATTTTTCATATATTGAGTAACTAATGTTATTAATAATAGCTCTGTTCTTTCTGTATAGTCAGTAATGGTCTAATTAGTGTTCAGTAAGTCAAGCATCACTATTATTAGTCACTCTAGTGATCTGAATAAACCCCTAAATAAAGTATTACACTTAAATATGTTACTTGACCTGTAATTTTTGTTGCTACTATTTTTAATGATACACTGTTTAAAATATTTTTTTTGTAAAAATGCGGTTTTATGGATGTAACTTGTCAATTTATTTAATAACTTTTTGCTATATATTACACAATAATAATCTATTGTTAAATTACATGAAATGTCCTGTTAGATTTACAGTTTTGCACCATAGCTAGTAAGAGAACTTACAGTTAATGACGTAACAGGTTTTTACCACTTCTACTGTTAAAATTATGATCATTTTTAAAGTGCACTTTATTTTATCAGCAGTGATCAAACTGTTAAGTGTCACAAGGGCACAGGAAAACAGATTTGAATATCTCACATTGTTATTGCAGGATGTTTACAGTGCAGCACCCTGGAAACCACTCACTAGCATCACATCAGAGACTTTTGGACAGGCGAGTACCATTCATATTTCTTTCTGAAAATGCACAAAATCGAGTTTGTTATTAGTTTTTTCTCTCAAGGAAACAACCTCTGAGCTGTATTAAAAGATCCTGCTGATGCACATATGACACTGAAGTCAGCATTACTCTCCAGTAACTCTCTAATAGTGAGTATGCGTGGGGTCGGAGGTGACTAGCCCATGATATGATGCACCAGATTCCTGCATGACAACAGCAGCTCTGTGTGTCGGCTCCTGAGGCGTCCGGCGCAGCGCGACTCGATGCGCACAGCCTCCGAACCGCTGTCTGGAACTGATTAATGACAGTTTGCCTTCTCTCTTCTCTTTTCTTACATTCCTTTCTTAAAGGGCGCTCACACTGACAGCGATTTGCGTCCGTAAGACATTCATTTATAATGAGAGTTGGCAATTTCTGGCAATATGACTGACAGGGACCGTTAGCGGGACCGCCTACTAGCATCAACAGCACAATTAGACTGTGTATAGATTAGCATACTAACATACGACTTATTCTCTTTCAGCAGTATTTAGTATGCATGCTGTGTACATTATGCAAATGTTCTATATATTTATGTAAGGAATACTTTGATAAACTAGTACATTTGAGAAAATGTGAAGTACACAACAGAGAATAGTGCAACAATGCAATGCACTCAACGTGACCTTTCAGTTTTTGCATTGATTTTTAACTTTTTTAACTCTTTCTTGACTGATTTGATCAGATTGCCAAAAGTTTTTATACAAATGTTTAACTAAAATGAATAATTAATTGTTAAATGTAAAAGAAAAAGTGTTGTTATCATATATATATATGTGTGTGTGTGTGTGTGTGTGTGTGTGTGTGTGTGTGTGTGTGTGTGTGTGTGTGTGTGTGTGTGTGTGTGTGTGTGTGTGGTTGTGATGAAACAAAAGTAGCTACAGATCTTTTATTTTGTACTGTGATGTACATCCGAGAGAAACAGATTAACGAAATAGAAACATTGTAGGGCGGGCACTTATTTCTGTCCACCGGATGTTGATTGGATGGTGGATCTGAATCTGAGCTTGCAGTTGACTTTAAGAAAGGGGTGGGTTTATGAACACTAAATGACTGGAGAAGTCTGTTGTTTGACCACAAGATAAAAAAGGTCAAAAAAGTACTAAATACAACATTCACATATGAACACAGTATGGTCATTAACATGCATTTAGAACACAGCTGAATTTTGATTTCATTTTCACGACTTTAAACACCAAATATCTTCAGATTGTCCTGCATTTCCTGCATTTTCACTTTCAGTTTGAATACAAATAATGCTGTTTAACTTGACTTAGTGAATGCATGCTCCAAAGTAATTTAAATATATCCCATTAAAGAAATGTGTCACCAAAATCCTTTGATTTCAGGCAAACAACCTAAACGAGGTGCTGAAGAAACACTTCTTAAAAAACAACGGTCAAGCATTGAAGGCGAGTATGCAGTCTTCCTGTCAGTATCACACTTTGTACATGTGACTCAAACTAAACCATTGATCTGTGTGATAGGCTTTACAAGGAGCATGTGTCTGTGTTATCGGATCAAGACGTTTGCTGTAGCGCATCACACAGTGGCAAACTTGTGGCTTGTGGCTTCCCATGATTGATTCTTCATCACAGCTCTGTTGTCGTGTTTGCGTTCCTCCTAGACAGACAGCATGCTTCATGAAGTGAGGAAATCAATGGAGACAGACTGCTTACCTGTTGTGGAGCTGTCGACACGCGGAGGCTGCAAGTTTGAGCCAGAGATCCACCGTCCGGTACGTTTCCCGTTGAATGAGACGGCACAGTAATAACAAGAAGCGAGGATCCCGAGCGGATCAGTCCTCCTGCGGCAGGCAGCTAGCGGAGCGCAGAAAACACTCTTTGCGTGCTGCCGTTAGGTCATGCTCAAAGTATGTCTGTGCAATGTTCTGCAAGCTCAGGGAAACCACATCCTCTGACATACCTCCTGTATCCTGCTGCCTGCGTGCTGTCTGTCTCTCTCTCGCTCTCTCTGACTGTCTGCGATGACCCAGACACAGTTCACTCCCCCTCTCTCTCTCTCTCTCTCGCTCTGTCTCTCTGTCTCTCTCGGCTTCTTCGGTTCCTGCCCACCGACTGAAGAATCCAACTGAGGAGAAGGAGAATGAGGAGGAGGAGGTGCTGAGTACGAGCGAGAGCGGGAGAGAGAGAGAGAGAGAGAGAGTGGAAGGGAGATGGAGAAAAGGGAGCAGTTATTTTAGAAATTACAGGGACATAATAAAGCAATGATAAGAACTCAGCATGCAGGAGGACTGAAAGAGCAAGGAAATAAGCAAAGTACTGTAAACAGAGTGAAACATCAGCAATGAGATATCTGCAGTGTCTTAGTTGTTTCTCCAAAACCTCAAAGTGGTTAAATGGAGAGAAAATGAGTTACAAACGGTCATTTATTTTGTGAAACACTTAGGAATAGTTGCATAGATTTTTCTGTTTATCAACAGTTATTTGCATGACCTGCATGGCTGTTGAATTCAGCGTTGTCATCACAGACAGGAATAAATTACATTTTTACTGTAGTTTTACATAAGTGTAGCCTTGGTAAAAGGATTATTTAATAAAACGTAAGTATAGAATATTCACACAGCATCTTTCTGTGTATTAACAATCATTTGAATGACTTGTATGACTGTTGCGCTCCAAAGTGAAACAAAAGTGATCTGTACAACACTGTTTTCTGAAATAATGGTCGTTTTGTTTGAAGCATAGTCAGAAATTCAGCTTTTCCGTTACAGGAATGAATTACATTTTAAAATACATAAAACACTTATTTAATTGTAACAGTATTAAATATTAACAGTATTAAATTAACATTGACAATATTATATTATATTCATTTATATTGTATTACATATTAATAATAATTTTAGTATTAAGTAAAATAATTATTATTTTTAAGTTACAGTTTTTACTGTATTTTTGATCAAAGAAAGGTAAGTATTTTATAGTATATTATGTTGTTGCTTATATTGTATTATGTTGTGCTATAAAAAGGATGAAAACATGCAACTCATGTTATATTCTGAATCTACTGAATGATAGCTTTGTGTAAAAAACAGACCAAAATGCATGAGCAAAATCAGTATTAACTATATTTTTCTGTCCTCCGAAGCTCATGAAGTCATTGAAGGCAAAACAGCACCGGTTCTTGTAAAAGCAATGGTCTGGATTGAGTACATGGAACAGAGAAGGACATTCGAGAGGTGAGTAAAACCTTTTTAAATGTCTCAAATGTGCTCAGATGTGCAGTGATACCAAAGCAAATGATCCAGATCATCTGTATGTAAACACTTCTCTCTCTTTCTTCTGTTTTCAGTGTTTTGAGAGAAACCAAGCTGAGCAGTGAAAGAGTGACCCGTGAGCGCTCAGATTCTTCTCTGGGGAGGGTTTGTGTCAGTGGCTTGTTCTGGGGTGAGAGGGTCTGTGTCTGCCGGCCCCGCTGGAGAGATGGACTTTATAGACCCCAGACACGGCCCCCTATAGCTGTGAATCCATTATTCAGAGAGAGGGGACTGACAGAAACACGACAGCCCTGTCCGAATCACTGTAATTTAATCCATCACATCTCTATGATGAAAATGACACACCAGCATTTCATCAGAAGTCTAAGTGTTTTAATGGGAAATATTGTCTTAAAGGCACTCGAGAAGATTGACGTTCCCATTTCAAAGACTGTTGATGGTGATTTTATGCACAGCCGAGGACACAACTGACCCCAGGACACAAATTAATGACATGAGCCGAGATGAAAGAATATGAATCTTTCTGAAACAGGAAATCCTTGTCTCAGTACAGTCTCTGAAAACTACTCATCATGAGGTAGGCTGTTCAATTATTAATATATTTGACAATATAATACTTCATATATATATAGGTGTGTGGGTGTGGGTATATATATATATATATATACTATATATTCATATGTGGATATACAATATATATGTAAAAAATGTATAATTTTATATAAAATTATATTGTAAATTCTATAATTATAATATAATAAATGCATTTTGTATTATTTTTGAATGTGTGTTTGTGTAATATATATATATATATATATATATATATTCATACAAGTTATTCTCATAAAGCAAATACTTGAATGCATTTTCTGCACATTTCTTGGTCACTAATCAAAGCAAATTATCACAAGTACTGAAACATTGTGTACTAATTATAAAAATTGCTCTCAGACTCCTGGACCCCACCGTATGTCAAAAACAAAACTGAGATTGTTTGATATGCTTACCAAACGAGTCTCTTTCATTGAAGCTTGAAGAGGAAGGAGAGATTGTGGAAAACGAGGGCTCCCACTGCGTAATTACCGCTGCGTTTACTGCGAACTAATCACTGCGTAATCCCTGTGAAAATAAAGAGCACTACAGCGTCACTGAACACTGAACACGGAAAACAGAAAGTGTGCAGTGCAGCAGAAGTCTCTGTCTTCATCAGCGCTGATGCTCTCGCTGGACCAAAACAAGCCTTACACACTGAAGACATGCACTGTGTGACCTCTGATGACCTTTCGTCTGATGCTGAGGTCATCTGCGATCGCAGTGATCAACCCATGTTTCAGACAGGCTCATAAATCAGCCGCTGATAGATGTCTTCCAAAACCAAAATATTAATACCATTTATTAGCATTATAGTTTTAGTTTTATAAATTGTTATTAAATATTGCATAACTTTATTTATCAATCACCTTGCTTTGAAAACCACTTGAAATAACAGATAGCTTTGAGATCCAAAAGAAGTGAAACCTTTGAATTCATGGCGATTTTTAAACAAACTGTATCAACACACACATGACTTAGATAAAGACAAGCTGGAGAACCGTGTGTGTGACATCTAGATGAGGGTGACACTGCGCCTCCTGCTGGTCAGACAGCATCATGTGTTCAACCTGGGTTCATTTGACTAAGAGAACAGATTGTTACAGATTTTTCTTTTTGAAAGACGTGTGATACATTATTGTTGACGTGACTCCCATCTAAAACATTTGTCTAATTGTTATGGAATTATGAATGCCATTTCAGTGATTTCAAAAGAGAGACTGTATGGAGTATTTGTACTTCGTCACGCAACAAGACTATTTAAGCAAACTGCAAAAACACTCAGAGGGTTGTTAGAAATGGTGACACGTGTCAGCATCAAAAATATACATTTTCCTTTGAAATGTTACTTAATTTAGATGTTTAAAAATCTATCCCTGCCTGTTTACCTGATAACTATCTATAGTTTATATATCAGTATAATATTATAATATACAATATAATGTTGTAATTTATAATGTTATAATTTATAAATTAATATTTAATGTATTTATTTATATTTATTATATTGTAAAAAGTATTTACAGCTAGATAGATGCTATATACTGTGTGTGTGTGTGTGTGTGTGTGTGTGTGTGTGTGTGTATTTATATTTTAGTTTATTATATTGTAAAAAGTATTTACAGCTAGATAGATGCTATATACAGTGTGTGTGTATAAACTTATATTAACTTTTTAAGTTAAATTCTACAAACAAAAATACCTGAATATATTTGCAACATTGTATGAATTATTATATAAATTCCATTATTCAATTTTATAAATTATTATTATTATTATTTTTTTTTTGGTTTATTTAATAGGGACCATGCATATTCATGAACATTGTTGAATAAAAATACACCATGTAAATATGCCAGAATTAGTAACAATAACTACTTTTCATCCAGTCCCTAGGCAGGTAACATAAAACTAACATAAGGACAGCCAACAATAATACAACATTCATTCATATAAATGAGAAGGTACACATAATGGTGACATATACATTGACAACAAACAACAAAACAAAACAAAAATCCCAACAATGATAGAAAAGACATTGTTCATCCACCTCTATACTGCATTCAACTTTAACAATGAAAGTGTGTGGATGATAAATGTGTGACAGTTCAAAATGAATACAGCTCTTTATGTTCAATTATAGAATTGAACATAAAATATATATAAGATATATAATTATATCCCATATATGAAGTATTATATTGTAAAATTGAAGTATTTTAATCAATAATTTTAGATACAGATAGATATTAGATAGATACAGTAGATTATAATTATATGTGTCCAAATGTACAAAGTTAATTAATAGTTTAGTAGATTATTATAGATTAATAATTAATAGATTTTCATTGATATTTTTTAAACATGGAAGTAATGACCCGAATATATACCTGAAAATATATTGTGCAGTCTTTCTAGGTCACAAATCAAGAAAAGTTGTTACAAGTAATGAAACAATATATTATATGAATTGTATTATTACATTTTATTAATTTATTATTAATATATATTAAACATATAATATATTCTGCAATTACAAAGAAATGGCAAGTAACTGAATTAAATGTGACATTTTGAAGTAGAAAAACTGAAATAGTATTTTCTTTAGTAAAACATACTCCTTTAATCGGTTTCATTTACAACTTTTCTTAAGTGTGTGTCTAATGATAATATGTAACATTACAAATCCATAATTATGGCTCATGGTAAAGGATTTGAATATCCAGTCGATCGCTCAGCCTGCTGTAAATCCATCATTTATCACTCAGCGGTTGTGCTCGTCACTACCTGCAGGAATATAAACAGCAGAATAAGACCATCAAATCATTAAGACAAGGGAATGAGTTCAATAGAGATCTAAAGGTCTTTTAATGATGTGAAACGAGTCCGTTCTGTGCAATAGACAGTCATGCTTTGAAAGATTACATCCCATTGCATTATAACCCTCTGAAAAGCCCTGGAGACACCGACCGCTGATGTGACACAACGCTTCACGCTTCAGTGTTTCTATCTGATATAACTCTAATGTTTCTGTTTGTTAATTATCCAGGTCAAAGGTTACGCTTCTTTTGCTCGGTCAGACTGAACCTGGTGTCAACAATCCCTTGATGAAATACAGTACACAATAGCAAACGTCTCATGTGATAGTCTGAATGCATGCGGGTGATTGAGAGAAAGTAAAGTCTACAATAACAGACTAATTATTCCTCTCAATAAGAAGCAGAATGTGTATTCTTTAGCTATACGCTCTGGTCCATTGCCACGTTGTCTGATCGATTTATCATTGGTGCACTGTTTGCAGGTTCTTTTGACATCTTGCCTCATTCTTCTGCGGGTTAATTCATGCTGTTCTTTAAACTAAACCTACACCCTGGTGTTTACACTCTCATGTTTGCTTCTACTATTAACCTCTCAGGTCTTGTATTGTTTTGAGAACATATTGCTCAAGTGGTGTCACATGTCACTGCTGACATGGGAACATGTTCCTGAGATCATTAAGATGCTGGGATATAAAGAGAATAGTGTGGGACTTGACCACAACATCTCAGACGCCTCCATCATATGGGCAGGTGAGGAGCAGGGTAAAGAATGCAGGTCCGATTGTTATGAACTACCGGCATAGTGCTATATTGCATATATCTGAGAAAGGACTATAAGTGAAGCTTTTAGAACTGAAATGTGAGTTTCTTCATAACATTTTGTAGTGGATTTAAAAAAATATTCTAAATTATAGTTTATCTTTTAGAATTTTAATTTTGAAAGTTTTTTTTGTTTGTTTTTAATATGAAACAGTTTTCTCTCTATTATTTTACTATTTATATTTTAAAAGAACTACAAAAGGTAGTTTTTGACTCAAATTTGACTTTCATCCTATCATATTAAATGTAACTGTAGCGTAAAACATTTTGTAAATATTCTAACAGTTATTCTACAAAATGAGCTTTCAAAATTGAAATTTCAGCTTCTTCCTGAAATGTAAACTTTGATTATAGTAAAAAAAACATATATTTTTGTTAAATATTGTAAATTCTGACTTCTTAAATTACGAAAATCATACTAACTTTTATACTTTAAGTAAAAAATACTTTACACATTTTCTAAATGTGTATATATATATATAGCTATATTTTTATTTAAATTTATAACATTTGAAATTATGTGTGTGTGTGAATGTATGTATATTTTCAAACTGTAATTTTAAATCATACATTGTTTACATCTTTATGTTAACACTCTGCCTCTGTAATCTTCTGGACAGAAGGACACAAAAATGTTTGCAGTAACAGTTTGTATCCTGGGGTTGCTCCATATGAGCGCTGCCTGCAGCTTGGTGAGTTTGATTTTTAATAAATTGCTGTTTTGCTTATGATACTGGCAACTTATTATTTGCTATGAGTAACATTTCACTAAATCTGTTTATAATGTCATGAACATGCTTGAAATCAGTTCTGTAATCAATATATAAAGCATAAACATTTGTTATAGTTATATTATAGATGTGATTTTGTTATCAATAATCAAAAATAATCATCTTTCATATTTGTCTCTTGTCATGTGGTAGGATTTCCAGTCAGGTAAGCGTACCATACTGCCTATTATAAATCTGGTTAATATGCACTAATATGCATCATCTGAAAATACCTCAGTCGGATTGTTCTACCTTCCCCCCTCACAGGCGTCTGTACGGACCTGACCTCGGTCCAGCAGGAGATCGTGGATGTGCACAACACCTACCGAAGGGCCGTGGAGCCGGCTGCCAGCAACATGCTCAAAATAGTAAATCATTCCCTTATAATTCACATTTTAAACATGCATCTTAGTGAAATGCTGCCACATGCTGAATGGAAATGTTTTGTGTCATTTATAGAGTTGGAGCGATGCTGTGGCACAGTCAGCTCGAGGCTGGATTGATCAGTGTAACATGACACACGGACCACCGAGCAGCCGCATGATTGACGGTATAATACCCACAATTACAGTCAGTTCATTTCATTTTAGGGCACTTTTCATAGTACATAGTGTTCTAAAGCAGCTTTACAAAGCTGATCAATCCTCCAAATAGCAAGCCAATGGTGAAACCCTGAAGTATATAAGTACTTTAATATTTGATTTATAGTATTTTATGACAAAGTTATAATGTGTGTGTGTGTGTGTGTGTGTGTGTGTGTGTGTTTACATTGTACACTGAAAGTTAAACAGTTTTTTTTTTAAACCTTAAATAAACAGAAAAACCTGAATATACTGAATAAGAAAACTTTTTTTTTTCTTGCAATTCCCAATTTATATCTAAATTTTTTCTCACAAAATCAGAATCACAATATATAAAGAGATGTTAACTCACAATTGAGAATTTGTGAGAATTTGTCCGAATTCTGAAATGATATCTAAAGATATGATGTTTTCTCAGAATGTTATTCTCAGAATGCTATTACCACAATTACCTTTTTTATTTTTTAATTGCTTACTTATTTAATTATTTATTTATCAGATTATCACATGAACGAAGTGTCAGCTGGGGAAGTGAATCACCTTTGGCTGTTAAAATTGGAAACTACATTGACTTCAAAACAATTTGGATAATTAAATTAAATCAGAAATAACAAATATAAACATTAATGCATAGATAATACATCTTCGAACAAATGAACTTATCAGTGTCTTTTAATTAACTGCCGTTTTGATGATTTTTAATAACTACATGTGTGATTCATCACAAAAAAATAATACTTCATCTTCAACACTAGATCTATTGTTTTATATTTTTTCTTTAAAAAGAACATTTGACTTAAAGTATCTGTGTACTATATTTATTTTAAATAAATATCACTTGCTTCAATATTTTGTTATGATTGCAGTGACAGTCATACATAATAAAAAAAAATGGCTTAACTGTCCAAATACATTTTGAGGCCACGGCATATGCATCCAAAGCAATTTAGACCTGAGAAAACAGAAGGTTTCTTTCATCAACCCACATGCATATAGACCTAATATTTATACAGGAGGATTGTGCAAGTGAGTGTTGACATGCTGACTAGTCCATACAGATGAAGGAAATGACTGTCACAGTCACATGCAGAGCATTCTCGATGGGTTTCACTTCAGGATTTGACTCTGAATGAAACAATACAGCACTGATGTTCATTACTGTACATCCTAAGAAAAATGCATTGAAAAACAGAAAAGGATCCATTGAGTTAGCAATGCATAATTCAAAATAGTTCAACATTAAAATGAATTTGTATTAACATCGGGCCCTCTTTTACAGGCTTTAGTGTACAAAATAAAAAAAGGTTCTTAAAATCATTAAAAAACATATTTGTATAATTCCCACCAGATGCAGTGCTGCAGTTTCCCTCATTGAATATTTTCTCTCTAATGGACAGGATATGAAATGGGAGAAAATCTCTTCAAGGCCTCTGCGGTTTATTCATGGACTGATGTGATAAATGCCTGGCACAGCGAAGTCAACAATTATGAATATCCCACCGGATCCACCAACGGTCAGCCGATTGGACATTACACACAGGTGATTATTCATTTGGATTTCTTAACCACGTTCATATATTTCAAATGGCAACAAGGATTCATATTTTTTTTGTAAAAAGCCAGTAGCTTTTAGTTTATATGTATGATCTGCTGCTTAAAATCCCTTATATGTACTTATTACTTATAAAAAGAGGAGAAAAGGAAGGAAAGAAAGAAAGATTTTTCATCCATTTAGACAGCTTTTAGGAGCTTTTAAGGGATAGTTCAACCAAAAATGAAATTCTGTAATTATTTACTCACCCTCATGTTGTTCCAAACCTGTATGAGTTTCTGTCTTCTGTTGAACACAAAACAAGATATTTTGATGAGTGTTAGTGAACAGTTGACGGTAGCCATTGACTTCCACAGTATGGAAAAATACTATGGTAATCATCAGTGGGGACTGGGAACGGTTTGGTTATTCCGTCATTTCTGTGCCCCTCATGAAAAAGTACATTTTAACATACTTTTTAAAAAACAGCTACTTAAAATATACTTTAAAAGATTATACTTAAGATGTAATGTTTTCAGTTTTGTAACAATTTTATACACAAAGTTTATTATAGTTCAAATGCAGTTGAAGAGTGCTTTTTGGACCCACTTAAATACTTAATATATGACTTCATAATGTTCTGTTGTCTAATCATTCTGTTGTATGAAATAAATAAAAAATCTGTTGTCTAAATTGCATTTATGGCAAACTAAAATATAATTTAATTTATATTCAAACTTGTCTATTGTGTTTATATTTTCAATTAAACATTTGTAAGATGAAGTTGCAATTTAGTATATTTACTCTACTGTACTCTTCTTAGTAAACACATCAAAACAAGTGACTTTTTTAAAGCATAACAATTATTAAATTTGACAAGTTTATAAAGTGCACTTTTAAGTGTGTTAAGTAAGTGCACTACAGATGCACATTTAGCACACTTCTTTTCCAGCAGAATGTCAATGCATGTGTTTGTAGTGTCATTAAAGGTCACATTGTAAGATGGAGAGCTTGTGTTCAGGTGGTGTGGTACAGCTCGTATGAGGTCGGCTGTGCCGTGGCTCAGTGTGGAAGTTCCTACTTCTACGGATGCCATTACTACCGCGCGTACGTCTGTGCTATTTTAAGGTTTTATTTCCAAATGAAACACAATTCGAGTTGTGTTCATCCATGTTTCTTCTTCCGTTTCAGAGGGAATTTCAGACGAGTCCCACCGTACTCGCTGGGCGAACCGTGCGCCGCTTGTCCGGACGACTGTGAAGATGGTCTTTGCAGTAAGTGCATTTCTGTTTTAGTTGCAAAATGATCCTAAACGATGACTTGAATGCAACTCTGAGAAGAGTTTATTGCTTCACTGAGTTTCAATTCTCTTTTCTACTTCTAGCTAATCCCTGTCCGTACATCAACACATTCAGCATCTGTGATAAACTGAAAGAAATGGCCACTTGTGACCACTCCATCGTGAGCCAGTGGTGTCCAGCCAGTTGTCTGTGTGAAGAGAAAATCATCCCCATTGCGAGGAAATGAAATCTTCCATGGCCATATGGCATGAAGTACAGCCATTTTGTATAGTTGTAGCACATCTTTTCATATAATGTGAAATATTCTAACTTTTTTCTGTTTCTGTTCTTTCTATGTGGAATACCTCAAATATGATGATTATTAAAAATCAAGGGTACTGTACTTTAATAATAAGATGGAAAAGGGCCAGTCTGCATTGTTTTGCATTATTACCTCAACCTCTTTTTCCCTCAGTAAAGCTTATACAATCACATCTGAGTAAAGCCATTTGTGTATTATAAGCCTTGTAAACCCGCATTCTGAAAACAATAGCTGGAGAGAGCACAGCTTAAGACTGAAAACAGGATACGTCACAAATGACGGACTGCTGGCAGAGAAACGTCCGGTCACTATGCAGTGTGCTGGAATGTTCCTGTAATTATATTCTCTGCAACACTGCACCATAAGCCAGCAGTTAATATAATCACACCATTAAATATATTTTATATTTATTATATTTACAGACTGCAGTTTACAGTAAAAACTATATATACTCACACAAAGTAAATGAGCAGAGGAAAAAACTATTATATAACCATATAAATTGTGAGGAATAACAGATAAAATCCTTTGTAAATAATAATAATAATAATTGTTATTATTGTATAATACATTTTTATTATAATTGTATGGGCTTAAAATGTGATTTATTTGATTAATTAAAATCAAATCATTAATTAATAATCACAATTATTAGGGTAAGATATGCAGGAAAAAATCTACTAAATAATAATTATATACTGCCACATATTCTTAATTACAGTGCTAAAGTTCATGATGTTTCCTGATCCGGGAACATTTGTGTAATAGCTTAAGTGTCCAGCAGGTGACTCTGTTGTACACAATATGATCAACACAAACGTGTCATGCTTCCTGTCAGAAATGATTAGAATACTGGTCATTTCCTTTCAGCTGATGATCTGTGTTGAATGAGTGTAACCGCACATCCGTGTCTGGCGTGTTCCTCGAGCGCGTGCAACTTTCACCTGCTTGACAGCTACTTGTTGAAATGTGCATGTCACCTGTATGAGAAGAACACAATGTGAGGAGGCGGGCTTAAACTGCTCAGGGTGGTCAAATAAAGAGCAGGCCTTCATGTGTCACACGCTCTGGACTGGATTCAGTGCTGGGAAAATAAAAAGAGCAAAATCATGCAGTCATGTGTGCCCGCCCGGTCTCTACATTTGCAATTAGAGTTCTATAGCTGCTGAAAATGTACTCATTCTCAGGCCATCCAAGATGTACACGAGTTAATTCCTTCATTGAGACAGATTTGGAGAAATTTAGCATTACAGTACATCACTTGCTCACCAATGGATCCTCTGCAGTGAATGGGTGCCGTCAGAATAAGAGTCCAAACAGCTGATAAAAACATCACAATAATCCACAAGTAATTTACTCCAGTCCATCAATTAACATCTTTAAAAGTGAAAAATTGCATGTTTGTGAGAAACAAATTCATCATTAAGATAGTTTCAAACCATCACTTCTGGACAAAATGGTCCTATAATCCATAAAAACACAAATGTGAAAAAGTCACATCAGCGTGTTTCTATCATATTTGGGGTTTTATACAAACATTTTCAATTGGTTATCAATTTCTAGGGTTTTCTCTTTATCTGGACTAAATTTGGCATATAGAGTGTCATTACTAATAATCATCAAAACAATTCTGAACTCTGAATTCAATATGGCCACCTGAGGCCAAAGAATATGGCAGGGCGTGGCACTGGCATAATTTACTCAAACAGTCAGAAATCCTTTGAAAATGTCCTTTATGAATTGTATAAATCCTAAATGGTTGGTGGGGCTCAGACACTTGATGATATATTAATGAAAAATGTAAACAATGCAACAGATAATACAGATACTCACTTGAAATCTCACAAACTATTTAAAACTAACGTGTGTATTCCGCATCTGCAGTGCCATCAAAAAGTATTGCAAAAATAATGATAAATGCACAATAAATATTTTTAACATGCATAAATATTTACATATCTCCTAACTGAACATACTGTGGCTTGTGATGTAGTTTAACAGTCTTTAACACGCTGGCTAACTCACATTAACTACTAGACGTTATCTTTTCATATTTGTCGAGATGATTTACTGCACAAAGAACAGATTTTTCAGCACATTTTGACTATTAAGCAACAGCAGCAAGTTGTTATCAGCCATCTGTCTTGATATGCATGCATATTCATCTAAAAACATTTTTAATTGGTGTTATGATTATTAAGTAATCTGTATAAAATCAACTACCTTACTATAGCATCATTTAATTACCTGGAAGCAAATCATAGCAATGCCGTTTAACTTATTGTACTTCAACTAATATAAATATATAAACATTTTATACAGCTAATATCGATAATATTTGTCTACGATGCAGGGATTTATCATTGCATTGTCAAACGGTGTGATTTTTTCTTTCAATTTATAGCTTTTAAATCAACCTGCTCAAATACAATATTCACAAAACACACTTGTCTGGAGAATCCACCTTCATTATACAGTATAGTTGCCTTTGAGTGCATGACAGAATTCAGACAAATTATCTTAATAAAGTTTTGAAGTAGGATTCTGAAACCAACGTGCTTTACAACAAATATTTGTTGAATCGTGTAATAAAAACGTGGTACTCCTAACAGTTATTGAGATAACGTAGATTTCCTGTGAATTTGGCCATGTGCCAACTTGCCCCGGTCTCCCTGCAGCACATAGTCTCTGAAGTGTACGCACTTCCATGTAAAGCCCTATCTGATCACGGATCTGCTGCGCGCTGTTTCGAAGCAGCAGCAGTGTATTATACCGATATGAAGTGAATTCAGCAGATGGCAGTATCTGTCAGACTCGCGTGAGCGCCTCAACAATGACACTTGCAACATTGAAACATTCGAACGCGGTGCGCGCAGATACAATGTATCGAACCCGACATATGCTGCCGAGCCGAAGCAGAAACGCCGACTAGAATTAAACCTGCGATGGCTCTCCATTTCTCTCTCACGTCTCTCTGGGAGCTCCAATCGCTCGCTACTCGAACCGATAGTTAATACTGCCAGGCACAGGCGGCTGCGTGCGTTACACGGGGCTCATGGCGGAGTTTGCCGCCGAGAACTGCGGAGTCTCATCGCCGAGCGCTGGCGGGAAATCCGCCCAGCCAGGCGATGATGCGGACGGCAGAGCTGCGAGCGAGGTGTCGGTCTCAAACGGGAACTGTGGACCGTGTGCGCCCGAGAACCAGGGGCTTGAGACGGCCAACGCGTCTGTGGTGCTGGACGGCAAAACTGGAATCCAACGGAAGACCAGTATTATTAAGGTAAAAACGATCAATGCATCGGCGTTTTTCTCATTTGTGGACTCATTTGGTGTCAAACCTCGCCCTCATACACGGCTACATCCACAGGTTTGGGGGCTATATGTATGCATAGAAATCACACCCCACCGTGAACATGTCGTTGCTGTTTCCTCCAGATCAGATCATGTGTTCTTTAAAAGCGTTTCGTGATTTCATGATGTACATCAGTCAAGATGAAGTCACGTGTGTTTCTTTTACATTAATTCCTTTCCTTTCCACTAACTAGCATCTGCGTGTTTTAAAAGACTAGTTCAGCAATCGGCTGTATCCTTTCAAGGACCTGTGGTTCACAGGTCAACTGTTCACTCAGTAGTTGCTTCTAATCCAAGTATTTCTCTGTTAACAATCCCAATAGTTATTCCAGCACAACTAATACTTCTTTATGAGACAAATTGCATTAAACCAACTGATATCTTTTCTTATGTCACTAATAATTGCTTTTGTGCTTGTCATCATTGATAGTGAAAGTGGAATATGCACCAGTAACTAGCAGTGGATTTCTGAACCACATAGAACGAAATGACAAACATTAGTAATGTGTTACCAGTAGCTTTTCCTAATTAGTTATCAATATTAGCAAAGAATATGTGCTAATGACTGTACAAGTAACTACGTCGTTCCCTGTAATGAATGTTGAAATGCCCTCACGCATCACATTTTATGCCAATACATGTCGAAATGGACTCATACTCGCATTGTATGCCAATTCTTAATACCCGTGCCGTTCCAGACTTGTTTAGTTCAGGTAATGTTGCTGATGTTGAATCATGGGTAACATGAGTCCTTCTGCTTGATTAACACACATTTATTGTGTGTACGCCATGGTTATAAGTAAAAGTACTGCTGCAAGTATTTATTTATTTTATGCAAATTTAGTAAATGCACATCTTCAAGGCCACTAGTGCTTTAAATGTGTTTTCACAGTCTCTAGCGAGAGAGAAATTCACCGTCGTGCATTTGAAGTCTGGGATGAATTCTTCCAGTGGCTTCTAGTGAATTTGTTGTGTATTATTGGGAAATTCTGACCGTTTACTGTAGAAAGCTGTGACAGGAAATATTGCTCTACTTCCCCATGTGAACTGATGTGGCACCATTTTGTCAGTTCCATCTAAAGATAAAAACTTTAACCAGCACAAGTTTGCCCAAACAGACGGACAGATGACATTTATATGTAGGTCATACGGTTGCCAAACAGAAGCGGTCAGCCGCTGTTGCTCGGTAGCTTTGAAACGGTCTCTTCTTTTACTCTGATTTAGTTTTGGTGGCTCGGTAACGTTTGTATTTGTGCCATCTGTGGTCCAAGTCCTGTGCTGAAGCTGGCAGAAGGCAAGAATGTGACAAAAGTCGGCCGGCTTGTTTAGAGGAGAGTTTAGTTGTAGAAGAGGAAATGCTAAATTTGTGTCACTCAGCGTTGCATTTAGTTCCTGTACGAACTACAGTGTTTCCTGTGGAAAGATTTTTCATGTGTTTCTCAGCTCAGTCAAACCTTGTGGTTCACTCGATCATCTCAGGTGAACCACAGAGACATGAACGACCTTCTATAAGCAGCAGCAGACTCAACAGGAGGCCTGTTTTTGGTGTGAAAGCTTGCTTAACAGTGACACGCCTTTTTAAATATTTAATCATTTTATTGAATTGCATTATTGTACATGCATAATTAATTTAATATAATAATAATGATTATTGATGACATCATAATTATTATGACTAATAATTATTTATTAATATTAGTAGTAGTAGTAGTAGTAGTAGTACTAAAAAATGTGTAATGTAATAAGACATTTAATATTTATTTATTTAAATCTAGGAGTTAAGAAAAATAATGATATAATACTCTAATAATATTGTAAAAATTACAATTTTGATATATTTTGATTTCATTTTCAAAACCTAATCTATCAAGCTTTTATTTTGGCAGAAAAGCACTTCTTTTTTCTTAACATAAGCTCTTCTCACACTGAGCCATATCACTATTTCAGTGTTGTTTTAATTAATCATGCAGCACTAAATTTATTTCGGGAAAAAATTAGAAATTATGTTGCAAAAATGTATTTTGAACCAATATGATTTTAGTTTTAATAAAGGGGCAAATTTTCATTTTTAACCAGTTATTAGTTTCAGAAAGTACATTGATTCTTGACTAATTTGCAGTCGTCTTATATTAACTAACAGTTCAGTGAGTCGTTTGAGCTGATTCTGTAAAGCAGTTTCGTTTGATTCAATAACAGATTCAGTTAATGTAGTAGCTCTTCTGACTTGTGGTGTATAGGAAACACTGTATCAGACTCTTGTATTGTCACAGGTTTGGGTCATCTGTGTTAGCCTAAATAGGTTCAGCCTAGTGTAGATATTTTTAACCCAGTTATAGATATACTGTGTATATATATCACTGTAGACGGACAGGATTGAAGCCTGGGCTCTTCTGTCACTGTTGGCGCTGAACTTTGAATCTCACTCCACCAGCAGATAGATAATGAAACGATTGACATTTGTGTCTTGTAGAGTCCAGGAAAGTTCTGACTGATCTTTAGCCTCACAACAGCCTGTCACAATGAAGATAACAAAATATAGAGTAGACTGTATCATTCTCCTGCAAGCTCCTGTGGAGTTTCTCTTTCTGTTCACTATTCTTGACATTTCCTTCTTTCCAGTCTCATTTGAAAGGCTTGAAAATTTACACTACTCTAGACAATAAATATGAAAACAAATTATGAAATTAAATTATGTTAGAGCAAAATTATCAAATGTAAGAATATTTAAGCATGTGCACAGTGATTTTTTTTACCAAAACATTTGAATACATATAAAATGCCACATGGAGACTTTCAAAAATATATAATTGAATCAGAAGATTAAGTCTGAAGTAATTCACACAATGTATTTAAGTTGACCACGTACATGCATGTACAGTATCTCAAAGAAAGGGGGTACACCCCTCACATTTAAATATTTATTATATCTTTTCATGTGACAACACTGAAGAAATGGCACTTTGCTACAATGTAAAGTAGTGAGTGTACAGTGTACAGCTTGTATAACATTGTCAATTTGCTTTCCCCTCAAAATAACTCAACACATTGTCATTAATGTCTAAAGTGAGTACAGTGGAAATGTCCAAATCGGACCCAAAGTATCAATATTTTGTGTGGCCACCATTATTTTCCAGCACTGTCTTAACTCTCTTGGGCATGGAGTTCACCAGAGTTTCACAGGTTGCCACTGGAGTCCTCTTCCACTCCTCCATGACGACATCACGGAGCTGGTGGTTAGAGATCTTGCCTGCTTCAGTATGTCACAGTACATGTTGGCATTCATGGTTCCCTCAATGAACTGTAGCTCCCCAGTGCCTGCAGCACTCATGCAGCCCCAGACCATGACTCTCCCACCACCATGCTTGACTGTAGGCAAGACACACTTGTCGTTGTACTCCTCACCTGGTTACCCCCACACACGTTTGACACTATCTGAACCAAATAAGTTTATCTTGGTCTCATCAGACCACAGGACATGGTTCCAGTAAGCCATGTCCGTAGTCTGCTTGTTTTCAGCAAACTGTTTGCAGGCTTTCTTGTGCATCATCTTTAGAAGAGGCTTCCTTCTGGGACGACAGCCGTGCAGACCAATTTGATGCAGTGTGCGGCGTATGAGCACTGACAGGCTGACCCCCCACCCCTTCAACCTCTGCAGCAATGCTGGCAGCACTCATACGTCTATTTCCCAAACACAACCTCTGGATATGACACTGAGCACGTGCACTCAAATGGCCTCCACAGTCACCAGATCTCAATCCAATAGAGCATCTTTGGGATGTGGTGGAACGGGAGATTCACATCATGGATGTGCAGCCGACAAATCTGCAGCAACTGTGTGATGCTATCATGTCAATATGGACCAAAATCTCTGAGGAATTTTTCCAACACCTTGTTGAATCTATGACACGAAGAATTAAGGCAGTTCTGAAGGCAAAAGGGGGTCCAACCCGGTACTAGCAAGCTGTACCTAATGAAGTGGCCAGTGAGTGTGTATATACACACACACTCACACATCACATTATAAATTTAGCAGAATGACCAGAAGATTCTCTCTCATCTTTAGTAGTCTAATTAAAAATCCGTATCAGCTAGATGTGATTGTTAATATTCAGAGCATCCCAGAGAAAGAAGGTTAAGCAGAGCTGCTGATTAATTTATGTGTCATCATCATCGACATAGCATGATTCAACGTTACGTTGTCTACAATAATGTTCAAACTCGCCAAGATATGTCATGTATTGTTCTTTTGGCTGTTTTAATGATAGGGATAGTTTGAGAGCAGACAGGAAATGACAGGGAGAAAAGCAGGGAGCAGGAAATGAATGACAAGCCGGATTCAAACTTGTCACCCACATAAGCACCACTGACAGTACCGTCTCTCTCTTTTGTTAATCATTTATTTCAGAATCATTTATTTGAATATAAGGCTGCTTTTATTTGATCAAAACATACAGTAAAAACAGTAACATTGTGAAATATTTTTACAATTTAAGGTAACCAATTTAAATTAGATATTTTTAAAACTTAATTTATTCCTGTGATGGAAAGCTGAATTTTCAGCATCATTACTCCAGTCTTCAGTGTCACATGATCTTCAGAAATCATTCTAATAGGCAAATTGCTTGGCAAATATGTCTTGATCTCAAGAAAATAAGGCTGAAAAAGAAAATCTGGTCTCCGTGGGCTTTCATATGTTTGAAAACACTATTTTTACATTTTAATTTAGTCCTGCAATGATCTGTCTGACACTGTCCTTATGTGACGAATGAATCAGCTCTGTGTGTTTTCACATATAATTTCTCACAGCTTCAGTTCCATACTGGACACTGACTCACATGTGAATGGAGTTGAAACGCTGCTCAATCATTACACTCAGAACGTTTTTACATGTTTTTTTGGTTCTGCATATGTTATGATTTGCACATGCATTAACTGCCCCGTCTCATCAAGACCCACCATGTTAATTTGAAAGCAACGGTAGTTTACTTACATTCTGGTGAGTCTGTTATTATGCCAATTTTCTTTGTGTATAAATTGTAATTTTACTTTTAAATATGCATTAAAGCTTCAAGAACCTGTCACCACAGGAGCTTTTGTAAGCATGCAAACAATTTTCTACCAGGTTTACTTTGAACAAAGAATCAAAATGAACCACAATTTTCTCCAGAAGCAGAAGGTGAGCGAAACGGTCCAGTTGCATGCGTTGCTGTGCAGCAGGTACAGCAGATCGAGTCAGTAGCCGTGAGTAATTGCTTTGAAGTACTGCTGAATCGGCGGTTTGGTATAGCATGTTTTCTTCATTGCTGTTAGAGGATGTGGTTTCACTATTAACGGTCGTGTTAATTTCGGTCTGTGAAGGGAGGTCTCTGAGGGGCGTAGGCTGCATTAAGGCTGGGGCCGAGTTCAGATTTAGAAGTGCATAGATTAAGTGCGAGGCTATGAGGAAATTAGTGTAAATCTCTAATTTGAGATGAAAACAATGACCTGACAGTAATTTGAGGACAACCCTGTTACTATAATGAGTTGCTATTTTTATTCTTCAGCGGTAAACACCCTCGTCCTTAATTAAAATGCTGCTGACTGATAGCAGGTGCTGATATGTGTGTTGTTCTTACACGTCTGCTTTGTTCCATAGAGCCATTATTCTCTTTTATTTGACTTAAACAGCAGTTTTAAATGGCTGTTATTGCTGATGTGGGGATCGTGACAAAGAGACGATTCAGACCAGCCTGTTCTCTTAAAACACTGCCTGCCAGCCTTTTTCTCATGCGTTCAGCAGAATATAATTGTGAAGATGAGCCGGTCTCTGATCAGCAGCTGAAATCAGTCACGATCCAGCATCAGCGCACAACAGATGACAATATTTATCATATGGAAATTTTTGAGGCATGTTGAATGAATAAATCAGTCTAAATCGACATTTCAGGAGTAATTTGAATGTTCAGAACAAATATTTTACATTAGAAAGGAGACTAGATGAGGAAGAACTATATGGAATGTAACATATATTCACTACCGTTTGAGATCTGATTTTTAAATGATTTTGAAACAAGTCTCTTATGCTCACAAGGTTGCATTTTGTTTTGGTCATGCTGACAAGGAGAGGTTTGTCTTTTTTCCAAAAATGCTAATTAATGTTATCGCATTGGACTAAAACTTATGGACTTTTCTCACACATGGTATAAAAATGTCCACAATTTGAATACATTTTGGACTTTTTTTTTTCTTTCATCTTGTTACGCTGTACAAAAATGACTGGTCTCCAAAAAAATGCTTATAAATGTCATCTTAAGCTATATTATTACCAAATATTAGATTTGATATTTTTATCAACGTATCACTGATTGATCATAGACATCATTGACCTGAGTTTTATAGGCCTAATCCTCAGTTTTTGAGTGAATATTACCAAAATTATCCACAAATATGGCTTTTTCACTCAAAAACTGAGGTGCAAGAGTTAAGATCAATTAGGTCTATGATCAATCAGTTCCAAAATATAATACAAAACCTGTGCTAATTAAACAAGTTGACAAAAAGTTTGAATCCATAATATAGTATGATGAGAAATGTACAAGCATTTTTTAGATAAAGAATTTTAAGCACAGCCAAGTGTTAAAAATACAGTAAAAACATTAATATTGCTAAATATTTGTAACATTTAAAATAACCATTTTTTATTTGAACACATGTTAAAATGTAATTTATTCCTGTAATGCAAAGGTATATTTTCAGCATCATTACTACAGTATTCAGTGTCACATAATCATTCTAATATGCTGATTTAATGCTCAAGAAACATTTCTGATTATTATCAATTCTGAAAACCGTTGCGCTGCTTAATATAATTGTGGAAAGTTAAAAAGAACAGCATTTATATGAAATTGCAAACTTTTGCAACATTAAATGGCTATTGGCTTTAGTGTCATTTTACATCAAATTAATGCATCCTTGCTGGATAAAAGTGTTAATTTAAAAAAGAAATACTACTGAACCCCAAACATATTAATTTATATAGTGAATTTGGTCATTCCAGCCACTTCTGTGTTGTAGCACAAGTGGACATCAGTCGCTAGCAGTGGTTTGTTGGTGAAAGCATCGCTGTATCCGTTAATAGGTGTGGTGCGCGTTAAAAAGGTCAATGTGCACTTTGTGCTAAACACTTGTGTGTTAAATGAGTGAACAGTGCTAGCTCCACATCGTTGTTCATGGTCTATTCATTGGTTGTGGCGTCATTCAGTCTCGCTCTTTATATAAGCCACTTGATATGGATTAGATAGAAACCAGGCCTAATAGGCATTGCAGAGACAGATAGCGGTCGGGTTCGACTCAGCGTTCACCGAATGCTTCATTTACATGCTCATCTGTCACGAGAGCAGAGACCTTAACTAGGTGCTGGTGTGAACTGAGATCACACATCCAGTGCTGTAAACCAATGTCTCTTGCTGTATGTGAATAAATCAGTAGCTTGGACTGCTATTTATATATTTGACACATTTTTGTAAATGCACAGACAGTGTGGCCCCTTTCCTCGGCCAGTGACGCTCAAATTAAACATTTATATATGCTCTAAATAAATGTCCTGATCTTTTTTCCCCATCTGTTTTAAACCGCTTTTGAAAGTAGTTTTTCAGTTTTATATAAAAGTACTTGCATTTTATTTGTAAAGATTGTATGCAAATGCATAGACTGTGAATTTCCAGCAGAAAGTCATATTTCACCTAAAAATCAAGAAGGAAAGAAATAATGTTTTACACAAAGAAAAAACATTCTGACACTGATTTATATTAGACATGTTTTATTTTCATGACATTTAAGTACATTTCCATTATAAGTTATCATAAGTCAATATTTTGTATTTATTTTTATTTACATTTGTTTTGGATTTCCCGTTGTTCTCAAAGATTTCCTATTAGAATATTTCATGTATTTATTGCTATTTTTATACTACTATTTTTATTTAGATTAATCTATCGTCTAATTTATAGATTAATCGATTAATCTAAACTATTAATTTCCCAGAAAAAAATCAACAATTTTATTTAAGAATATTTTTCTATATTAACTATATTTTATTAAAGCAAAATGAAATCCAAATTTCTATGAAATCTTTTTTTAAAGCAAAAGTGCAACATAGAGTGCAAGACGCAAGTGTCTCATAGTCCAAATCACTGAAATCAAAGTTCAGTACTATAATGTAAGAATGACAACATATCACCTGTTCTATTCTAATAATAATAATACAATTTTAATAAAAAAACACTTTTTAAAGGAATATTTATGAGAAATATTATTTACCAGAATTTATTTTGGACAACTTAAATGTGCTGTATTTCTGAAAATAAACAAGAAAGAAACTTTTGCAAAAATAAGAATAAAAAATACGCTCTTATATTGAGTATGTTGCTTTAAATGCAAATGAGCTGTTGCTCCCGGAGAAGAGGGCGGAGCTTCAAGAGCTCAGCTCCAGGATTAGCAGCGCTAGCCTTTGCAAATAAACATTCCACGATTAGTACAAGACAGTTATCTTTACAGAAAACTCAGAAAACTTTCAAAGTCAGTCATCTGATTGTACTGTGCATAATAAATTCGCATTTATGAATTACACAGGAGCACAGGATAAAAATATCAATATAGCTGGTCTCATGATGCATGGCATGCTATCACAAACTTTATAAGTCCCACTCGTGATTATGAGCTCGACAAACTCAAGCAATCTACTCACATTGCTTTCATATGCAACTTTTAACCACCGCATTCCTATTCATGATCATTCATGAAGACAGCGCCAGTGAAAACCGAGACAATGGTAGCTTTAGCATCATTAGCCTTACAGAGTGCCAAGAAGCTCTTTCAGAAAGGCAATATGGAAAACAAATGCGTGACACTTCGTTTGTCTGGAGCTGACATTCACGTACGAAGCGTTGGCATTGATTCCTACATGTATTGGGGACTTTGCCGATTTTTTCCAGGACATTTCCTCAGACAATGAAACTTAACCACAGTGTCCTCGGCTCAGATGGAGGGAGTCTATAGAGACTCCAATGTTCGTCCCAAAACACAGCGCTTGAAATGCCTCTTTGGCGCTGACATTATGGCAAACAGTTTTAACATTTAAAACTTTGTTTTGACTATCCATGAATATCTCCAGCAGCCACAGCAAGTAATCAGTAATGGAGGCGGTCAGCGTCTCACTCAGTGCTGTGTCTATAGGGCAGCGTCACGAACGGATGGGGCTTTTTCCCCTCAATGATGTGAACAGAGGGAGAATCTGAAACAACTCATTCCGAGAGACTGTTTATAATATTTTTAGATTATACAACAATGAGTGGGTTGATTTGTACCATTACAAGCTGGTTGTTTTCACAGAACTGAGGCCACACAACTGTGTTCAAACACCTTATAAAAGTGATCTTTGCATAGTAGGTCCCCTTTAAATAGCAATCCATGCCACCATTATTGAGCTGAGAGGAACACTTCACATATTTTATGAGCATCTTGAGAAGAGCCCTGGTGCTTTGCGGTGTGAGTTTAAAGGAGGTTAAAGCTGGCTCATGATTTACTGGACGCATCCCGTAGTGACCGGCTGAAGATCCTTTAAGCTGAGAAGGCACAACTTTGGAAAGTTTATTTCCTCAGATGTAGTTTATTTGAGATCCCTGTTGAGAAGTTCGATCAAAAATCATCTCAGATGTGATGCTTGAAAACTAGTGGTAGACTGATAGTGATTTTTGTGATGGCTGATGCTGATACAGCTGTCAACCATGTTGGTACACAAATGAGCATTTATCCAGCATGTTTTTATTTTTGGTCATGCATGCACACATAAGCATAACAATTGACCATCCGTTTGCAAAGAGCTTGATTGACAGGCGTTCTGACCAATCATAATGCTGAATCCGCCATCTCGTCCGACAACTACGGCCGGAAACTTTCTACCTATTAGATTGTTTTATTAACGTATACACCTACCCCAACCATAAACAGTAATTATTGTTGTACAATATTACAGTGTGAAATATTTTAAAAGCATTTAAAGAAAGTTTTTGTCAGAGACCTTGTTATTCTTAATTTTCATTTTTTACACCAGACATGTATATTTTTTCAAAATATCAGTTTTCGGTCTACTTGATCTTTAATAATTGGTATCAGCATCAGCCCTGAAAAACACATATCGGTCGAGTAAACTATTAAAGACAGAGAATATAATTTCTGTACACTGGAATTCAAAATAAAAGTCAAATGTGCTGTCAAAAAAAGTCACTTCTGAGTCTGACACATCAGCTAAACAGAAAAACTCATCAGTGATATCAATAATTAAAAATGATAAAATTTGTTATTTTTTCTATTCTGTTATCTAATGCATGTTTAACTGTGACTTAGGTGTCCAAATACTTTTCAGGGTCACTGCATTTCATGCCCACATCGATGGAGAGGCTTTTAAAGCGATATTACCCGGATGTTGTCATGTAATTGTGATTAATGTGTGGAGTGTATTAGAATCCAGCAGATGTCAGCCCCTTTTCTCAGTAAATCATTACAATCTGTACAGAAATGTAATCACAAAAAGTGACATATTGAAGATGAGCAGATAAATAGCATCTCCCCGGTGGATATCTGCGAGGGACGTACAGTTCACAACTGTGCAGTTAGCCAGAAAATGTAATCCATTAGAGACTTATAATCAGGTGGGAACACAGAATGGTCCCTTATCAGACAAACACAGAAGAAATTGAGGCAAAAATACACTTCAAATCCCTCGGTTGGATTATTTTAATGACTTTGTCCCTCATTCTATTTAATCCCTCTATTAACATGTGCGCTTTTATCTCTCCAAAACGTTCAGTCGCATGTGTTTCAGTCAGCTGAGTAGCTGGCAGCGAAAAGAGCGACAACCAGCTGCTTGTGAATCATTTATTTATTTGTAACGTGATTTAAAACATTTCATTGAATTATAATCGCAGGGAAAATTCCCTCGTTTTTTTTTTTTTTTTTTTCTGTTAAAGTAACTGAACTGTTTGTTTGATTTTAAATATTAATATCGCATTGCAAGTTTAATAAGATAACTTTTATTTTTTTAGCTTTTTCAGGCAAGAAATTATGTGAATAGGGTAAATATTTAGATTAATTGAAATCATCGTACTTTTCTTAGTTTATTCAATTGTTTTGTACACGTTTTCTGATATGTTTTTTAATGCAAATTATGCATTATCTAATTAAATATTACTCTAAATTGCATACATTACCAGAACAGAAATCTGAATATTGGATAAAGCCAGGTTCAAAATTCTTGTTTCATTTTGTTGAAATGAAAAAAACTGCGAGACTGAGGAGGAGCTTCTTCCCCCAGGCCATCAGGCTCCTAAACTCAGTCTCATAACATCTACATAACATCATAACATCTACAGGACTCAATTTAATAAACTGTAAACACATCCATTATTCTCCATCATCCGCATTGCTGCTGTGTGTACATACCCGGTACAACCTATTTGCACATTCCTCTTGCACATCCGTGTTTAGATTAATATTTATTAATCCACAGTATACTGTATTGCACATTTTATCTCATTGCACATTTTACTCCTTATTTTATTGTATTATTTGTTCCTATTTTCATTTTTATTCTCACCTATATTTATATATATTCTCTTGTGTTATGTTTCAATGATTTTTTGTGTTGTTTTTTTTGCACTGTCCATTGAGCGGACCTGTCCTGACTTACATTTCACTACTGATTATACCCTGTATGATTATGCATGTGACGAATAATAAAGAACCTTGAAACATTAGAATTAAAGGGTTTAGGATTTTTTATATATATTTTTTTTATCAGTTTAATTCAATTTTAATCAGAAAATTATTGACAACATACATACAAATATATATATATATATATTTTTTTATAAAATGAGAAATAAATCAGGATATATGAACAAACCCCTCTGTAAAAACCTTCAGAATATAGATACGTTTGTTGTATGTAAGTGCTAAAACTAATTTTGAGAAAACAACAATATGTACGTATTGTAATTGAAAGCTACGGATGCAAATAGATAAACTAATAAAATAAACACTTATTTTAGATGAATAGTCAAATTAGAAGCAAAGTAGCCCAAAATCAACCCTAAATTTGAGGAATAATATTAAGATTGTTTAATATGATACTATTAAATTCATATGAATGATTAAAGTCACAAAATATTACATTTACATTAATTATAGTTAAATGTTACATCATTGAAATCATAAAATTCCTGAGTCCACTTAACTAAATTATCATAATAATATAATTTGACAAAGAATGTCAGCTTTCATGAACCTTAATTAAATTGTGTGCAAATAAAACAATGAAACGGCTGACCTGATCCCAGCAGGCCTGAAAAGAGCTCATTATGTAACTTTCCAGAAATAGACTTTTTAACGGAAATAATAAATGGCTGTTGAGACGCTGAGGAGGTTTTACATCATTGTTTTTGTAGCCCAGGGATATGAGGGCGTCCGTTTCTCGCCGTAAGGAAATCCTCGGGAAGGACGCTTCGCCTTCAAGACAGAAAGCTCCCCCTGCGTGTGACCACACCTAAAGGTCAACGCATGTCGAACCTCTTCCCAGACCGGACCTTCCGCATTTTTCCCCAGATCAGGCGGATTGTATTTAGTCATGTTTTCGGATTTTCCTCTCTAAGACTACATTCGGTGGCTAGTCAGGGAGATTCCTTCATGTTCCTAATCTAAACTATTTCATTGCTCCTGTTTGTTTGCACTGGTTTCACTTTCAGTGTTGCTTGGAAAGGGGACTTTTCTAGGCCTTTCAAACAGTTCAGAGCCAACCAAAAGACATGTGACTAACCGCTCTAGAGCCGCAGGAAAAGTGACGTCATGATTGGCTGATGGCAGCACCAGAACACGCACCAGAACACACACCGCTCCGAATCTTTCACTATCCTGAAGCATCATAGAGAGTAAACATGGAAAATGTCATGATTTAAGAGCCCTCCAAAAATCGATTATAATATATTATGTATTCTCAGCAGTTGCTTACTAGCCCAAGTAAAAAGTACATGTGATGTTTTGTTCAAAAGATTGGTGTCTAAGTTTTTCTCAGTTTATTCAGAAAGTATATTAACTTAATCAGAAGTGGCAGTAAAGACATTTATAATGTTGCAAAATATTTCAATATCACATAATTACTGTTTTTTTAAACTTTATATTCAATAAAAAAATCCTGAAAAAAATGTATCCACAAATATATAAAGCTATATTATAAAATAATATCTTAATGTGTTCTTTGATAAGCAAATCAGCATATTATAATTATTTCTGAAGGATCATGTGACACTGAAGACTGGAGTAATAATGCTGAAAAGTCAGGTTTGCATCACAGGAATAAATTACATTTTAAAATGTATTCAAATGAAAATAGTTATTTGAAATTGCAATAATATTTCACAATATTACTGTGTTTAGTGTATTTTTGATCAGATAAGTGCAGCCTCTGTAAGTAGAGCTGCAGCTAACGATTATAATTAATTTTTATTGTCGACTAATCTATCGATTATTTTTTCGATTAGTTGACTAATATATCAATTATTTTTCAATTTTCAGAAAAACAGTCTTAAGTATGGATAACTGCAGGCTCGCGCAATAGACGTGGCTAAAGGTGTGACGCGTCTGCACTAAATGCTAATCGACGTATTTTTATAATCGACGTAATCGTTGACGTCGACGAATCGCTGCAGCCCTATTTGAGAGCATAAAATATATATACAACACTATTTCATTGCTCCTGTTTGTTTGCACTGGTTTCACTTTCAGTGTTGCTTGGAAAGGGACTTTCTAGGCCTTTCAAACAGTTCAGAGCCAACCAAATGACATGTGACTAACCGCTCTAGAGCCGCAGGAAAAGTGACGTCATGATTGGCTGATGGCAGCACCAGAACACACACCAGAACACACACCGTTCAGAATCTTTCACTATCCTGAAGCATCATAGAGAGTAAACATGGAAAATGTCATGATTTAAGAGCCCTCCAAAAATCTATTATAATATATTATGTATTCTCAGCAGTTGCTTACTAGCCCAAGTAAAAAGTACATGTGATGTTTTGTTCAAAAGATTGGTGTCTAAGTTTTTCTCAGTTTATTCAGAAAGTATGCATTAACTTAATCAGAAGTGGCAGTAAAGACATTTATAATGTTGCAAAATATTTCAATATCACATAATCACTGTTTTTTTTTACTTTATGTTCATTAAAAGAATCCTGAAAAAATGTATCCACAAATATATAAAGCATATCTTAATGTGTTCTTTGATAACCAAATCAGCATATTAGAATGATTTCTGAAGGATCATGTGACACTGAAGACTGGAGTAATAATGCTGAAAATACAGCTTTGCATCACAGGAATAAATTACATTTTAAAATGTATTCAAATGAAAATTGTTATTTGAAATTGCAATAATATTTCACAATATTACTGTGTTTAGTGTATTTTTGATCAGATAAGTGCAGCCTTTGTAAGTAGAGCTGCAGCTAACGATTATAATGTATTTTTATTGTCGACTAATCTATAAATTATTTTTCAATTTTCAGAAAAACAGTCTTAAGTAGGGATAACTGCAGGCTCGCGCAATAGACGTGGCTAAAGGTGTGACGCTTCGATGCACTAAATGCTAATCGACGTATTTTTAGAATCGATGACGTCGACGAATCGCTGCAGCCCTATTTGAGAGCATAAAAGACTTATATATTTTTTAAATCATACCAACTCCAAACTTTTGAACAGTAGTGTACCCTATTTAGTCTTTGACTTGACCTAACTGAACGGGAAAAAAACTGTAAAAAGTGGATAAGATATTTTTAGTCCCAACACGAGTGCAGTTTGAAGAGACCTGAAGCGACTCCAACCTCAGTTGGTGGTCTGTTTCTCACGATTGATCTTGCCAAAGGCTGTTATTGGTTGTAGATGTGGTCAACAGTGCTGTCATGTGCGACATGTTATTTTTGTTGCTGTCTAAAAAAATTATAATTTTTCCTACTCAGTCATTTCCTGGACGTGTCAGTCATTCATCATGAGCAGAGGAGGTTAAAGCATAAGATAATATTTCGACTAATTCCTCAAAAAGTCTTCAATGTTTTTCTTAAGACTTGAAGAATGTACATTATGTAAATTGACCGCTGTTTTTCCAGGCCTCCTGCCCCTCACACAATACCCAGTCAAGTCTAGCAGAAAACACACTTTTGTGCTGGATAATTAACTACATACACATACAGATTTCCCACTAAATATTCAGTAAAATGGCTGACTGATTGTTAGTAAACTCTGTTTTTCTTTCATATGAGTATGAAGTCAATTACACTAGATCGTAGGATGATTTTTTATGTACATTTCATTTTTTCATATAAAATATATTTTAATAATATATAAAACGATTACAGTTATTTGAAAACATTTACATTTGGAAATGTTTGGAAAGGATTTTTAGAAAGATCATTTTTTTCAGTAATGACATTGATGTTTTATGATTACTCTGGGCTTATTCCCTCCAACCAGAATTAGGTTAACCTCAAAGCTCAGTTCTTTCCAACAGGAAGGCACATTTCCTTTGACCCTTATAATAAATGTCCAGTGGACCAAAGCCATTGACATTCACTGGAGCTCAAGTGCTGGAGCTCCAGCGCCTGCGCGGCGTCATATTGAGAGACGGTTGGATGGATTGGGGCCAGATTTTGGCTTGACATCTCAGGGGACATGGGGTTACCATGGGACATTGGGAGTGCCTGTGTTTACTGACGAGTACTAACAATCCAGTGAACTTCTGGTGTTTTGGAGCTGGTAGAGCACCCCTAGGACAGAGATGTTCAGGAAATGATGTGCTGAATACTGGAGGAAAGAATAAGAATTACTGAGCTTTAGAATGTTTTGCCATAATATAAACAAAAGATTATGGACAGATAAGGCTTAGACGTTTGATATATTGTTATTTTATGTGTAGATACAGCTTAAAGTTGTCTAATTAAAATGAATTGATGTCTGTTAATTTATGTGCCTGTCACAGCTGTTGGAATCTGCTATAGAAGAGACTCGTGTGAAACTCGGTCATACTGTCAGTGTTGTGACTCTGTGTCTCTTGGGGTCATGGTCCCTGGAGCAAACTGTACAGTTTCTGCTCAACTAAAACATGTTTCAAATATTCTGAGCATTACACATGCTTAAAGATGGGTGATATGACCGAAATCTTCTCAATATTATTACATTTTTCCTCATTGATTAACTTTTTCAACTGGAAATAAGTCATGTTATTTGTATGGGATTTGAATAGCCATGTGAAGCATGAATGCCTATTTGTAGATAATCTTGTGAATTCAGTGTGCAGGTTTTGTTTTACATGTACACATACCGCTGATTCTTTTGGAAACTAATGATGCTTAAAAAACATTTAGGCATTTGTCACTTTTTGTGTACTTTCTGACTCAAAGTACTTTTATTTAATTGAGATTTTCCACGTTTTCACAAAATATTTATATATGCATATAATAAAGTGATATTGTTATTGTGTGGTGTAGTTGTCAGCAATGTAATGAGTTTATTAAATCTGAAAGAACTTGGAAGTACAAAATGTAATTTAAACTCTGTATGTGCTTTAACTGTATATCCTAATGCAGTATGTTTGTTTAATAAACAAGCAAAAACAGATATTCAGCTGTAAGCAGATATATGTGAAAAAATTGTGCCAAGAAGGTTTAAAAATGCCTATATTGCATTTTTCTTAGGCCTTAGTTAAGATTTAAATGCTCTCTCATGATGAAACGGTTGTAATTATTTTCTTAATTAAGCCTGGTTTAGCTCAATATTGTCCTGCCTCTAGGCTCAGGGTGGTATAAAGTTAAAGGACACATTGATGCTCTTTTTCGGTCACAACACAAGCAGTGACTACAGCACACACCAGCAGAGATGATATAACAAGAAAACTCCTGTTTGTATTGTTATTTTAGCCATTTTATGTTACTCCTTCAACATATTTGAATATGCAAATTAAGTATATGAACATGAAATTACTGTAATGCACATTACTGGTCTTAAATACACAAATGATGTGCTTAAGAAATATGCCAATTTGTGTTTATGTAAATCTATATACATGTGAGTTTATTAAAACAAGGTATAAACCTCACAGATGTTTAATTAACAATTCAGGTTAAAATAAGTGTTTATTTATCTCAAAATGTATTAAATACTTTTAAATGCATTCATTTAAGTAGGCTCATGAAATTAGTTTAAAATAATAATACAGTTTATACGGTTTGTTTGTTATTACTTGGCTTGTTTTCTGTAAATTTGTTTGAAAAATATTGGGGAAAGTCCAAATTGTATGCCTCTCCATAAATGTGTTCATCATATTATACTGTAGTTGTCAAGCGGTTCAATACTGATAATAAATTGCTTTATTTTCCAGGATGGTTCCAGGCGTTGCAAGGAAAGGAAAAAGACGGTGTCGTTCAGTAGCATGCCAACAGAGAAGAAGATCAGCAGTGCAAGTGACTGTATTAATTCTATGGTGGACGGGTCTGAACTGAGGAAAGTACGCTCCAACTCCAGAGTCTACTACCGATATTTCCTCCTAGATGCCGACATGCAGTCTTTGCGATGGGAGCCATCGAAAAAGGAGTCAGACAAGGCCAAGATTGATGTAAAATCGATTAAAGAGGTGCGAACCGGTAAAAACACGGACACCTTTAGGACCAATGGAATTTCAGATCAGATTTCCGAGGATTGTGCGTTCTCTATAATCTATGGGGAGAACTATGAAACGCTTGATTTAGTGGCAAATTCGGCTGATGTAGCAATTATATGGGTGACTGGACTCAGGTACTTAATATCGTATGGAAAACACACACTTAACATGATTCAGAGCAGTCAGGACAACATGCGCGCGTCCTGGCTGGGCGACCTCTTCGACGAAGCGGATGTCATTAGCGGAAAATGCATTAGTCTTTGTTCAGCCTTACAGCTGATCAAAAAGTTAAGTCCTGGACTGAAAAATGTCAAGATAGAGCTGAAGTTCAAAGAGTTGCACAAAGCAAAAGATAAAATCGGTTCTGACGTGACCAAAGAGGAGTTCATCGAAGTCTTTCATGACCTTTGCACAAGACCAGAAATCTATTTTTTGTTGGTCCAGTTCTCAAGCAACAAAGAATTTCTTGACACCAAGGACTTGATGATCTTTTTGGAGGCAGAGCAGGGCATGGCCAAGTGAGCGAAGACATCAGTGTGGAAATTATTCAGAAGTATGAACCCTCGAAGGAGGGGCAACTCAAGGGATGGCTCTCCCTGGATGGTTTTACCAATTACCTCATGTCAGCAGACTGCCACATCTTTGATCCGGAACAAAAAATAGTATGCCAAGACATGAGTCAACCCCTTTCTCACTATTACATAAACTCTTCCCACAATACCTACCTGTGAGGACCAGTTCAGGGGTCGTGTTTGGAGAACCACTGTTCCTTGATGCAACAGAGGGTAATGTTTCAGCACCTGAAGAAAATACTTGGAGACAAAATTCACGTGGATCCGCCCAAACTTGAGGACAACTACCTTCCGTCCCCTTCGGGCCTAAAGGGAAAGATTCTTCTGAAAGGAAAGAAACTTGCGAGCAACTGCACCAGCTCTGAAGGGGAGGTGACAGATGAAGACGAGGGTGCGGAAATGTCTCAAAGGATGAACAACGAAGGTGGTGAGCAGCAGACGGTTGTTCAACCCAAAAAGTTCCTGCTCTCTAAGGATCTGTCGGACTTGGTAACCTTATGCAAGTCTGTTCGGTTTAAGGATTTCCTGATGGCTTTCCAGAACCAGAAGCACTGGGAGCTCTGCTCCTTCAATGAGGTCTTTGCCAGTCGGTGTGCCACTGACCACCCTGGCGAGTTCGTTAACTACAACAAGAAGTTTCTAGCGAGGGTTTACCCAAGTCCAATGCGAATTGATTCCAGCAACATGAACCCGCAGGACTTTTGGAAATGTGGCTGTCAAATAGTAGCAATGAACTATCAAACACCTGGTCTCATGATGGACCTCAACATCGGCTGGTTTAGACAAAACGGGAACTGTGGTTATGTTCTACGCCCAGCGATCATGAGGGAGGAGGTGTCTTATTTCAGTGCCAATACTAAAGACTCTGTTCCGGGAGTGTCTCCACAGCTC
This sequence comes from Gymnocypris eckloni scoliostomus, assembly GCA_027564155.1. NCBI lineage: Eukaryota > Metazoa > Chordata > Actinopteri > Cypriniformes > Cyprinidae > Gymnocypris > Gymnocypris eckloni. The sequence goes on along the minus strand of CM050434.1, from coordinate 25,592,828 downwards.
CTTCACATAAAGATCATTAGCGGACAAAATTTCCCCAAACCCAAGGGCTCAGGCACCAAAGGCGACGTGGTAGATCCCTACATTTACATTGAAATTCATGGCATCCCTGCGGATTGTGCTGAACAAAGGACTAAAACTGTCCATCAGAATGGCGACAACCCCATCTTTGACGAGAGTTTCGAGTTTCAGATTAATCTTCCGGAACTGGCAATGGTGCGCTTTGTTGTTTTGGATGACGATTACATTGGAGACGAGTTTATCGGTCAGTACACAATTCCGTTTGAATGCATTCAGCCAGGTTTCCGCCACATTCCCCTCCAGTCGCTGACGGGCGAAGTCCTTCCACATGCCTGGGTCTTCGTCCATGTGGCCATTACTAACCGTCGTGGTGGTGGCAAACCTCACAAAAGGGGGCTTTCGGTCCGTAAGAGTAAAAAGGGTCGGGAGTACGCCACTATGAGGATACTTCTCATCAAGGCTGTAGATGAAGTCTTTAAATCTGCTGCCCAGCCACTTCGGGAGGCCACTGATCTCAGAGAAAACATGCAGGTGAGATAACGCTTACCTCATTGAGAAACAAAAAGTTGTGTCATGATAAAGGCTCTGTTTGAATGCAAAGATGAAGGTGAATACTGTAAAATAATTCCTAGTTGATATTTAATTTAAAGCAGCATACCATAATTGTAAAAACAATAATATAACAATAAAAGAAATCTGAAAATCAGTTTTAATCAATTAAATTCTTGAATTAAAAATATTTTTATTAAAACATCTTACCAGTCACTGGTGTAATAAACAGTAAAAAAAATGTTGCATGTTATTCTTCTTACATGGAAGCCTGTTTCTGCCACAGAATAAAAATTGAATAGATATTTTTGTCTCACAATTCTAATTCAAGTTTACATCTCGCAATTCTGGCTTGTGATTCTAAAATCATAGTTCTGACCTTTTTTCTCAGGTTTGTGATATAAAGTCACAGTTGCAAGTAATAGTCAGAATTGCATGATATAAAGTCATTGTGAGAAAAAACCTCCAAAATATAAACTCAGAATTGTGAGTTTATATCACGCAATTCTGACAAAAAAAGTAAGTATCTATCAATATTGTATATAAAAAGTTGTAAATTTTTTTTATCCAATGGCAGAAAAGGAATTTCCATAGTATTATTTGTAGGGTAATTAGGGAAAATATAATGTCCTTTTTTAGATGATATATGACTTGGCATGTTTTGTAAGATTCACCCCATTCAGTATCTGCAAAGTTATGCTAATGTCTCAACTCGGCAAATGTTTAGTTTGCAGCTTGCCAAGATGGCTTGCCCAACTGTATTTCAGTGTGACAAAAGCCTTCTTTTAATAGCGTGAGAGTTTTCTCAAATGAAACTTCAGAAAGTTGACCCTGAGAAGGAAGCACTACTTACAGGACATGTCTCTTCACAAGGCCAGGATCATTTGAATTGAAATCTCTCTGACACTGATAAACAAAAAGTGCTGATTTTAATCGGCTGCAATACCTCAAAGCTGCACAACTTGTTTGACTGGCACAAAAAACACCTTGGAGATCGACTGCAGACTCTTTTTTTTTGCCATGAGAACTCAACCTATTCTCATATATAGGCTACAGGTAGAAGATCAGCCAAATTCCTTTTAATATTTGATGTGGAAAATGTTACATAACACAGGGTTAGTATGTCCTGAGGCATGTGTCGGTTATATCCCTTAAGAAGAGATTAGGTCGTCTCATGGATAAAAGGGGTTGGCACTACTATAACAAGAAAGCGCTGAGAAGATTTTGAAGTCAGGAAACTGTTTTTTCTTCTTCATAAGATTCTACTGCAGATGGGGTTCAATTTGTTTTTCGTTCATTGGTTTTTGGGCGGTTGCCTTCAGAGTGAACACAGTCTTGTCAGAACGACCTTGATTAATTCATAGTGATGATCAAAAGAATATTTCAGTGCATCTTCTTCATATTAATTCTTTGTGGGGCTGTAAAGCTAAAATAAATGATTTCTCAATATTTTTCACAATAAATAACATACGGGTAGTAAAATGTTTACGACCAATGGTAAATTAAGTATCGGCTCATTTAAAAGAACAGTCTGAATTGATTAACAGAAAGCATTCCATTTTCTTTTCTTTTTGTTTAGTTTTACAGTATATTGCCATCAAAAACATCATGAATATATTAATATAACTCACATCCCTAATGTTTCAGTTATTTACATTTAAAGGCTTAAAATCAGAGAACGGAGCAGTATACGTGGTCTCTTTGCTTTGGGTGTTTGCATTATTTCAGCATAAGCTATTCTATTCATAACATGCAATACATTACGGTTATTTTAATAATTCTGTTTGCATTGTATTGTTCCTGTGGAAACAATTCCAGGCTCTGAGGCTGTGACGCTTCAGTTGTTGTAGTGGGTTAAATATGTATGTTAAATATTGCTGTTGCTTGTGTTTTAAACTTCACAAGAAAATGACGTCTTCCTCCTATATTCAGAGCAGTGCTTTTGTAGAAGACTCGCTTACAAAAACCACTTCCTATCGCATTTCTTGTTCAGGGACTTTGACTATGGGGAAGTCGGCACATTGTTACCATACCACCTCCAACAATTAGGTCACCGGTTATGTTCAGAATAGCATGCTACTATAATGCTCTTGCTATTTCTGCTGCATGTTATGTACATGCATACACAGTATATTAGGTGTAGGATGCCGTATGCTTACAGTACATTATCCCATAATGCAATACGCTCAACATTTCCAGTGTACTGTAAGTGATTTTTTTTATTGTTGATTGGACTGCAAGAGGTGAAATGTGCAAAATACTGTATGTTTCTTCAGATTATAACTAGAAAGCATTTGCTGAATTAAACATGCAACCTGATAAGCTCATGTAACTTTAAGGTATCATTGTAGTTTAATGAAACATTGCAAACATTGTCTGATAATAATCAGCTCGCGTGCAAAAGAACACAGTGCCATGCTTCACTTTGAAGCACACAGCAGGTATAGATATTTATTACATTTTGCTTATATTTTGATTAATGCCCTACATTTGGTGGTAGATATTATCATAAACAAAACAACTTGTTCTGTGCTGCAAAACGTTCATGTGCACGCTCACTCTTTGACATACATGTCATCCACAGAATGCCATTGTGCCGTTTAAAGAGCTTTGCGGTCTGTCTGCGGTGGCCAACCTGAAGCAGTGTATACTAGCACTCTCCCCGCGCCTCGTCGGGCCGGACAGCAGCCCGGTTCTGCTGTTTAACCTCAAAGATCAGTACCCCACCATGGAGGCCCAGGGCCTGCTGCCTGAAGTCTTCAAGAAAGTGGTCACTGCTTATGAGACGGTGAGTGCATTTCTTTAAAAGAGGTCCTCCAAAAATGAAAATGTATGTGGTTATTAAGACCTATATGTGGTTGTTTGTTTTCACTGAAACAAAGAGAATATTACAAAGCTGTTTTTCATACAACAGACTCTATTCAGAGTGTTCAAGTCCCACAGAATAGATTTGTTTGACGGAAATGTATTATTCTGATCCATACACTGCAAAAAAAATCTTGTTTTCCAGGACAAACATCTAAACATTCTTATATGTTTACATTTAGATACTTGAGAAGCAGAATGAATTTCAGAAAACAAGACTTAATATCTATCAAAACTAAGTGAGTTTGTTAAAAAGAACAAATATCTTGTGCAAGAAAAAAATCCCTGAATTTTAGATTTTTTTAATTATAAATATTTACAAATATTTAAAACCTTTTTTTAAATGATGCTCTTCCTCAGTATTTTTTGTCTTGTTTTCCAGTACAAATAACTAAACATTCTTATGCAGTGTTTCCCACACATAGACTTTACCGCACAACACATCACGCGCAGATCGCGCGCACAGAATCATTCAGCGCGGAAATGTATTGTCAACTGTTCTGTGATTTCTCAGTAAAATAGCTTAGAAACTGAAAAGTTCAAGCATATATTTCTTAATAACTAAATCCCACAGCTTCACTACTAGAGAGACGCTGCCAGGTAGAATTAATTCACACGCAACCGCTCTCACTAATGCATTCATTCATATGAATGTAATCTTTACTGTACTACTTTATCTGTATCTGATTTAGAACGAGCAGGAATCTGTGAGAAATATAACGACACAAAGACTAAAGGACTCCTAATAATATAATAATCGACAATTATGATTTTTGCCATAATCGTGCAGCCCTAGTTTATGTTTAGATGCATTTACTTGAAGTGAAAGGACTTGCATCTTTCAGAAAAATATATAAATAAATCTGCGAATGAGAAGACAAGACTGACATTTTTTTTTTTTAAGATTATTTAAATAATGATTTTTTTTTCTAACCCCTTTGGCGGATACTTTGTTGTTTTAAGCATAAACTCACTTTATTTTGAAAAATAAATTATTCTTAAGAATTTTATGTAAACTGCACACTCATCTTATCTAGTTACTTATTAAAAACAAAATGAACATACTGCTTCACATTTTTAGTTTTGGGTATGGATGTGTGTAATTTACATTGTAGAACAAAACGTAAAAGTATTGTCAAGTTATGTTTACCACAGGCTTTATTTTATTCATAAATGGAAAAAACCCATTATAAAACCCCATAGGAAAATCTCGAAGGAACCCGAGGCAAATAACTCTTCCGGGTTTTATTTGTGGAAAATTAGATTGACAATGGCTTGTAAAAACATATTGTTGCTGAAATGTTTAATAATCAAACAAGTCCATGTCCATAATCTTTCCGGGAACTTCTGCAGGCACACATTCAGTTTGCATGATTTTATGTAGCCTGAAGTGAAGTAAAGTCCGTTCGGTGACTCAGATTTGATGAGTTGTGATGATGCAACCATGAATAAAGCAGGTCTGTATCCATGGCTCATGATAATGAGTCGCAACAGTTTTTGTTTTTGCTTGTTTGAATAATTCACCATCACAAATGTTAAATTCAAAGCCGTGTTTTGTAGTTTGATGAGCAGAAACAGAATGAAAATCTCAAAGCTCTCAATTCAGGAAGAACGCCTGAGTAGAGGAACACAACAGATCCATATGAGACTAAATTCCTTATATCAACATGTCTAAAACTGGCTTATTTATTATCGCATTGGTTTTGGTTTTGGAAAAGCATTGTTCCAAAAACAATTTATGAAAATCATTTTTTGTCTGATTCCGAAATCTAAAGAGCAAACTGTTTATTGTCCAATGACAAGCATATATGAATGAGCTGAGCGATATGCACATCCTTGAGGATCTTTGTTTGTGCATCAGTTGAACAAGGGGTTGCTGTTTTCCTCTTCCTGGTCCCGCTCTATAAATACCCACTATAGTGGTTTGTCTGCCACCAAGGCTGCTATTTCTCCAGCCATTAGTAATGTAATGACAGTGGGCATGTCAGCGATGAGACAGCTGCTGCAGCTGTGTGTGCATGAGGCCGTTACCCGCATCTCTGATACAGATACAACCAAAAAGCTGTGGTGTGGCCTAGTGATTAAAGATGCAGTCCTGGAAAACCAGGAAATATCAGGGGTTGGTATATGAATTTTCTGTAGTGCACCATTTTTTCTAGTTACACTCTTCTCTGAAACACAATTCCATTCTGAGGCATTTTGAAAGAAAGCTCTTCTGCTCACAAAGGCTGCATTTATTTGATGCAAAAATGCTTTTAAAACAGAAATGTGTGAAATATTATTGCAGTTTCTTTTTAAATATATTTTTTTAAATGAAATGTATTCCTATGATACAAAGCTGAATTTTCAGCACCATTACTCCAGTCACATGATCCTTCAGAAATCATTTTAATACGCTGATTTGAATATGAAGAAACATTTCTTATAATGAATGTTGAAAACGTTTGTGTCCTGTTTGTGAAAACTGCGACACATTTAATATATGGTTTAATAGATGGTTTAAAAAAACAGCATTTATTTGAAATAAAAACCTTTTAGTAACATTGTATAATAAATGTTTTTAAATGAATAGAAGTGCGATATGATATCACACTCGTAGACCTGCGATATGGCTGTATATCGCACGGCTGTGTTTCGGCCATAAGTAATCACAGCCGTGCGATATACATTCATATCGCACGCCTACGAGTGTGATATTGCGTTTATACAACAGTTCGACGACACGAGTGTGTAAATACAAACAACGAAGTGTCTTTTAAAAGCCCTCTTTTGTGCAGAACTACTTCCGTCTGTCACAGATTGGAGAGAGAGATGGACTGAGCGACTGTGATTACCTGCATCTGATACAGCATCTCCTACAGACAATAAAACATAACCCTTAGGGTTCTTTCACACTAGCACTTTTGGTGCGCACCCGGGTTCGATTGACGTCAGAGTTCGATTCCATCTTTAATGGCTGAACAATGTAACTAAAATCACAATCACGAACATGCACCATGCCTCGGTATTAAACACTATTATTATTTATATAAAATATTATTATTTACTGAATAATCATATTTACCATAATAACAACAATGAATGAATGAATGAATGATGCATTTATATAGCCAACAATAACAGTCATCATAAAAGTTGCTTGGCAATTCAGCCAACCATACAAAGACAGCACGATATACAGCATTGAATAAACATGATAATATTTTTCCAAAACGATTTACTCTGGAACAAATAATAGTTTAATGAGACCAAAGGCTGGCCGTTAGATTTACCCAACACTGATGATATCTCGTGTTTAACCACTATAGAGACGTCAGAGTCAGCGGTAAGTTCTAGAAGATCTGGCCGTGGTCAGGCACTCTCTGCGGGTGTAATGAGCTCTGAATGGTCTCTGAAAACATCGAAGCACATTTTGAAATAGACCTTATCTTTATTATTAAAGATATAATGTATACTTATTATAAAAAATTTTTTTTACCGGTATTGAATATACCAGATGTCCTGTGTTGGCTCTTAGGCTCTTGTCAATGAATGTGTTGTAATGATTTTGCAGTGAATTGATTTTTGGATGATTTGAATGAAGAGCTAGTTTGATTAGATTCATTCAAGTTGATTAAAATGCATTCATGAACTTTCACCAGTGTGGCTTTGATCATAATCCTTAGCCTTAAGTTACTTCAAATGAGTTTGCTACTATAATGTGTGTACTGTAAGTAGTGTCACCTAACTGGATTTGTGCATTTTCTGTAGAGAATGTGAGCGGTATTTGCCTGTGCATGCCCAAATCTGGTTCTTTCAGCAATTGTTTTGGTTGCAGATGAAGGCAATGTCTACATGGATGTCAGAGTAGAAAGGTGTGAAGAAATAGTTTTGACGCCTGAGTACTGTTAGCTTTCCTGTCTGCATCTGTCAGGTCTGGGCAACCTTCGGCACGTGGCGAGGCAATCAGAAAGTGTGTGCTCTGACCCGACTTCCTGGACAGTTACCACAGCCTCGTCATTGATCTCTGTGAAAGGTTTCTGAGCACGAGCCATCAGAGAAAGCCGCTAAAGGAGCTGTTCTGCTCTTTGTTGGCATAGAAAGATAATCTGGCCCGGACAAGTGACCCTGCCATGCTTTTGGCCACTAAAGGGATGTATGATTCAATTAGACTGACCTGCTGTACATACCTGTGCTGATAACAGTGCATTAAATTAGAGTTTCAGCTAATCCTTTGTTTCTACATCACAAGAGCCTGTAATTGCTCAAGACGACGAAGTCAGCTGACTTATTATTATAGAAGCAATGGCACAAACGGGTTGCGAAATTCATCCTTTTGCAACTCGTTTTCCAGAAACATATTTGTGACCCTGGACCACAAAACCAGTCATAAGAGTTGATTATCTGAAACTAAGATTTATACATTATCTGAAAGCTGAATAAATAATCTTTCCACTGGTGTTTGGTTTGTTAGGATGGGACAATATTGGGCTGAGATAAAACTCATTGAAAATCCAAATATTGAGAAAATCACCTTAAATTTGTCCAAATGAAGTCCTTAGCAATGCATATTAGTGAAATTACTAATCAAACATTAAGTTTTGATATATTTATGGTTGGAAATTTACTAAATATCTTCATGGAACATGGATCTTCATTTAATATCCTAATGAGTTTTGGCATAAAATAAAAATGGATAATTATGACCCATACAATGTATTGTTGGTTATTGCTACAAATATACCCGTGCTACTTATGACTGCTTTAGTGCTTGATAATTACATTTCTTTACTTTAAAGTAAGCATAAAAACAAAAACAAAACCTTTTATTCAGCAATATAAAAAATAAAAAAGCTTTTTATTAATCAAATAAAAACGTATGATGTTGTCCACAAAAATATGAAGCAGCACAACTGTTTTTAACATTGATGATAGTTAGAAATCTTTCTTGAGCAGCAGATCAGCATATTAAAAATGATTTCTGAGGAATCATGTGACACTGAAGACTGGATTAATGATGCTGAAAATTCAACTTTGCATTTTAAAATATATTCTAATTGAAATAAAAAACAGCTAATCAATTATTATTTTAAATTGCAATAATATTTCACATTATTACTGTTTATAATGTATGTGTGATCAAATAAATGCAGCCTTGGAGAGAGAGCATATGAGACTTAAGAAAAACTAATCTTATGAACCCCAAATCAGCCATGTTCTTCATGAATCATAAAATATTAATTGTGGTATTTATGTATTTGCTTTGAAATGATTCAAATGAAGGCTGTGTTTTATTTATTTAATCAAGCATCATTTCTACAAAACAGCCGTTGTTACAAAATAGATTCAACGTGTTAAATACAGGAAGTTTCATCAACTAAAGCATGACTTCAGATTTCCCACCCTGTTATGTTATGTTTTGTAATTGTAAACTCTTCCCAGAGGTCTTTGTTTTTATGATACGGCCAGCATTTCAAGAGTCTAAAGGTCAGAAGGAGCATATGCACAATCTGCATGAATGAACTTAAACAGAGGCTTGAGACTGAGATGAACTATGCTGTAAATCATAACACAACTCATTTACATATAGACTTATTAAATATACAGTAGCGAAAATGTTAATTAGCATTATTAAAATGGTGTTTATGTTTAAGGGTCAGAGAGAGAGTACAGAATAAACATGAAAAACATGTAGGAAAGCTAGACTTGCCTTATAAGTGAACTTCAGCAAGGCAGCATGTTAAGATGAGTTTGAACTGACTCTTCTGATGCGGTTGGTGTTGTGGTGCTGCAGGATCTGTAGCCGCTGGCCTGTGCGGAGACGTCTGTCTGGATTAGTTTTAGTGTGTCTGAATGGTCTGTCATAATTAATTGTGGGAATCTGCTCACCTCATTAGAAGGGTGTGGGTCCACGTTCAATAAAAGAGCATATCTGTTACACAATCTGCCCCACTTTCTGTCCTGCCTTGACTTTCCTCACTAGACGAGCTGTTCACAACCAATTCAGTGACCACGTACTTCCTGTTGTGCATTGTAGCAACTAAACTAAAGGTTAAAAAATAGACCCCCCCCAATCAGGCTCCATCAGGCCATTTTGTTTTATAAAAATAGTGTGTATTTTTTGTAAGACAATTGTATAACTTAAAAATTATGAACATATATAATTTCAAATTAGGTTATTAATTATGTGAATAATTTACTGTAAAATGAATAACTCTATACAGGACCCATATTCAGGCTTAAATTCATAAACTTAACTTAGCTTCTTGCCTTTAGTACAAAAGTGCCATAGGATATGACATTATTTTACTTTTATTTGTTTATTCAATTCTAATTATTTTATTTAGTTTAATTTTAATTTTGTTTTTTTGGGGGGGCTGATTGCAATGTATTTGTTTCCTCTATGATATGACCTCTGATATAATTTTCAATAATATCTAAATTAAACGGCTACTGTATGACCCATATTCAGGCACAAATTCATAAACATAACATGCCTTCCTACCATTTATACAAAAGTAGTTCAGGATAATGTATATTGCTGTATATTTATTATTTTATTTTATTTTGTATTTTATTTTTCATTGTTCAGGTAAATTACTGTATTTGTTTTATATGACTTATATATTTTTTATAATATCTATAATTATACACCTACTAGCCTATATGACCCATATTCAGACATAAATTATAAACATGAACCGTCTTCTCATCATTTAGAAAGGAGAAAATAATACTTGCCTACTTATTTATTTTATTGCTGCTTTTTTAACTTTATTATTCTGTTGACTGCACTGTAAACCCGGATAAGTAGAATTTACTTAAAAAAACCCAGGTAACCCGTTGCCTTAAAATTTTTAAGTAATGAAGCATTAGTTGAATAAGTGAGGTGAACTACGTTCAATGTACTTAAGCCCATAATGGAATGGAATAGAACATTTAAGTTGAATGTACTTATAACCGAGTTACAGTAACTGAAGATACTTAGTTTAAACAATCTTTCCCACCCATTTATTTAACTCAGCTTGTTAAGTAAGCATTACTCCATAACTAATTTAACTAAGTTGTATATTCTAACTGACCCAACAACTTTTGTTCCTGAAACTCAAAATATCTTTCAATTAATAGAGCCATGTAAAATACATACATACAACTGCAACATTACACAACATCCAATTGTATTTTTATTGAACATGTCCTTTTAGCAACAACAAAAGAAACAAAGTCATGGCCTAATAGGGTTCTAGTGTGTAGTTTCCTCAGTGATGGTAAGAAAAGAAAAAAAAATATCTTCCTCTTTACTGCCAATCATTACAATATTGTACTGCACCTCTTCAAATTTGGTTGACAAACTGCAAAACTCAGCCCTGTTGCTCAGACAAACTGCAAAACTCAGCCCTGTTGCTCAGACAAACTGCAAAACTCAGCCCTGTTGCTCAGACAAACTGCAAAACTCAGCCCTGTTGCTCAGACAAACTGCAAAACTCAGCCCTGTTGCTCAGACAAACTGCAAAACTCAGGGGTTGCATGGGTTACGTCAATGCCGTGTCATGCCATCCCACCTTGTGCCGTCCACGAGCTTCTACATTTCAAAATAAAAGCTTCACAGAGCTTCTACTTTTCAAAGTAAAAGCTCAGGTCTGGAATAAAATACTTTTTGTTAAAAAAATCTCTCTATAATATAAATGCAGATTATCATGCTAATGAATAAAATACTTAAAGCTAATGCTTTAAATATTTGGTGTTTTTTTACTAAAAAGTAAGATACATGCAGACTATCATGCTGAAGAATAAAATACTTTAAAAATATATGTCCGTCTATAAAATAAATGCAGACTAAATTTTAAATGAGGTTTGATCAAATGTATGTTAACATCAGGGACACAACAATAACGTCCAGAAATCACGAACTTACCAGTGACTCCATCTGGAAAATAATTTGCGATTTAGATTTTTGTTTTGACCCTCTGAACTTACCGTTGGACAGGCAAAACTTGATGATATTAAGTTGTTTTAGCTCAAACACATAATTACAATAAGATAGGCCATTAAAAAGTACAGTTTACTCAGAATTCATAATTAATGTAAAGAAAGGACACATGTTTAAGTAATACAAACTCAGTTTGTTTGAGTAGACACTACTGATTGGACTTAAAAACTCAATTACAATAAGAAAGGACAAGAAAAAGTTCAGCTTAATCAGAATTAACAAGTAATGTCAATAAATTAGACACATTTAAGTAATATGTACTCAATCTCTTTGAGTTGAATCAAAATCTGGGTTTACAGTGTGGAATGTATTTGTTTTGTTTCGTTTAACCTTTGGCACAAATTCATGAACATGACATGTCTTCCTGCGATATATAGGACAGAATTGTTATTTTATTACTACCTATTGATTGTAGGCTATTATTTTTTAAATTTAGCTTTTTTCTTTTATTTTCTGTGTGACTGGAATGTATTTGTGACATTTCTTATGACCTCTGAATGTACGCGAGCGAGTATCTGCAGGGTACAGGCCACTGTGACACACTACAAATGAGCTGTCCTCCGAGTGTTACAGTGACCGGCCGCACAGATGCTCATTACCTGTCCCTTTCTCCCGTGTTCACAGATGATCCAGACCAGCCAAACACTGCTGGAGAACTCCGACAGCGTGTACGAGCGAATACTGCAAGTCCAGAAAGCAGGTAAGAATGAAAAAGCGTACGAGAGAACGAAAGCAAAGACACAAAGGTGAGCGAGAGAAAGAGAAAGACACGGTGTTCCACAAGGGACGGGTGTTTCTTGGAACACAGCCGATCGACGCGGCCCTTCGATCGCAGCTCCCTCTGAAATAGAAAGAAAACACAAGTGTTCATACTAAAAAAGCTCAAAGAGAAAGAACCAATTATGCCACGCTGTGTTATATAAGGCTCATTGTGCATTTCTCTTCACCTGTGTGATGTCCTGCTTTTCAAACACCGTTCAAGTAGGGTTTTTTGACTCTCAATAGTGTCATTCGCTCTCTGTTCTCTAATTAACAGGGCTAAAAGGGTAAACCTCTATGGGTTATCAAAGCCATGCAATCAATGTGATGCCAACAGCTGCATGATGCAATCGCCGTAGATCGGCCTCAGTTGCATTCACTCTGAAATGAAAGAGAAAAGCCGAATGCAGGAGAAAGGTGGTGTTTTATAAGCGTTTTAAGGTGCATCTGTGGCCTTTTGAAATTGCATTGATAGTTTTTTTTGAAGTGCACAATGTAGCTTCACTTCTGATCTCACAAATTAAAAAATATTAAATATAGCCAGGCAAATGATGCTATTTCAAGTTTAGCTTTTTTATTAGTGAAGAAATGTGCATCATACCTGCTGTGATTCTCATTTCCTCATTTTCCCGTTGCTTTTCATCTGATTACGTCTTATTGCGTTCATAAAACCTTGCAGAGTGGAAACTCTGAGAATCATTAGTCACATGCATCTTGGTTGTGTTGCTGGGAGACAGAGATTGACAGGTGATCGATGCGGGAGGCTGGCAGTGTTTCATTGATCGCAGCTGATGGAATCTTAGAACAGGAAGCTGTTAGAGTTCATTAGATGTTCTCTCGATGAACAATTATCAGAGCCGCACCCAAACGCACACGCTACCGTTCTCTTTTGTCAAGCCAACACTAAATCAATAAGCTTGCCGATTGCTTCAATACCGCATGTGTCATTTTCTGTCCTGTTTGGTTTTAATAATGGTCAAATAAATCTTGATGCACAGCGGTTATTAATGCTTGTTAAAGCAACTTACACAATTACTGTTGCTCATATTTAGGAGTTTATTAAAATCCTTAAGGTGGCAATTCATCCAGAAAGGGAACATTTGCTGTTAATTTACTCAACCTCAGGTCATCACAAATGTAGGTGTTTTTTTACCTGATACTGTGGTCCTTTGTGAGTTCATAAAATGCAAGCCAGAAAAAAAAATGCCAGCCTTAAAAAAAGCACATCAAGAAACATACATTTTAAACCAGTGGCTCCTGATGATACATTGAGGTCTTATGAAGTGAAACGATCAGTCTGGGTAAGAAACTGAACATTATTTGCAACATTATTACCATATTTATCACTTTTTTTGTGAACTAGTTGAGCCAGTTCACCAATCATACTGAAATGTCTGAAACCGTTTTGCTTGAGCAGCACAGACATGTCCCTATATCCAGCAACTACCAAACTGTCCTTAGCAATAATTTTGATCAAACAATTAAATATATGTATGTTTTTGTAATTTTGGACTCATCTGAAACATCATACCATTGATATTACCCAAGAAGTTCAAGTAAATACGTTAGAAAACCACACATATTTAATACATTGGTGGAGTATTTGGGTAGTCACACACTGGAGGAGAAGCACAGCTGCGTTAAGAACAACTCACAGGTATCACACCCAGTTCAAGACAGCAGTCCACAACCGTTAATATAGAAGTTCACTTCAGGAATGAACTAAGTTGCATCGATGAGTTTAAAGTATGCTGTTTGTTTGACAAAACCGAGCAAACAGAAAGAGTATATATGGCTCTCTATATAAACCATATCGACTGAAAGACAAGGGTTGTGCTGAAAGATACACAATCTTCCAGTCTAGGATAAAGTCATTATGAACATTAACAATAATTTGGGACAAATATAATGAGATTTTATGGAAAACCATGAGTGGCACTCTTTGGTGCGACAGGATTTGAAACGGCTCCGTGAGTCGCCACGGACAGTCTTTAACTTGAACTTAAGGTTGTTTAGCTGAATGTACAAAGCAAACTGTTAGCTGAAATATCCTCAAAATAAAAAACAACGCTGAAATAAGAGCGTGCGGTTTATCTGTCAATCAGATGCATGTGAAAGTTGTGTTTGTTACTACAGCAACAGCAGAGTATTCTTTCAGAATCATCCTGGGTCCAATTAGATTAATATAAAAAAACATAAGCCCTTGGCCACAGGTGTTAATTTTGTGTTCCTTGATATGCTTTTTTATTCTCAAAAACATACAGCTGCTGACTTACATTTTCTGAAGAAAGTGTGAGTGTTGCTAGAGTGTGGGTGGTTGCCAAGGCATGGTTATGTTTGCTAAGGTGTTCTGAGATGTAGTTAACATGTAAATATCAGCATTAAATTACCTTAGAACATCAACCACTATAAACACGCTGCGTAAAAATGCACAAAGAACCGCTCGGAACACCTTAGCAACCGTACACCACACTCTTGCTTTTTTCAGAAAATGTGAAGACGTCGTTCATCATCAAACTATCACTCAGCCGCTTCAATCTTGGATTTCTTCTGCTTAACACTGTCATTTTCCACCACTTTTAATGCAGTTTTATATCCTGCGTCAGAAGTGAGACAAACCACAAAGCTTTTATTGATTTCCAGAGTCTGTGGCCACATCAAATATTCATCCTCTTTTGTCCCAGCAAGAGCGCATAGAGAACGTCTTTGTCTGATCTGCAGTAAACACTGTAAATCAATCTCTGTGGTTTCTTGCTTCTCTTAAGAGGCCCATCTCTGCCTGGTGCACTTCAGAGTCCTGCATGAACACATTAGTTAATGTGGATGAACAGCAGCTTTACTTCTCTTGAGGTGTGGCAGAGATGGACTGATGGAGCTGTATGAGAAGCTCGAGAATAGGAAAAGTAGGTCAATACTTGCCCGTTCCCATGTGGAATCCAATGGAAAACTCCGGCATCGACAGCCCTGAATAATCAAAACTGGTCACTGCAAAAGACCGAGCAGGTATTGATCTACAGGCAGACTAAATAACATGCTGCCTTTTGAGTAAAGCAGTGTCGGCCAGTGCTCCAAGCATCTAAGAGACCTGTCGAGGATATACGTTTGTTATAAATATTTGAACATTTGTGAAGGAAGCATCACCCTGACGCCAGCGGGAGCTGGTTGCTTGTAAAGAGGCTGTGCTTATGTGCTTTGGATTTGATATACTAGTAAAGCAAATGCAGAGCTTGCATGCAGAGCAAGATAAAACTAATATTAACTAAGACAAATTAATTTAAACTAATAAAATCCCTTCAGCAGTGTTGAAAAAATATTTTTCTGTAATTAAAATAGATTAAACATATAATAGATTAAAAACTTGAATTAAACAAAAACATACATGAAAATTTGAAAGTTTCCATGACCGCTAACTGAAATAAAATGTCAAAATATATATATAGAAATATAAAATATATATATACAAAAACTAATGAAAATGACAGAATCATAGGACAAAATAAAAATATTTAAATAAAATGAAAACTAAAAATATAAATATTTCTAAACTAATAATATATATATAGAAATACCACTGCATCTAAGCCATTGCATGCAAAAATGCACAAAAAAATTACAATATATAAAAATCTATTGTTTTAGATGGACACAAGTCAGTTTTCATGCTGTACAAAGCATAATATTGTTTAGTATGTACTCATTTAACTATGTCTTGCAAGCTATATACACTCACTGGCCACTTCATTAGGTACAGCTTGCTTCAGAACTGCTTTAATTCTTCATGGCATAGATTCAACAAGGTGTCGTCTGCACATCCATGATGTGAATCTCGCCCACCACATCCCAAAGGTGCTCTATTGGATTGAGATCTGGTGACTGTGGAGGTCATTTGAGTAAAGTGAACTCATTGTCATGTTCAAGAAACCAGTCTGAGATGATTTGATCTTTGTGACATGATGCATTATCCTGCTGGAAGTACATCAGAAGATGGTACACTGTAGTCATAAAGGGATGAACATGGTCAGAAACAATACTCAGGCAGACTGTGGTGTTTAAACGATGCTCAATTGGTACTAAGAGACCCAAAGTGTGCCAAGAAAGTATCCCCCCCACACCATTACACCACCACCACCAGCCTGAACCGTTGAGACGAGGCAGGATGGATCCATGCTTTCATGTTCTTTACGCCAAATTCTGACCCATCTGAATGTCGCAGCAGAAATCGAGACTCATCAGACCAGGCAACGGTTTTCCAATCTTCTATTGTCCAATTTTGGTGAGTCTGTGTGAATTGTATCCTCCGTGTGCTGTTCTTATCTGACAGGAGCGGCACCCGGTGTGGTCTTCTGCTGCTGGAGCCCATCTGCTTCGGGGTTCGATGTGTTGTGTGTTCAGAGATGGTATTCTGCATATCTTGGTTGTAACGAGTGGTTATTTGAGTTACTGTTGTCTTTCTATCATCTCTAACCAGTCTGTCCATTCTCCTCTGACCTCTGACATCAACAATACATTTTCATCCACACAACTGCCGCTCACTGGATATTTTCTCTTTTTCAGACCGTTCTCTGTAAACCCTAAAGATGGTTGTGTGTGAAAATCCCAATAAGATCAGCAGTTTCTGAAATACTCAGATCAGTCCGTCTGCACCAACAACCATTCCACGTTCAAAGACACTTAAATCCTCTTTCTTCCCCATTCTGATGCTCGGTTTAAACTTCAGCAAGTCGTCTTCACCACATCTAGATGCATTGAGTTGCTGCCATGTAATTGGCTGATTAGCAATTTGTGTTACCAAGCAATTGAACAGGTGTACCTAATAAAGTGGTCGGTGAGTGTATGTGTATACATATACATATACACACACACATACACACACATACACATACACATACAGTTTGTAACCATGGAAATAAGTTTCCACAAAAATAATGGAAAATTGAATGCATTTTTAATTTGTTGATTTTTTTTAATTATTTTTTAAGTTAGATGGAGCACAGCAGACTAGAACAGAATGCAGGGGCTTGAGAGGGTCTCAAATTGACATTACATAATAAACACATGACCCTGTGTGCGGAACTGAAAATACAGGGTCAAAGCAGCTGACAAAAACAGAGGTGCACGCTTGTTATGATAATTATGATAATCTGCAGGACGAGCGGAGAGCGCTTTTCTGAGTGTTCTTTAATTGAGTTGGCCAGTGAGTATTCACATACTATGACAAAACGTGATGCTTTATGTGTTGAATTTGCTTTTTTTTTTTTTTTTTTAAGGATGCAAGGTACTGAAAATAAAAACACGGAAATAAGCAATAGATAAATAACTATTATAGATAAACAACAGTACTGTAAACAATACAACTATTTCCACTACAAACCAGTGTGTTTGATTACAACAATACATTTAATAATTTGATAAATATCAGTTTGCAATATAAAGGAGCATAACAGACTGTTTATGTACATCTAAAATAACTGGAAATGAAAAACACCAGAGGTCTCACACATTGAAATTATAAATGTCAATGTGGATACAGTATGTAGGCTACATCAACGGCAATCATTTTTAAAGAAATAGTTCATCCAAAAATAAAAACTTGCTGATCATTTACTCACCCTCAGGTCATCCAGATGTAGATGAGTTTGTTTCATCTTTAGATTTGAAGAAAGCATTCCATCCCTTGCTCACAAATGGATCCTCTGGAGTGAATGGGTGCCGTCAGAATGAGAGTACAAACAGCTGATAAAAACATTACAAGTAATCCACATGACTCCAGTCCATCAATTAACATCTTGTGAAGGGAAACGCTGCATGTTTGTAAGAAACTAATCAATGTTTTTAACTTCAAACCATTGCTTCTTTTTAAAATACCAGTCCATAATCCAAAATATTGCTTTCTCCAGTGAAAAAGTCATCTCACCTGAATTAAGAGAGTAATCTACATAGATCAACCACCATTTACAAGCAAAAACTGTTCTAGATTTGTTGGTGTGAGAGACAACTGGAGATTTTTTTTCAGGTAAGGAAGAGTTATGGATTATGAGCTTGCGTTTTAGCCAGAAGCAACTGTTTAAAGTTGAAATGCCTAAATGATTTTTCACTTCACAAGATGTTAATTGATGGACTGGAGTGGTGTAAATTGCCTGTGAAATTTTGTGATGTTTTTACATTAATATTCACTGCAGAAGATCCATTGGTGAACAAGAACATTTCTCCAAATCTGTTCTGAGAAAGCAACAAACACATCTTGGATGGCCTAAGGTTGAACTATTATTTTAATCTGTTCATTTAAAGGTCTATTAGCGCATCCAAAAGGCAAGTTTAGGTTGCCAGCATGCTGCATTACAGTCACTCGTTACTGCGCCTGACAGGCGGCGCATGAGGCATAGCAGTGTGCCAGACTACAGGCATTTCTGTAAAACGAATTCATTTAAAGCACATAAAAGGCTATGAAGTGATGCGCAAGTGTCCTAGAAGCACGCTGCCGCCCTCACACAGCGTTCTTTCATGCTGTCTGCGCAGTGTCACAGAGCTGGCATCCACAGAGACGCCGCTAGTGTGGAATGACAGCCCGGGTTTTCCCACTCTTTCTACAGTATGTTGCTAGGCAACCCCTGCCACGAAGAGCCGTCGGAGTGCCATTGGCCGCCTTCCTCGGCTCGATCATGCATCATTAACCCGACAGCACCTCTCCTTGCTTACCGCCCGTCAAATCCGAGGGGCTCGTATACACGAGAGCCCACCACCACTGAGGTTAACAGAGTGTGAAAGTAACGGTAGGAATGAATACAAATCATCTTGAAATATGCTCGTGGTAATAGCTTCCCCCTCTTGAGCATTATTGCTCTATTTGTACGAAGTCAAACACTGTCTGCCCAGGCTTGTGTGCCGTGCCGCCTCATTGGCCAGCGATCTGCATCTAGAGACCGTCGTGTAAGCCGTGATCTGCTTTCAGAGAGGGTTTACAGCTGTGGGAGAGTTTGCACACCTAGATGTCATTGCTGAACATGAGACGGAGTGCAACAGATGCACGGTTCTAGGCAGATTAACTCTCACGTGCTGATGCTAATGTACAGAAAGACAGAAACAGCGCAGGGTTTGATGGACGTTCCCATTGCCAGTCATTCAGGGGTTTAGGAGTGACCGTATTTGTCCTAATTCCTCTTCATTCCCTAACTGTGCTTTGCCGAGTTGCTGATCACCAAATATGCAAGTTGATGAATGTAAATATCCGGCCATTTGCAGTATTCTATGCTGAATTCCTACTATTGTTCTTTGAATTTTTTCCCTTACAAATATGATTGTTTTCCAAACTGCTTTTTGCGGTTTAGTTTAGTGTTTTTAAACACAAAAGTTCCATTGTAAACACATCCAAAAAAGACCAAATGGCCATAAAAAGAAGCATAATAAATGTCAGTCTGTTCCTCACAAACTGTTAAGTATGATTTATAGTTGTATACTATTAAATAAGTATGAATTGGTTTATATATTATATTTTATTTAAACATTTTAGTCTATATATTTATAAGTTAGTATTTATAGTTTGTTATATTATGGTTTTGCATACAGATTTTGTTTTAAATCAGGTTTAAATTTGATATATTCAGTTTTCATTTTAATTAAATTTGTATTGGTTTAATGTTCTTTTAACCTTTTTATTAGCTTTTGTATAATGCATTTAACATAACCTTTTCAATTCCTTGTTCCTCACACAAATAGTATTATTTATATATACTAGGGATGTGCATCTAAGTAGCTGAGGGCGATACGATACGCATTGTGATGCATAGCCAACGATATGATACATTAAAGATACATATGAAGCAACTACCGATGTGATGCAATATGATTCACACCTACCATGCAGTGCAATCTGATTTCAATGTGATTCAATGCAATATGATGCTATGCAATTCAATATTGTACATATAGATAGTTAGCATTTATTCCTTTCGTTCAGACAGACAGCAAATCATAAACTAACTGAAGTGCATTCTCACTTCTAATGCCTCGGTCTCCGTAGAGTTGTGATACGCCATATTCACGTAGCAGCTGTAGTGAATGGAGAATGTGCTTGAGAAACCGTTTCGAGAGACGAAATCATCCTACTTCGAAGTAATAAAAGTATAGCGCATCTACTAATAACTATATATAAATAAACCGGTTTTAACCGATGACAATATGTAAGAAACAATGCATCGCGATACAAATGGCAACTCGTATACCATGCACACTTTTTTAAATCGATGCATCACATCCTTAACTTTTATGCTGATGCACTGATGCAAATCTGTGAACCATCTCTAACATATGCAATTACAGTATTTTTATATTTTAAAATATAAAATAAATTAAAATATTTTAATTCTAATTACATTTTTGTTAGTTTTGTTATGTGCTTAACATGTTTTTGTATAAGTTTTAATATATATTTTTTTATAATTTTAAGTTTCAGTCTGTTTGTCACACACAGTGTTATTTTAGTACTATTTGTGATTTACCGTTTTTATTAATACTTTGAATGAGCTTCTATTTTTTGATTTTCAGTTTTATTATACATTTTAATTTAATGTATAGCAATTTTATTTATTTATATTTGTTTGTATTTAGTTTAATACAAAAAACTGATTTATACTTTAGTTTTTTTTAGAGTTTCAAATTAAACTAAATGGAAATTTTGGAAAATGCTGTCATGGTAACTAGCTGAAAATAGTTTAAGTTTTCACTCTAATATTTATTTTATTTAATTTAATTTCAGCTTTATTTCAAAAATGTTTTTAATATATTTTAGTTTTAGTAAATGATAATAAACCTGCACTCAAAACAATGACTTCATAATATAGTCATATGGACTTTTATGTTTTATGCTATTTTTATATTCAAACACAACAAGCCTGCTCATTGTAGATTTGTTTCCTGGCAGCTGAGTCCTGGAAGTGGCATTGAATCCAGCCAGTCAGACTGAAACGTTGCATTTTCACCCATATCTTGTCATATTTGTGTGCAACATGAATCATATAGGTGGCATTTATTTTGAAGATGCAGCACAGTGAAAAGAGAGGTTTCCTCTCCTCAGTGGCCGTTCTTCAGATCAGTGCGAACGAAAGAAAGACAGACAGAAACAGAACGGTGCGGTTCTTTGGTGACAAGTCTCTTCTGTGTTCTTTGCCTTGATGCTAATGCAGTCTGAGAGGATTCGTGTCCGTCTGTCTGCTGCGCCCACGCTCGCATCTTCTCGTCTCTGCTTCCTCCCTTCTTTCTTTTCTTCCTCTCGTTCTCTTTCTATTTTAAATGTGTATTAGCCGCCTGTTTTCTGATCATGTCACAAGTGTTTATCGTCCTCGTTTGTGCCGCGCAGCTCAAGAAGAACTTGACACTCGCAATGTACTGCAACAAGCGGCCAGTCTGGACGATAAAAACGGCAAACAGAGAGAGATGGATCTGCTGTGTGTGACACAATAAACCCTGTCCTCGCGTCTCCCACGAGGCATTAATCCGAGCCAACAGAATAAACTCGCCTCATGGTGGTGTGTGTTGAGATGACAGGAAGTGAATGTTTGTTTGAACCATGTGCCCACATCCCATAGTTTCTTTGATCCTGGTAACTAAAGTTATCAAAGCTTATGAATACATGAAAAGCTTGACTAGTTGCAGGGATTTTGTTGCCGGCAGGAGTTCAGATGGCTTGAAACTCTCTCAAACTGGCCACGAGCCATCCTTATTGTTTAGCCTGATGGGGTGAGTTGTGCATGCTGAGCTGGGACGTCCCACAAACTATATATTAGACTCTACAGGTACATCTAAAAAAATTGAATATCATGAAAAGGTCAATATCATTTGTCCCTCATTTCAGAAAGTGAAACCCATATATTATATAGATTCATTACACATAGAGTGAAATATTTCAAGCCTTTATTTCTTGAAATTTTGATGATTATGTCTTACAGATAATGAAAACCCCAAATTCAGTGTCTCAGAAAATGAGAATATTACATAAGATCAATAAAAAAAGGATATTTTAAACTGAAATGTCAGGCTTCTGAAAAGTATGTTCATTTCTATGCACTGAATACTTGTTTGGGCCTCCGTTTGCATGAATTACTGCATCAATGCGGCGTGTCATGGAGTCTATCAGTCCGTAGCACTGCTCAGGTGTAATGAAGCCCAGGTTGCTTTGATAGTGGCCTTCTGCTCATCTGCATTGTTGGGTCTGGGTCTGGTGTCTCTCATCATAGATTCTCTATGGGGTTCAGGTCAGGTAAGATTGCTGGCCATTCAAGCACAATAACCCCCTTTCAGTAATGCCCCTCTGTGACTTACTCTCTTTGTGGGGGGTGTCAATGATCGTCTTCTGGACCATTGCCAAGTCAGCAGTGTTCCCCATTATTGTGGTTTCAAAGAACAAGAGATACCCACAATGTATACTGTATGGATGGTCATTTATTGAAACTCAAAAGTAAATATTCTAATATTTTGAGATATTGATTTTTGACTTTCATTAGCTGTAAGATCTAATCATCAAAATTAAAACAAAAAAACTTTTGAAGTGTTTTACTTTACTTTACTGAATCTAATTAATTTAGTAATGAAAAACTAAATTAAGTACATTTTGCTTAAAACAAGAGTATTTTACTTACCCCACTGGCACATAATTTTAATTGTTTTAAGCAAAATGTACTTAGTTTTTTTTCCCCTAGAAACAAGACTACAAATTGTATGTCATTTTGCTTATCTAGTAAAAGTATCTTGATTTAAAATTGTTATATAAGTGTATGTGGGGAATGTGGCTGCATCTGTATGATTAGTATCTGTGTGGCTGATAATTCATACAAAGCTATTTATTTTTATTTTTTTATTACTCAAATTATTCTTATTGTATTTTTTAGTGGTCAAAGAAATTACGTATATGATGTCTAAGATTCGGTATAATGACTAAAATAGTTTAATAGTTTGTAGAACTCTTCAATACATTTGGTAAATAAATATATTTATCCTCAAACGCGTGTGTGTGGGGGGCTATATAATGTCTCAGGAAAATCTAAATTTTCATGGTATCTTCTTCAGATTTTAAATATAAACTCATGAGACGTGACTTTCAACCCATTACTTTTCTGGATTGTTCAGGACTTATTTCAAGTATTTTTATATGAAATACAATTGTTATTTTTTTTCATTTAGTGTTATCAACTCTGGATGATAGCTAGTAAAGCCCAAAGGATCTTCTTTGCAAAGACACCAACATTGTGTGTGTAGCACGCTGAAGTCACTGAAGATTTGTTACGTCTTTTTCAACTGAATCCCAAAATCCCCAAATGGGGAGTGCTGGCTAACAAGTTCAATTAACGTTTGACATTTTGTCACAACAGTTGATTGGGTCATGATTTCTCATATTTAATTGCAAACTGCAAATACATAAATGTGGAAATTTACACTACTGTTCAGAAATGTATGGTCAGTAATTTTTTTATTAAATTATGATAAATTATCATATTTAGCAAGGATGCATACAATTAGTTTGAACTTGATATTCATCAAAGAATCCAGGAAAAAATGTATCAGGTTTCAAAAATTTGAAGCAGCACAACTATTTTTAACATTGATAACAATAAGAAATGTTTCTTTAGCAAGCATATTACAATGATTTCTGAAGATCATGTGACACTGAAGACTGGAGTAATGATGCTGAGAATTCAGCTTTGCATCACAGGAATAAATATATTAAAATATACATTTTTAATTGTAATAAAATTTCAAGTTATTAGTTTTTTTTTTCTTGGTGAGCATAAGTCTCACTCTCATATACATATACATACATACACGCATGCATACACGCATACACATATATATATACATATATACTCTTTGGCCTTATTTGCCAGCTCTGATCTTAACCTCTGAATCTGTCATTTCAGCGATGGAGTTCCATGAGAAGCTACATGACATGGCGATGAAGGAGGGACTGAAGGGAAGAAAACTCCACAAATCCATTGAGAGCTTCACCTGGAACATCACGATTCTGAAGGTGATCACAGCTGAAACTATGAACAGCCGTTTAACACCTGTGAACAATTCTGCTCCCATTTGAGATGACGATTTGCATATATATTACCATAAGAAGATTTTAACACTCAGATGTGCTTCTTATGATTTAAGATGCTGTGATGCATGCACTTAACAATGTGGCAGTTTTGGGACACTGACTGTTTAATTTGGGTTGCACAACCTCTTGTGGAATAAAAAGCAAATAGCCAGTGATAGAATTCAGAACAGCACCGTTAACTAGATTTGCATTTCCTGAAGGAAACACCTCAGTGTTTACACAAAGCAGTCAAAGAAACATGTTAAAGGTTGAGTATGTTTAGGTGTTAGACGTTTGGTTCAGCATTAATGAAATCCTGCAGTATAGGTGGCTATTGATTCATTATATTCAACTCAAAGCATATGTTCATCATTATAACTTAGATTTTGCATATGATCACAACCATTCACAGAACTTGGAAGCAACAATATTTATAAACATGTATTTATTGCATGAAATGAGTAGCACCTCAGTCTTTGAAATAAAAAAGCACTATTTGTGGATAATTTTGGCAATTTTCAATCAGAAAGTGTGTAAGCTCAAATCAATGAGGCCTAAGATCAATTCCGTTCTAAAAAAATACAAAACCTGTGCTAATTAAAACAAGCTGAATGATAAATCAAAAATTATAAGCAATTTGTCATAGGCCAATCATGAGTAACAAGGTGAAAAAATTTCATAGGCTAATCATTTTTGACCAGGAACACCACACGTGTAACAAGGTGAAAAATATCCCCCCAAAATATATTTTTTATTTATTTACATTTGTTACACCATGTGTGAGCAAAGTCAGTCTAATGCAATAATATTAACTAGCATTTTCAGGTAAAAACACAACATCAGAGTAATACAATAAACATTCATATTTTTATGTTAATGTAATAGGAATTAAACACTCCATCTTTAAGTACTGTGACATTTTCAGGTCCAATACAATAACATGTGAAACATTAACCGAGTATTTAGGTAAGTTTAAGATTATCTGATCATTTCAGTTTTTCAGACTGGTTGGTTGATGGTTGACAAAGGTTTTTTTTTTCATGAGTGCCTTCCGGTGCCTAAAACACACACACCAGTGCCATTAAGATGTTTAAAATGAGGTCGTTTCAAGTTGAAACAGTGAATGTGTCTGTGATTACACAAGCATGTTATTCAAAACAGAGCCATTGTGTTAAACATGACTAGTGCTCAACACAGCCATTTTCATCTCCCATCTACCGCACATCACAAATGACCGTGTTCGCTGTGGCCACACACACACACAAAACACCTCGGTTCCAGCATTGCTATATAAGTTACATAATAAATAATAGTTTGGCTTTCAGATAAGTTGCATTGTAAATATGGAAATATAATGGAATATTTGGATTGTGCCGAATGAGAGAGGTAGGATACACAAGCACAAAGCTCTTGTCAGTCCGTGTGAGAAGCTTATGTCAGTCCATGTGAGAGACGCATTCAGAATCAGCACATGGTCACTGTCTCAAACACGCAACTCACGGCATTCGCTGTTCTTCTGCTGGAGCTGGCGGTTATCAAACAGCGTTGCATCACTGCGAGCGCCCCCTTCTGGATTGGGGGGGGGGGGCTGTATTCGTCGTAAGGCCGCACCGAACCGAGAGGTCCGTACCGTGACGGTTCAGTACGAATACATGTACTGTGCCACCCCTACTAGGGCTGCAACAAACGATTATTTTGATAATCGATTATTCTGATGATTATTAAAACGATTAATCGGCGATTAGTCCATTGATTAACCAGTAGGCTTTGATTGATTATTCAGATTTTGCATTTAGTTAAAATATGATTATACATGAAAGGTTCAGATGCTAAAGTAATATTTTTATTTTAATTTGAATACATGCCTAGATATAAAAGTTGTTAATGTTTATTTCTGTATTATTGATACAATTACTTTAAATCTCTCCAGTAATTTCACTTTAATGTCAATGTATAGTTCATTTTCTATGCAATTCAAGTGAAACAACTGAACATAAATATAGGAGTGTGAAGAAAATGCAGACGGCATATAACATATTCTAACGTAAATAAAGGTCACTTCAGCAAAGCATATTATGCCATTAAATTAATTGGTAATACTTTACAATAAGGTTCATTAGATAACATGAACTAAGAATGAACAATACTTCTATAGCATGTATTAATATCTTAGTCAATATTAATTTCAGAATTGACTAATGCATTATTAAAAGTTATGTTTTTTAACATTGGTAAATGCACTGTGAACTAACATGAACAAACAATGAACAACTGTATTTACATTAACCAACATTAACAAAGATTAATACTTAAATGTATTGTTCATTCATGTTAATTAAAACATTAATGTTAATAAATAATACCTTATTGTGAAGTGTTAACAATTCCTTATACAAATAAATGTATTTGGCACAGAAAATGAGATGACAGACAGAGACACTCTCACACCACGTTATTAGCTACATGAAAAAGTAACTGAATGACACATTATTCTGCCAAACATCTCCTTTTGTAAATCATATAACGTTAGATAAGAAACAAAATAAAGGTAAGTGATAAGAAGCTTTGGATAAACTGTTTTATTCACAACATATCTTAAAATACCTTATAGGGTTATGATAACCAAAACAGTCCTGATCTAGATCAAGCTTTGTTCTTTGCAAACCAAACTGTCACTTTAATGAAATGATTTTTTCCCTCTAATAATATTTTATCATTAGCTAGCTCCACACTGGAGAGCTGCTTTATAACAGACAATCAAGTTGTAATTCTTACTTAGTGACACTGACTCTGGTTTTTCATGTTTAATACCGTAAAGCTGCTTGAATTAAGGCAATCTATTGCATACAGTACTATATAAATAAACATGATATGATCAGACTTTACTGGAGTACATTACTGAACTGAAGAGCTCATGCAAACATCCACATCGCTGTAATCAGATGCTTTTACAAATGATGTAAACTGCTGCTTTCACCCGCTGTCAGTTTGTGTGTTTGTTTTGTTACTGAGAGGAAAGCGAGCAGCATATATTTATATTTTCATTCAAACACGGCTCAACAGCTTCAGGATCGTTCCGCTGGGTTTGAAACACTCTTGAATTGCATTCAGGACGGCTGAACCAGTCTTGTGCTACAGCGCCACGCTGGTCAAACCGCAGCATTGCAGGCTTTTACATTAGGTCCTATGAGATCAAACACCACAACAAAAATATTTGAATATTACACGATAATGGCGACTAATCGTTGCAGCCCTGAATATATACATACATATACATTTGTGTGTGCGTGTAAGCTATTCATTTTATTAGTATTTATTTATATTTTCATTTTATTTAAATTGTAGGTATTTTTTAGTAATTTTATGCTTTTGTTATTTGTATTAGTTTTTACTATTTTTTTTTTCTTTAGATTTTATACTATTTTTATAAAAAAATTGTATTTATATTTAGTGTCAGTCACTAAGCATTTTTTTTCTTTAGCTTTACACAATTTATTAATTCTTAAGGTTATAAATATAAGGCACAAATATTTTATTACATACTGTTTAGAATAAAATGTTTTAAATGCTATTTTAGTTATTATAGTATTTTTTATTCATATTTTGAATGAGCTTTTTATATTTTCACTTAGATTTTAATAAAAATTGTAAATATTTTCTTTAGCTTTATTATTTCTTTTTTATTAAACTTACGTATTTAAGTATATTATATATATATATATATATATATTTATATATATATATACATTAGATAATTGAACATTTATTTTAGTATAATGATTACCTAAATACTGAGCATTACAGCACGACCTGCAGTAGATTCTGCATGAAATTACAAGTTACACCAGTGATAAGAACAAGTCTTTGCATGAATATGAGAATATTTTCTGCGAGAATACTTGTCTCCGGTTATTAGTGACTGAGACCCCTTGTCTCTGCTTGTGTGTGTTTTTAGGGCCAGGCCGATCTGCTGAAACACGCTCGGGCGGAAGTGCTGGAAAACGTGAAACAGATCCACTATGCTGCCCTCACCTGTAACCTGGCCAAGGGAGGAGCGGGACCCTCGTCCGTGTCGGGCTCCAAGGTCCGCCGCAGCCTGGACGCCATCCCGGAGACCACGGCAGAGAAGGCGGTCGGGGAGAACGACATCACAGACGAGGAGAACTGAGGGTGCCGAAGCGTCCCGCCAAATCCCATAAATCCTCTCCCAGGTTCGGCGTGTACCGAGAGAACATTTCAAAAGATCTCAGCACGTCTCGCCCGCAGGATGCTTCAGAGCGAAACAGAGCCAAGGCCTCCTCTTCCTTCCCCTGTCCGTGTCTCTCCGGTCAGCTGGGTGTCGACGAAGCCGAACTTCTCTCTAGGTCATTCTACAAGCACAAACTTTGAGTATTAGGAGGAAGTAGAACTGGAGCCATGAATGTAACGAGACGTCGTGTGCGAGGAAAGAAGGAAGCTGTTTACAATAAAGAACTACTTCGTGTTCTGTCTGCCAAAATAGTATGTGTGTGTGTATATACGGTATAAATATAAATATGGAGATCTGTTACCCTTTTTGCTATGTGAACTTTTAATGGATCAGATTATTTTGTTATGAGAAATGGATGTTTTAAAGAGCTCATATTTGATTTGCTTGTACAGAACTTGAGATGTGGATCTTAGGAGACGGCCCGGCCCTTTATGGGCTTTTTACAAATGATTTGTATGAATGCAGGAGGATTTTAAGGATGTGGTTCGAGAGAGAATCTAGTTTTAGATATTACCAGCAGCTACTGTACATGTGAATAGGTGAGAGTCTCTGGATGATAGTTTTGTCTCTTTGGCCACGTGCACAATGCAAAATTGAAATGCATTTACATTAGTCATTTAGCAGATGGTTTTATCCAAAGCAACTTACAAATAAAAATTCCTTAAATTGTCATTGTGTGTGTACAGAAAACAGGACTGAAAATTAGCATAACGTGTTCCTAAAGACACCCGAAAGTCAACAGTTTAACCCAGTGGTTCTCAACCTTTCACTCCCACGCCCAATATCTGATGTTTGTCCCTCTTAATTTAAAGGATGAAAAATATAGTTTACTCACAATTTTTATTGTGTATAGGAGTATGGCATGCTGAAAAAAAATATATTCATTATAAAAATGACCGAAATGTTTTAAGATTGTATTAATTTACATGACTTTTCCCGGTTTAGCAATTAAAATGAATTACAATATAAATATAAAAAAATCGAAGGCCTCATTTAATTTTAAAGATTAAGTGTTAAATTATTACTGTAGTTTGTCATGCTTTAAATATGCCCTATATATAAAACTGTGCAGTATGGCATGCCTAAAAACGTGTATATTCCTTATCAAAATGCCCTAAATCTTTTAAAACTATTCATTTAGATAATTTTTTCAGGTCTAAGAATTAAAAGTTAATTCTATTGAAAAGTATAATCTTAAATCCTCTTGAGGCCGCTTTGGAAGTTTTGCTCTTGTTGAGAACAATTGGTTTAAGCAGCTTGGTGTTAGCTATTTTTGATGAAAGAAATGTTAGTTGCCATGTGCAGAACATAGAAAAAGCCTATTTAGTATATTCTACAAGTTTCAGTCTTTTTTACTTTAAAATTTGCCAGCAAGTTATGAGTGAAATTTGGTTTAAAGAAATGGCAAGGAACATTAACTGACATGGCAAAGTAAAGACTGGAAATCCTTCACCAAACGGAGTGATGAGCGTATTTCCCTGCAGTGTGTACGTGGCCTTGGAGAGCGGACTGAATACTGTACGTCAAGTGTTATGATTAAAGCTTCTCAAGCATTCCTGGAAACGAAGTAGTCCTTGTGTGTACGGCTACTGTTCAGATGAGATTCTGCCTTGTTGCTGAAGTTCTGTCTTACATTGCCTTTTTCAACCCAGCTTCTAGTTTGTGTTTGTTTCTGGCACATTCTGTTGGTCTTCTCATTGTGCCGTCCTACTGTTGGACCCTGTGAACCACTTCCATTGGGTTTTACACGTTGTGACCAGAGATTAAACTGGACATGAAAAGAATCAAGTTTCAGTTCTGTTAGTGTGTATTTATAATTATTGTTAACCATTTATACCAGTATGGAGTGGATGGTCGTTTCTAAGAGAATATCAGTTTTGTTTCTGTTAAAACCCAATGCTCTGAATTAAACCATGTTAAGTACATTCTTCGAGTTTCTCAAGGCACTCAAACCAGTATAAAAGTTTGGGGTCAGTAAATGCTTTTGAAAGAAGTGTCTTCTGCTCACCGAGCCTGCATTTATTTAATAAAAAATACAGTAAAAACAAAAATACTATTACAATTTAAAATTGCTGTTTTCTGTGAATATATTTTAAAATGT
The DNA here is from genome assembly GCA_027564155.1 of Gymnocypris eckloni scoliostomus. Taxonomy (NCBI): domain Eukaryota; kingdom Metazoa; phylum Chordata; class Actinopteri; order Cypriniformes; family Cyprinidae; genus Gymnocypris; species Gymnocypris eckloni. The sequence continues at coordinate 25,562,245 of CM050434.1, read as the reverse complement.
AATTTATTTCCGTGATCAAATCTGATTTTTTAGCATCATTACTTAAGTGTCTCATGATCTTTCTGAAATCATTATCAGACAGACTGATAAATGTTGAAAACAGTACTGTTTTTTTATTATTTTTATTCCAAGAATCTCTGATGAATATTAAAAAATTGCAAGCTATAAAAAAGATTTAAAACTATATAAACTTGCAATTCTAAATAAGAATAGCAAAACAGACTCGGCATAAAATTAGGTAATTAATAAATCAGGTAATTAAGGCTTATCTCAGATCTTTCTCAAAATTGTAAAAACAACAACAATAACTGATTTACAAGAAACTAAATTGTGATATAAAACGTTGCTTTTACTTTTGTAAACCTCTGGTGGAAACAATCTTCTATAGTTTAATAATTGTTTTTTAATATCAAATTAAAACTTAACCATATTTTTGAAGGGTATACCCTTGGACTTCCTGAAAGGTTTCATGAGAGATCAGTTACATTAGATTTGCAGTTATTCTATTAAACTAAATCTAGACTTCATCAGATCAAGTGCTGTCCTTTCAGCAAAAGAATGCGTCCAGGTAATACAGACAAAGAGTCAGTGAAAGCACAGTCTGTCGTGTACGTGAAAGATCATTAAATCACGGGCTTCTGGCGCTCAGTAAGGACACCTGAAAGAGATGATATACACTCTCAACCTGTTTACCTTCCAGACATTAGATGAATCACACTTGGATCTTGCTCATGAGCTTGTGTAACAGCAATCGTAATAATGATTGTGACGAGAGTCTCTGGTGTTATTACCCAATAGATCTCTCCCAGACGGCTGCGTTTGAACACGGCCCATCCTGAGAGATCTATAGCAAACCCAGAGAGCCAGTACAGATTTGTCACTCGATGACATGATGCTCACGGACTGAAGGCATTACTATTGATTGCATTACAATTTGTGGAAACTAAAGCCATGGAAAAACCCCAGGGACATCTGGGACTGTTGCTGGGGATACCTGAAAAGGTCGGACTCGAAATGGGACAAAGTCATTTATGTTTCATTCACTCTGATGTGGCATTATGAGGAAACTCTTCCACATTACCTGTTTTTGTTCTAGATTTTTAGAAACATCTGTGAAAAATGTGAAGATCACAATACAACCAGTGGTGTAGTCTACGTGATACGCAGGTATACGCCGTATACCCACTAGGAAAGTCAAAGGATTTCCGTATACCCACTTAAAAAACGTGAGGATACGTAACAACATCGTTTTGTGACAGAACTTTCATTCATAGACAGTAAGTTAGGTAGATATCAGCTGCTCAGCACACACGAAAATGTTCGGCCGAAAATGGCATTATTGGTTTCGGGCCGAAATTAAAAAAACAGGCGAAAATGTAAACCGAAAATGAATGTCACCCACCCCTCCCAACCGTGCGCAAGCGCTTAGGTTTCACTCACGATCGAGCTGTTATTACGCGTCTGCCTATCAAAGATTGTCATGTCAGCGCAGGACCGGCGATCTCCTGCCCCCCTTGTGATCTGAATGATGATGTGACTGAGTGTTCGTGCAGGGTTCGCCTAAACACTTTAAGAATAAGATGACAATAAACGAGAACTGTCTGAACTGATCTCGATTTTAGGCTATTAAACGAATTAATGCATCATAACACAATCAAACATTACACATCTGTTAATTAACACAATTAATTAGCCCCCCAATAATTTAATATTATGATATATATATATATATATATATATATATATTAGTATACGTTTTTAAAAGAGGCCATTTTCGGCTTCAGTTTCGGTTTTCGTCCAATTGCATTCTAAATTTTCGGTTTCGGCCCAGAATTTTCATTTCGGTGCATCACTACAAAACTGCCTACCCTACCTTTATGCTTTTATACGGCATGATGAAACCTCCTGGGACTGTGCTTGCTTAATCACCCATATCCTAACAGGACTATTTTAGCCATACACACTGTACGGACATCTCGGCCGCATTTTCATCAGTAACCCAGATCTGCAGAGATGTAATGTGACTATATCAGCTTGTAAGCTTGAAGCACAAACATGAGCACAGCCCTACAATGAAACAGAGACTTTTAATGTTTTGTACATCAATAACCTCACACATTCAAGTATAACTTTTTGGTGTTGGTCAACACTTATGTTGCCATTACAAGTAATTAAATGACTTAGAATACAGTGGTGCTGTGCATTTTAAATGGTTAATGGGGAAAATGTATTCTTAAAATGCATTCTAAAAATAAAAATAATTCGCAATAAATAATTATTCACGATATTTTGAAGTGCCCACGATAATAATATAGTGCATGTTCATTATCGTGATGTATTGTATTACAGATACTGGCACATGTCTAATTTAAAACATTTACACCAATACAGCCACTTCCACAGTAGGAAAAATATAGACTATGAAAGTCAATGGGTGCTGCCAACTGTCTGATTACCAACATATTTTCAAAATATTTTCTTTTGTGTTAAACAGAAGAAAAGAAACTCATACAGTTTTGGAACAACTTGAGGGTGAGGAAATTATAAAAATTTAATTTTGGGTGAACTATACCTTTAAGAATGATGATACTATATGAATATGGTACCTGGAGCACAGGTTTTATCAGCTGACTGTCTTTTGTTGTTTATAATAAATTGGAATGTTGATAACACATAAGCAGTCTTTAATAATGCTCTCAATTACATGTAGATGCATACTTTATGCATTAGTGAGTGTGGTGGTGCCATGGGGTGTCGCTCTGGGATGGGTGCGTATGAGGCTGGGAGGGGAAAAAAGCACAGTATACTCACTACAAAAAGCTAGACTACACCACTGAATACAACATACATCAAAAAGTTTAAGATTACCAATAAAACCTTTTTTTCTTACAAATTATACTATCAATATAATTTCAGTAAAGAAAAAAGCTTTAAAGATGTACATGAATTTGAATATTCATATTTGGTAGAAGAGATCGTTTCTTCAGATTTGGAGAAATGTAGCATTCCATCACTTGCTCACCAGTGGATCCTCTGCAGTGAATGGGTGCCGTCAGAGTGAGTCCAAACTGCTGACATTACTTTAAACTTTAAATTGCTGCTCCTGCCCAAAATACCAGTCTATAATCTATATTAATGCATCTTTCAGTGAAAAAGTCCTACATGTTTGTTCCTACTGAACTCTTTTGGACAGTAAACAGTGCTTGATCTCAGCATAAATAAATCAGAGGAGATGACATTCTCACTGGAGAAAGCAACATTGCTTTTATGACTAGAGAAATCATATTTTAGCTGCACGCAATGGCAACAGTTAATTTATGGACAGGAGTGGTGTGGATTACTGTGATGTTTTTATCAGCTGTTTGGACTCATTCTGACGGCACCCATTCACTGCAGAGGATCCACTGGTGAGCAAGAGATGGAATTATCTCAACACTATCTCACGGCAATTCGTACATATTTTATGAGGTGGCTAATTCGTACGAATTTTTACGCCCTCACTCGTATGATTTGTCTAAACTCCAGAGACGGTATGTTTAGGGGCGGGGTTAGGTGTAGGTAATTCGTAGAAATTCATACGAATTGGCAACTTGTAAAATATGTACGATTGAGCAAAAATCGTATGAATTTGTACAAGTGAATTTGTAAAAATGTCTGTAAAACAAACACCATAAATCTACATCTGCATCTCCCTATATTTTTAATACACACAAAAATAAAATAAATTACAAATAATAAAAAAAAGAAAAATCTGTATTTTTGTTTTCCACTAAAAAGTAAGATTTTTTTTAAAAAGAAATCAATGCTATATATGATGTTAGAAGAAACACATGAATAATCTCTTAAATTCAATTATAAACAAGTCGTACAAATACATTTGTCTTGTGGGAAGAAAATTATCGAATTGTTATTCAATGAACATCGTTAACAAATAAGGGGAAGCTGAAGATTCACTATTCTTCACAAAATAAATTGTAGAGTCAACGTTTACAACTATCAATGCCAAGAAAGAAAATCAAATAAAATCCCGTTTCCCAATGTTGATTAAGACACTGCGGTGACGTTCATGTGCACTTATCTAATAAATATGTTCACTGCTTGAAGGCAGGAGAAGCCACAACATGCACACTGACAGTAAATCACTGCTGTCATGCTTTCAAAGCTTCGCAATCCTCTTCTTTAGGTTTATACTGAAGTCAGAAAGAATGTACTTCTGCTACCTCACAGAAGTGTCTTGTTAGTTAGTTTACATTAAAGTTCCTTAGAGTTGATGCCTACCACAGGGTTCAAGATCTGCGTTGGATCATGGTGTGGAGTGAACAGAACCAGTCAACAATCACAGAACAAGATATACAAACACAGCTGAGAACATCAGCCCGCGTCTGAGCCAAATACCTGACTTTAAGTGTTTCGTTACAAACACTCAAGGTGTTGGCGTGTGAAGGCCTTGTTTGATTCATATCATCTTCAAAATCAAATTAAACAGAGTGCTTTTAGTTTTTATGTTGTTTATTGCTCTCTGTGCAGCTGGAACAAAGCAAAAGAAACAATAAAGCACAATTGAGGCGGTCAAATGGAAGCCAAGCTAGATGCATTTACTCACAAGAGCCATTTCTGCAAAACAATCAATCTGTTCCCTGCAAAACAACAGAGTTCATAGAGTTCTCTCACACAATGGATACAATATCATTTTCATGGCAGGTTTCTTCTGAGTGAATCTGAGGCCTGTGTATTGCCTCCATCGGGGACATCTAATTCACTGTGGCTTTGATCTACATTCACCATCAGAATAAAAGCTCCCCTAAGTCTCCAGCTATTTTGACCTCCCAGATGAAAATGATATTGCTCAGAGGATGTTCTTTCATAGTTCAGGAGATGAAATGAGGTCGCAGTTGTTTCAACTTTTTTTTCTCATATGGATCTCATAAAATTCATTTGGAGAAATAAACAAACAAGCCAATTACTTACACACAGTAAAAGTATAGAGCTTTAAAAGGAATTTGAATAACAGTTCAGATGTTTTGGTGCGTTCAAATCATTTTCATATATTGTATATTTCAAGATCTACAAAAAAAGTGTTCTATGTTTCAAAATATATTTACTTAAAGTTTATCTTTTGGCCATCTTTTGTATATATTTTTTAATATATTTAAATATACATATATTTTATTGCCCCTGAAATGCATTTTGAAATATATGTTGGTATAGGTTGGAACAAGATGCTCTATTGAAAAATATATACATTTAAGCATGTACGCAAAAATATTTTGACAAACATGCCATATGGGGCCCAACATGTTTTTTTTCCCTGACTTAGAAACTTAATTGGTGTTTGGTGATGAGTTTTTGGCTCAAGGTCTGAATTTAAAGTCACACCAGAGGTGTTCAGCTGCTTTCTGCAGACCAGTCAAGTTCTTCCACACTGACTGAATCATCATTTCTCTTTGATTCTTGTCTTATACACAGAGACACTGTCATGTTAGAATAGAAAAGTGTTCTGTCCAAACTGTTGCTATAAAATTAGAAGCACACAATTCACTAGAATATCATTCTAATAATGGTCTCTCAGTTTGGTTCACTAGACTACACAATCATGGGGAAGACTGCTGATCTGACAGTTGTCCAGAAGACAATCATTGACACCCTTCACAAGGAGGGTAAGACACAAACATTCATTACCAAAGGTTGTTCACAGAGTGCTGTATCAAGCGTGTTAACAGAAAGTTGAGTGGAAGAAAAGATGCACAACCAACCGAGAGAACGCAGCCTTATGAGGATTGTCAAGCAAAATCGATTCAAGAATTTGGGTGAACTTCACAAGGAATGGACTGAGGCTGGGGTCAAGACATCAAGAGCACCACACACAGGCGTGTGGAGGAATTTGGATACAGTTTTTTCCAGTCAGGCGTCTTACCTGGGCTAAGAAGAAGAAGAAGAACTGGACTGTTGCCCAGTGGCTTTTTAAAGATGCTGATTTCATTTTCCAGCAGGATTTGGCGCCTGTCCACACTGCCAAAAGCAGCTAAAGTTGGTTAAATGACCATGGTGTTGGTGTGCTTGACTGGCCAGTAAACTCACCAGACCTGAACATAGAGAATCTATGAGGTATTGTCAAGAGGAAAATGAGAAACAAGAGACCAAAAAATGCAGATGAGCTGAAGGCCACTGTCAAAGAAACCTGGGCTTCACACCACCTCAGCAGTGCCACAAACTGATCACCTCCATGCCACGCCGAATTGAGGCAGTAATTAAAGCAAAAGGAGCTCCTACCAAGTATTGAGTACATATACAGTAAATGAACATACTTTCCAGAAGGACAACAATTCACAAATAAAAAAATGTTTTATTGGTCTCAGGAAGTATTCTAATTTGTTGAGAGTGAATTTTTTTTTTGTTAAATGTGAGCCAAAATCATCACAATTAAAAGAACCAAAGACTTAAACTACTTCAGTCTGTGTGCATTGAATTTAGATCACCTTGCATTGAATTTAAATACACATTTCACAATTTGAGATGTGCTTTTCCATGATCCAACTCCGCCCCTGGATGTTTGTTCTGGATGTTTGTGCACAATAAGAAAGCGATTGCACGCTTTAGCGAGCGTCAGCAACTGCACGCGATAATAGATGTAAAATCACGTGATAACCAGTAGCCACCCCCTGACTGCCCATTTTCAGCAGGACTGAGCGACAGCCAGAGGGCTTCGGCATGTTTTCCTTCTCTTTTCAGGTGTGAAGTCAAGCATTCAACGCTTCATGCTCGGCTTGCTTCTTAACTAACCCCTCCGAGTCCCTCTGTCCTATAATGGGCTGTTTTGTTGTGGCACCTCCTGCACTTCAGACGCAGATTGTGTCCCTGCTGGGATCATGACCGGGACACAGACCTCGAGGCTGGACAAAAACCGCCAGCAAATAGCTTCCATACACGCATACAAGCTGCTTAGATGGCTAATGTTGGCCTGTTTCTCCTGTGTTAAATCCTCTCTCCTCACATAAAGACCATTGAGAATACAACCGCTCTCTCATGAGAAGAGAGATGAGATAAAGTCCAAAGACTCTGTAAGTGACAGTTTATCACAAACACCTTGCTGCTTTCAGTCTAAAAGAGAGATTGTTTATTCTAGTGTCTTGTTAAAGGAACAGTTCACCCAAAAAGGACAATTCTGTCATTGTTTACTCCCCTAATGTCATTCAAACTCACATGGTGGTATTTTTTTCCATGAAGTACAAAAGCAGAATTTGTAAAGAGATTTTGTAAGTAAAAAAAATCTCCTTTAGTGTTCCACAGACAAAATAATAAAACAAAATAACCTCACATGGGGCTGAAATAACATGTTTTAGATTGAAGAGGGAAACTTCCAGCAGACAGAAGAAACTGGAACATGCTTTAGTTTTGTTTGAAGGATATCGAGGGATGTGGATCGTACCCTGATGCCATACAGATCCATGTTTTCAGTTTCTGAATTAAATGTTCTGTAAACCCAGCTGTCGTGATTGATTTTCCTCTAAATCATGAGGAAGTGTTTATGTAAAAATCCTCCAAGATTAAAACATCACCTGACGCTGAGATGAGCCAAACTAAATACACGGATCAGAGAGTGCTTTAAGTTTAAAACAAATGTGAAAGAACAACTTCAAACTATTTGATCTAATCTAAGAAAATCACATCTCAACTGTGCAGAACTGATCATAAATTAAGATCTGAGACTTTGACTTTGGGTGAAGGAAAAAAAAACTAATCAGAGGAGGTCTAAACATCTCCGACTTTGTTTGAACTTGACAAGATTCCAATCTGCAATCAAGTCCAAATCAGATCTCAATAAACTCTCATCAAATCCAAAACCAAGAGTTTTGAGCTGTTATCCACATCCAGTTTACCATGTATGGCAACTATTGACTTCATAAATGTAAATCCTATTCTAAAGATATTGAAGGGAATCATTTGAGATTGGGCTGGGCTGGAGATTAAGATGATTCTCCTCAGATATGAAAGAGCAACCTTTGATTCCTCTGGCTGTATAGGATGTTGAATTTGATGACTATTGACTAAGAAAAGACAAAGTCACCTTACATTTTCCTACAGAAAATACACATTTCAAACCGACATCTCTTTAATTTCTCTATTGTGTGTCCTATAAATAAATGACATGAAATAGAGAGATTAAGATATGTTTGCCTGAACCTATCAGAAACCAAAAAAGTGTGATTTTTCATCTCACAATTGAGACTTTTTTTTGCGAGATATAAACTTAAAATTCTGATAACTCTGAAATGTGAATTATAAACTCGCAATTACGAGACAAGTCAGAATTTTAAGATTCATTCATTTGAAAATAATTCATAAAAAAGTCAGAATTATGAGATAAGAAGTTGCATTTACCATTTTTATTCTGTAATGCCAAAAAAGAAAGATTTGCAAAATGTAAACTCAGAAATCTGGAAAAATAAGTGAAAAGTAAACTCAGAATTGCAAGAAAAAAAGTCAAAAATCTGAGTTAACATCAAAGTTTGAACTTTTTTTCTCCAAATTGCAAGTTTATATTTCACAAATCAGAGTTTTGTTCTTGCAATCCCTAGTTTATATCTTGCCGTTCTGAAAAGGTTCGAACGGTGAGTTAAAAAGTTGTTATTAGCTTTTTTTATTTTATCCCATAGCAGAAACAAGCTTCCATATACAACTTTTTGAGAAATAAACTCTCCTAAAAGATCTCAAAAATCTCAATCTGTGCTCAGATTTGGCAAAACACCAAAGTCAACAATAAAAAGTCTAGATACCTCTATAATAATTCTCCTGACGAAATAATGCCATCCACATTCACTTTATCGCTCCAAACTATGACTATGTAAACAACGGTTTCACTTGTGAAAGCGTTTAATGCGAATCCAGTATGGCTCCTGAGTTGTGAAAGAGCGACACAACAAACATTTCTCCTGACCTCTCGACCGAGACCTGACAAAAACAGGTTCTGTATTGAATTATTCCTCTTTTAAGTGATCTCGCTCGGCTGTTTCCACGGTTCTCTGTATAGGTCGAGGGGAAGGCAGAGGTTTCTTAAGGTAGCCCATTAACAAAGTCACAAGACCTTAACAAAACTAACAGCATTTCTCATTCACAAACACAATGACTGCTTGTTCTGGTCAGCCACACTGGCCCTTTCTTCAGCGAGGAACTTTAGTCCGAGAGTTTGTGTGAGCTTGTGCTGCTCCCCTGTAATGATGTTCTTCAATCTGCAAAACTGAAACAACAATAGAAACGTTTGCACCCAGTGTTTTGTACATTAACGGAGCATGACTACATAATTACTCATTTAATTTGCCTCTTAAGATGCTCATCTTTTGTGCATGCTGAATGCTAAATCACACTCGAGGGGCTTGTGTCTGAATGGTTTTGTTAGAACTCACTAAACTCAGAGAAAGTCTGTGCAATACATTGAGCACATATCCATGAACACTAGTGTTTACTAAAGCTAGTATCACTGTAGCATTGAGTTTTGCACAGGCAATTATCACTCCGCATTAGTCAGCCTTTCGGTCTCATAAACACAATGTTCATAATCCTAATTAGTAGCTGCTTCTCATAACATTTCTGCTGGTTTTAATAGTCATCAGCAGTTCTCTTCAGCACAATTGTAGACGTTAAAACCTCACCATTCGTTAGATTAGCTGATTTGCTTCGGATCATCTTTTAATGACTAAAAATGAAAAACTGCAATATTAATCCTTTCCTGCAGGAATCCACAAGCTTCTTTTATTTCACTTCATCATGTGCCAGTTCAGGAGAGGAAAGTCATGATCATGAGTATATCAGAATGATTTCTGATCGACTGGAGTAATGATGCTAAAAAATCAGCTTTGAAATCACAATACATTAAAAATATATATTCAGATAGTTATTTTAAATAGAGAAAATATTTCTAAGTGTTACTGTTTTACTGTAGGCCTACTTTGGATCAAATAAATGCAGGCTTTCTGAGCAGAAGAGACTTCTTTAAAAAACATTTCAAATCTTAATGTTCAGACAATTTTGACTGGTAGTGTCTAGGCAACTTAAATTTATCTCCTTTTCTTGCTTTTAATTGGCTTAGAAATCAGATGCACTGCTGCAAAATAACCAATAATAATGATTTGTTTATATACTACAAACACTTTTATCACATAATAAGGCAGAATAGTTTCTATACTGTAATGAATGCTATGTCAATTAGCACTGCATTGTTCATATGCATTATTTATTACCTGGGGATGACTTAAAAAACAAATAAACCATATATTGTTGCAATCGCAATTCCAAACTCATCTCAAGTTTTTGTGAAAAAAACTTTTTTTATATTGTCCATATTAGAGATTTCCTGGTGCGATCTTCTGCGTGAGAGCACCCTCCGGCATCCAGTACGAATGAAACATACACTGCATGTAATGAGTGTTTAGTAGTGATGTGACGAGCGAGATCCGGCTGGTCTCGTGAGAACGTGACGATATCCTTGCAAAACATTTAGCAGTGTTTACATTAGAGCTGCACCATTAATCCTTATAAAATTGCGATCTTGCTTCAAACACCCACGCAATCTTTTTCCTGAATGACAATGATTCAGCTATGTCTATTGCACACTAATGCAGCTAACGTGTCTGCAGTGTGGAAGTATTTAAAACTGTCAGAGAAAGACCCAAAACTCATTACAAGCACGAAGCACCGACTGTGAGACTGTTTAGCACTGCGTCTCATGTCTCCGATGAGAAGAGGAAGGCTGGATGATTGAAATCGCAAAATGTTCTCAAACGATTAGTAAATAAATCGTTGCAGAATGTTATGTTTTTTGCATGCAAGTTATTGAAACAGTGCTGTACAACACAAGCTCGTGGCGCCAGGGTTCAAAGAAAAATCTGCGTTAAAACACTGTTACTCATCAGCTGCTCAGTAACATTTATATTAGTTTTTTAAAGGCATGTGCCAATGCGATACGTGCGACAAACATCTTCCCAAACTCCTCAGAATCATTTATAAATCTGCTGTCAACAAAAGAAGCACTGAGGTCTTCCTGCCCCATCATCATTCATAAATGTCAGTACTGTAATTTTAATGTTGTTCCGTAAAATAAAATAAAAATTTAAGACAATAATAATGATAATAATAATTACCCTACAACAGCTCTATTAATACATTTATTATAACATTAACACAGTGTTCAAATTGGGATCTAATATATTCTAATGTTTTAAAAGTCTCTTCTCAGCAAGGCTGCATTTATTTGTACAGAAATAAATACATGCCTGATTAAAGAAGGGGGTCTCCAAAATGGCCAAATATTGAGCTTTGTTGGTATAATATCTGATAGAATGTAAAATAAAAATCAGTGTTAAGTAAATATTTTTAAACTGTTGTTTTGTAATTGATTGTTTTATTTGAAAAGCAGGACAAAACAGTACAAAGCACTTTTTGGCTATTTAATTTATGCAATGGTGAATAAATGGCAAAATAGGCCTACATGGGGGAACAAATTGTGAAAACCCTGTGTACGGTATTCGGCCCAGTGTTTCATTTTGTTGGTCTTCAGCTTCGGCCAATCATTTTCATGTCGGTGCATCTCTAAGAAGTCCTGGGATAAAAGTGTATAGTTTGGGTAGAAACACTTACAGTAGTGATCAAATAGTAGCAGTAGTGAGTATAAGTACTCTACAGTAGCGATCAAAACTAAAGTATCTTAACACGTGTATTGTTAAAGTCAACCCGGTTGGTTAAAAAGTATTTGTCATTGAATCATTCATTCAGGAGATTCCAACAGTGAAAGAAGTCTTTATGAAGTGACTCCTTCATTGAATGTGTATTTTGTTCAAATTAATATATATTTTTAAAAGACTTAAACAATGAACATTTTGTCATAACTACTAATAAATTACGTTATTTTGTTTAGTTTTCTAATCTTTTATTTTCGGAATCGTGATTTCCAATTTATATAAAAAAATTGTGATTCTCAATTTATCCAGAATCGTGCAGCTCTAGTTTACATGTTGTTATTACTGCATATAATTAATTAAAATAGAAGTTTAATTTCATAAAGTACAAGCTGATTTTAAAATGCACCTACATTTTTATGTATATATTTCATCATTGAGGATTTAAAATAAAAGAAGTCTAAAAATCTCGTCTCGTCTCGTTCTCGTGAACCCAGTCTCGTGTCTCGTCTCGTAGGATAAGTGTCTCGTCACACCCCTAGTGTTTAGCGCTCCGTGATGTTCATCTCGCCTTATTCTGGGTCTGAATAAAACACCAGGTCATGCACAGACTATCCGTCTCTTTGAATTTAAATCTAGATTTATTCACACTGGCTCTTGAAAACCTTTATGTGAACATACTTGCCCGAAAAAGTGCGGGGGACGAATTTACGTGATATTAAAAATGTGTGTTTAAATTTCTTTTAAATCTCATATATATATATATTTTATATCACCAAAAGTATTGTGTCACCCCCTTCTAATGAAAGGTTGGACTACTCTAGTAATTTCCATGAGTACAAATCTTAATGTTTAAGCATATAATGATATTCTAGGGATTTGTGTGCTTCTAATGTTATAGCAACAGTTTGAACAGAACCCATTTCTATTCTAACATGACAGTGTCTCTGTGTATAAGACAAGAATCAAAGAGAAATGATGATTCAGTCAGTGTGGAAGAACTTGACTGGTCTGCAGAAAGCAGCTGAACACCTCTGGTGTGACTTTAAATGAGCCACAAACTCATCACCAAACACAAATGACTTGTACATTCATTATATGGACAAAAGTACTGGCACCCCTTCTTTAGAAGAACAACAAATTGCCAACAAATATGGAAACATAATGTACTTAAAAATTTGTACTCGTGGAAATTACTAAAGCAGTCCAACCTTTCATTAGAAGGGGGTGACCCAATACTTTTGGCAATATAGTGTATATATATACATATATATATATATATGTGTGTGTGTGTGTATGCTTGAGTGTGTGTGTGTATACAGCTGCATGCATTTTAATTGTACATAGACTTGTTATTATAGCATATGTTTAAGTCAATATGGATATCATATTGAAGATTTTTGAAGATTTTTTTTCAAAATCTTCATCTTTCTCTTTATCTTTCTCTCCTTCCCTTGCTAGCATGTTCTTATTTGAACAATGCCTGAGACTTGGTGTTATTGGCACTTCCTCTGTATGTTTGCCTCTTCAAGATTAATCGCTTTATGTACTCCCAATTGTAAGTCGCTTTGGATGCTAAATGACTAAATATAAATATCACCAACTATTTGTTGAACAAGTGTGAGATGAGGGACATTTTTGGAGCCAGTAGTGTCACAGAAATTCACACATCAGATACACATCCTGTTTGCATCAATTCCCTTGTAAACTATTTTATGAATAGATTTGATCTGCCCACATTAGAAAAAACAAGAGAAGCATGACTAATGACCCTATCCCTATCTGCATGCTAAGTATCCTAAATAGTGTGTAAGAATACAAATAGTGCATCCAAAAGTAATCCATTATTTTCATGTGGATTTTTCAAATTGGCATATGACTTTAATATACGTTATACTTTAAACTTTGAATACCCACAACTACAAAGTGCGTAATGTATATTTCTGATAAGTAAAATAGACTGAAAATATAGCCTGAATTCTTATTTTTACTTTAATAGAAGTATACTAATAGCACACTTGAATAAACGTTCACATATTTTTCGTGTATAAGATAGGCTACATAAGCAATTTGAGACATAGCCTTAGGCTATGATTATGATGGCTTCTCTCTGAATACTGCTCAATATATTCCATATGCTGCCTACTTCTTTAAAAAATAGCAAGTGTACTGTTGGTAAGCATTATGCAACGATTGTTTAAAGTCTCATTCTCATTACATTGCATGTTTAATTCAGTGAGTGACATCCAGCTGTCATTTCTAAAGTAAAAAGTGATTTAAATACAATTTTGTCACGTTTGGCAGTGATAGAATTAAAACAGTCAAAATAGACTTGTTAAAATTGAAGATCGAGTCAAGTGTATTTGCACTGTGAACTATATAATGTTATGTGAATAACATGCATATGTGCACAGTATGCATACTACATATAAAGTATGTTAGCAGCAGGTTATTCTGAACATCTGATCTCAGACTGCGCTCTGGTGGTCACCGAGAGCTCTGCAACACATGAAACATTTCAAAGAGCAGAACAAATAAAAGGCTTTGAGATGTTATCAGCAGCTCTGATAGGTCAGGCACGCCTAGGTATTTAATTAGGACAAATGCAGAAATATATGAATACATCTGAATAATATGTATATATACAGAGGCTGAATATATCTGAATATTTGCTCAATAAATGGGCCATTAAGATGTTTTGACAAGTTTTGCATAATTACTATATTTACTATGCATTTGCAAACATTAACATTAATAAACTAAATCACAAATTAATTCGGAAAATTGCCGAAATTATGTAGTTAGGATTGCAAGATTTACAAGACGATACATGTTTGGTTGCACAGGTTTCAGTTACTTTAATATGGTGGATGGATGGATGGATGGATTAATAAATAAATACCACCTAAACAAACAAGAATTTTTATAGTGTTTTATGCTGAAGTGTAATATTTATAGTGTCATATACTGACGTTACACTACTGTATTGTAATGGCAGTATTTTAACACTAGATGGTCCTGTTGGTATTTTTACATAACCCTGTTTGAAAGAGGAAGAGAGAAGAAAAAAACAGGTGAAATTTAGTTTTTTTCTTTCTTTCCCTATTCAACAATGAGATGAAATGAAGCACAAATTAGGCAAAGCATCAAATTAATCATAAAAAATTCTCATAAAGAAAAGACTCTCACATCTCTAAAATATCTGAAGCAATCCTACATTTCTGAAGCAAACAATCGGCAAACATATTGTTTAAAATATTTTTGGATTTGGTATACTATAATAACCCTGGTTTTGATAGGGATTCGAATGGAAGGGCACGAGAAAACCCCCCCACAAAAAAATGTACAAATTGAAACTAATCATAAAATCCTATATGGTTAGGATAGAAAAACAAACAGCCATAAGTGCAAAAGGAGAAGTGAAAATATTCCCCATTTCCTTTATTGTCACTTGGTAGAAACTGCCAAAAAATAACAGGTTGTGTGACGCCCTCGTCCGCTAAGATTATTAAAAACAACACAAGACAAAATCATATGACGCAGATGAAATCAAATACAGATTAATTTACAACAAAAACAAACATAGATTGTGCTGAACACAACCAGTGTCATTTCAGTATCATTGAGATAATGTTATAGCATTTATTAATATTTGTATTTTCTATTTTAATCTTAATTTAGACATGTTTTTGTAATTTGTATTAGTTTTTTTATAATGTAAATATGTTTATTTTTATTAATTTTTATTTCAGTTGTGTAGTATCAATTCGAACTAAATGATTAAATGTTTTCTTGCCAGCCAAGTATCAAGTTTTTTAATTTTTTTATTTTTTAGTTAATTTAACATTCATTTCAAGTCAAATCACCTTGTATATATATATATATATATATATATATATATATATATATATATATATATATATATATATATATTAGTGGTGGGCCGTTATCGGCGTTAACGTGCTGCGTTAACGTGAGACTCTTATCGGTGATAAAAAAAATATCGCCGTTAATCTATTCTCAAAGTTGGGTTGGGAGCTGGGTCTATACTACGCAAGCTATGATGACTTTCACCCTGATATTTTAGCGCGGATGTATACCTAGCCGAATTGCACTGTAGGGGGCGAGAACGAGTCTTCGAACTAGAGGCTCGCAGTCCGTGATGGACAGATTGTTAACGGCTGGTCTATGTGGTAATACAATCTGGCAGGACATCCAAACACTCACTTATCATTCATCAACCTCAAATATGGCTTTTCATCTGAAAGATGTATGTAGTAGCAACTTTACATGGCCGCTCAATATGATGTTAACCTAGAGAAATGTGCGCTATTGAAGTGTTTGTGTGGAAGCGCGTTTGCTGCAGGACAGGCTCCGGTGCGCTCACTTGCTCTTAAAATCTCCGTCATTCTTGGTCATACAGATAAAAGTAGCCTAATACATCTTTCGAATCTGTAAAGACTCTACGTTTATTTGTGTGCACTCAGAATAACAACGAAACGTTGCGCTTTTAAGCAAACAGGATGCGCTTTAGGTCTCATGTGAACTTGAGAATTCACTCCCGTGTCACCCTCTGCTTCGAACCTGTGTGTATGCCTAACGTTACTGTGAAATTACCACATCAGACGTGACGTGCTAACATGGATGCAGCTATGAAGCCGCCGGGTTTGCTTCAGGGAAAATTTATTTTTAAGAAGCTTCCCAATGGAAACTGTAAACAGTTCATCACGACCTCTTATGTAGGCCTACAGTTCAAAATTCATGTTTAACTGAATTTTCATCACCAATTAAGGAACAGTAAATAAATGCATTGGAAACAGGAGATGAGCCCTGGTCTAATCGCCACCTGGCTTGAGAAACCCGTTCTCAAAGACTTACTTTTAGTCATTATTTGGGTAGCACACATATATACTGAATGCACTATACATATACACACACATATATACATAATATACAAATATATATATACATATATATATATATATATATATATATCATAGATATAATTCCAAAATATATATATATATATAGATATATATATATATATATATATATATATATATCTATACACATATATATATATATATATATATATACATATATATATACACACACACACACACACACACACATATATATATATATATATATATATATATATATATATATATATATATATAGTGCTTTATACAATACAGATTGTGTCTTAACAGTGTTAAACAGGAAAATAGCGAGTTGATAATGCAAGAGGACAATAAGTCAGTTCATCATTGATTCAGTGATTCAAATAATGAAAATGAGCAGAAACTTCATTAGCAGAAACATCTGAGATAAGGAAGACAACTTCATTGAGTCTTCTGAGCTATGACAGATCAACAAACGGGCAATACAATTTTGCATTCAATTAGAACTCTTTTCAATTTTAGAATAAAACCTAAACAATTAAACGTCATAATAACTTGACAATTCACTTTATTGTGAACAAGGAAGCAGACAGTTTGTTTAGATCGCGCTCCACTAGAGGGCAGGTGAAGCTCAGGGAACCGCGTGTGTTTGTGTATGTGAGCGTGTTTGCATCTGACGGCCCTTCTGAGTGTTTGTGTGTATGTAAATATGGCTTCGGTCCCCGGGGGGCCAGCAGAGGGAGCCTGAGAGTACGCTGACACCTGTCTGTGCTTACTCTCAAATCATTCCCAGCCCGGACCTCTGTTCACGAGCACCCTAACATGCCATGTCTGCAAAAAACCAACACCATCCCTCATAGAGTAACCTTTCCCATAATTCCCTCAGGCTGTGTGTGTGTGTTGTGCTGCTTGACGGAGCGTTTAATAGCCTGTGGCATCTACTGAGGACAAACATCTCGCTTTAGATGGTGACCTTTAACCTTTCAGTGTCGATTCTTACTTGAGCCGCTCGATTCTGTCTGGAAAAGAATATGGATGAGATCTTCATGTATCTTTTTTAAGATTAGGAAAAAGGAATTTAGACCAGGCCTAAAGGACAGCAGATCCGACTGCTTGGTTTTCTGTCGTTTAGCTGCTGATGCAACCGCTCGGCTGTTTACTCGGATATAAAAACAGCCCACGAAGTACATTAAAATGGAAGGCAGCATCGAGGTGACTTTAACGGCTAATTAAAAACAGATGTGTCCATTTAATATTCTTAATACTTGGAGAGAGAGAGACAATCACTGCAGAAATATCTATTTGCCTCATTAAATTGAGAAGCTTGATCATGATGAGGGATGAAATAATGAATGAAGACAGGCATGTTTACCAGGTTGTTTAAATAGAGTTTGCCAGAAGACCTGCTGGCTGTGGGTGACTGACGCGAGCAAAACCGAGCATGGTGGTGCAAACAGAAAGGACAGGTTTAAATAAATCATACGGCTGTCAACGCAGCGTCAAAACGCCTACTGCTTATTTTACCCACAGTGACCATTAATAGACACGGAGGTGTGCGGCAACAGATAGATTCTGCCTTGCAACGTTTCCATCACAAAAACTGTCACGCTGCATCAATATCTGAGGCCCTGGGTAACACGTTCAAATATACAGATGCTTTATGATGACATCATATGCAAATTCAATATACAGAACTGACTGACTGAATCTATCTATCTATCTGTGTCTATACATATCCATCCATCTATCCATCTGTCTATACATGTCCATCTATCCTTACATCCATCCATCAATCCATCCATCCGTCTGTCTATACATGTCCATCTATCCTTACATCCATCCATATTCTTCCATCCATCCATCCATCATCTATCTATCCATCCATCCATCCATGTTCTTCAATACATTCCTCCATCTATCTATAAGTGTCCATCCATCCATCCATCCATGTTCTTCCATCCATCCCTCCATCTATCTATACATGTCCAGCTATCTATCCATCCATCCATACATCTGTCTATACATGTCCATCTGTCCATCTGTCCATCCATCCATTCATCCATCCATCCATCCATCCATGTTCTTCCATACATCCCTTCATCTATTAATACATATTCTTCCATCCATCTCTCCATCTATCTATACATGTTCTTCCATCCATCCCTCCATCTATCAATACATGTTCTTCCATCCATCCATCTCTCCATCTATCTATACATGTTCTTCCATACATCCCTCCATCTATCAATACATGTTCTTCCATCCATCCATCCATCCATCTATCTATACATGTTCTTCCATCAACCCTCCATCTAACATGTTCTTACATCATCCCTCCATCTATCTATACATGTTCTTCCATCCATCCATCCATCCATCTATACATGTCCGTCCATCCATCCATCTATCTGTTTGTCTCTTACATGTCACCTTTGTCTCAGTTTGACAAAGACCTGAGAGTGAAATTTCAGAATTAATGAGACTAATCGTTAATCTATTATGAGGGATAATTAGTCCAGTAGATAATAGTGACACATATTCATTTCCATGTCTTCCCAGGTGGTCTCCCTCTCTTTCAGACACAAAAGAGCACAGGACTGTTGTGCTTTGTGTCTAAATGAGCATCTTACAGATGCTGAAATGGTGTCCTGTCACATCTGATTTGATAAATCAATAGGAATGTTTAAACCACTTAAACACAGCCTATTAAACTCTGAGGACTGAACAGGCCATTTTACATCACAAAAACCCTCTCCTGGAGTCAGGATGAGCGATCCCAACATCACTACAGTGTTCTTTTACATTTATGCATTTAGCAGACACTTTTATCCAAAGCGACTTACAGTGATTCAGGCTATCATTTTTTTGTCAGTATGTCATTCAGATCAAATCATCAAACTATCACTCACAAAGCATCACATCCGCATCCATCTGTTCTCTTGTCAGTCGGTGATACTAAAACAATGTTTTAAAGAGTAATGTGGAAATGTAGGTTTGCATAATTGGAAGTGATCTAAAATAACGGCCTTGATGTCTGTTATACTAGTTCCTATGACAACAATATATCTATAAACGGTTAGTTCTCCATTTGTGAAGTAAAAGGAACTTGCTGGAAGCCATTGACAGCAGAGAACTGATATAAATATTAAACCAGTAGCAAAATACACATTATAAAACAGATAGTTCTGACTTTCCTGGAATGTCATTGACATTGTGATAAAAACACATTTCATCAATTTGGTACATTGACTGGCGTCTGTAAGAGGCCTACATTAAGTCTACTGAACTGTATTTGTTCATGTGTTGTTTTTCCCGATTATTATAATAAATAAACACAGCTCTGCTATAGTCACACGTATAGCTATAGACCAGCCATCCTCAAATCTGGAACACTCCTGCAGAGTTCATCTCTAACCCTAATCAAACACACCTGAGCATGCTAATCAGTGTCTTCAATATCACAGGTAGGTGAGTTTGATCAGGGTTGAGCTAAACTCTGCAGCAGATTGGCCCTCCAGGGAAAGATTTGAGGAACCCTGCTATAGACTGATCCTGGTTTCTCCTAAGATAGTTTTCTCCATTCTGTCACCGATGGAGTTTGGGTTCCTTGGCGCTGTCGCCTCTGGCTGTCTTAGTTGGGGACACTCCATTTCCAGTGATTTCATCAACTAGATTGCACGGATACTATTTGAACTGAACTGAGCTGGACAATGACATCACTGAATCAATGATGTACTGACTTTAACTGAAATTGAGTGTTTACTGTTGTCTGTTTGCATTATTACACACTATTTCTCCTATTGAATATGGTAAAGCTGCTTTGACACAAACAGTATTGTTAAAAGCGCTATATAAATAAAGATGTCTTGACTTGACATGTGCACAGCAACTCACACCAACACATGCTTTTAAAGCGAATGCGCTCTTTAAACACAGGCCTTGTATAGGTGTGGTTATATTAGCACATTTAAGGTGAAATCTCAAGGGCAAAATCAGTCCATTTTCTGTTATTAGTGTAGAAAAGTTTGAAAATCAGCACACAAAAGTCAGTGGTGAGTGATGTGAATTTGCATGACCAAATTGAACATGAATGAAATCCACAAAACTTCCATTTGTACGGATTCCTATTAAAATGAATGGAATTCGCCCATGACTATCGGTCAGTGTGACTGCACCTTAAGGGTTAATTATTTAACAATCTATCTCTACAGCTGTAGTCTATAGATATGTTAGATGCAAAATGATAAAAAACTAGCACATTTAGCCTTCAAAGTAGCTGGAACAGTAGTTCACATTAATGCATTAGCACTACAAAGGGTGCGGAGCACAGTAAATGTTTCTAATTCATTTTTATGGGAGTTGAGCTTCATGTTTCTGCAGCAAATTTTAGGATTGACATCATCGGAAAGCATTGAGAGCATTAAAATGCTTGGAAAATGCTTGATCTTATGCAAATATCAAGTGAAAAATATGTCCGGCAGCCAATCGCGGTGAGATTCAGGTAATAACGTCTGTCTTGAGCATTTAAAAATATGCAGATTGTGGTGAAGTTACTGATGGATTTAGCACATAAATCATATTGTTTACACATTGCAGTTGTTTTTTTCATTAAAAAGATTAAATATTGCAATTCAGATATTTATTTAACTGTGAAAGTGATGTGACATACGGCCAAGTATGGTGACCCATACTCAGAATTTGTGCTCTGCATTAACCCATCCAATGTGCCCACACACATCAGTGAACACACACACTCCGTGAACACACACCCGGAGCAGTGGGCAGCCATTTATGTTGCGGTGCCCGGGGAGCAGTTGGGGTTCGGTGCCTTACTCAAGGGCACCTCAGTCGTGGTATTGAGGGTGAAGTCCAGCTGGACATTCACTCCCCTCACCTACAATTGCCGAACTCGCAACCTTTCGATTATGAGTCCAACTCTCAAACCATTAGACCATGACATGTAAATATCAGATTAGCAAAAACCAATGACCAACTTGTCTTTAACTGGTTGCTAAAACAGCACAAGGAAATCTCTTGCCCTCATGCAAATTCCTCTTTTGCGTGTATTTCACAAGCAAAAATTTGCCAAGCAAAAGTCATTTTAAATGCACCATTATTCAGCTATGCTGAGAATGCAATGCACAAACTGGCTTTATAAATTGTTCTCACATTTCAAAACAGCATGGCCGTAATAAGAAATGGCCAAATTGTCCTCCCCAATATTTGAAATTCTTGCACTGCTGCTGTCTTTGTTGTAGAATGACAAAAAGTTTTAAATGTTTTCTGCGTCAGCGGTTCAACAGCGCTGGTCAACGTCAAAATGTTTGAGATGTTCAATCAAATCATGGCCGACGTTTACTGTTCACAGAAGCAGAGAGCGCAAATTTCAGCGTGAAGTGGTTTTAATGTTGAAAGACTGCGAGGTAAGATGGACATTGTATTTGACAATTGTTTTATAATTGAAATGTTAAATGACTGACAGTAACATACAGTGATGTAAACTACTCCACTTTTCTTAAATTTTGCCATTTTGAATAGAAAATATGGTATCATTTACATGATTAATGTAATTCCTAACTGAATGTGACAAAACAAGAAACGTTTAGCATTTTGGACAAACAAATAAAAGGGAAGTGTGCATATTTTTTAATATTATTAGTTTTAAATGATTAAATTCCAACTCGAATGTGATCTAGATTTCCCTAGATTCGCTGTTCTCTGTCTTTATACCCCTGATGTTCAAGACAAAACGCCTTGCAAAATGCAGTGAAGCATAACATTTATAAAGTGTAGCATTATAACAATAAGAACGAAGAGGCACTTTTGGCAAATATATAACTAAAAAACTTGTTTAACTCCGTTACAGTTCTGCTTCATTTCTGTACTATAGATTTAGTTTACTACTCTACCAAAGTAGATTTACCATTTACATTGGTATCATCAAGTGTTTCCTCATTTGTACTTTTTTAAATGAATAAGCCTAATATAAGCACACATATGGATAATAGACTAACCACAAAAGTTAGTGATGAAATATACTGATGATAACAATACTAACAATGGATTTTCCTGTTTCTCTTCTCCTGACTGGAAACAAAACATGAAAGATTGGGAGAATGTTTCTCCCAGAGGACAGTTTCAAGCTCTCACTCAAAGGACTCCTGCAGGAACCGTCCCTGGAGCCGAATCCGCCAGCACACAGGTCCCACGATGGGACTGCTTCATTAGCGAGCCGGCGACAGGGGAGTTATTACCAGCGGTCCTTCTCCACAAACCCTCTGCTAATATACTGAGAGCCTCCGCGTTTGACTCCAGGTGGGCTAGCATGCTAATATTCAGCAGCGAGATGAGCTAATGTCCACTGAGACCGGAGAGCAGAGTAATATCAGAGAGCAGGGCCGCAGGGTCGAGCTGGTCTGGAGAGACACTGAACTGCAGCGCCTCAGGCTGTAATTAGTAGCCGGTGACAACACGGCTCACCAGAGAGAGAGTTTCAGCAAGGTAAACAGGGACATCAGCACTTGAGACACAACAATAATTATTAATCATGAAAACAATCATCACTGCATTTACTTTTCTATTACGAAGCAAAAGTGAGTGACCAGAGATCCTCAGTCAGAAAAATGCATCTCAGGTGTCTGAACTTTTTCTAAACATTTTTAAAACCTATTCGGTTCACAAATATTTACTTTTCTATTATGGAGGAAATTGATTGAGCAGAACATAAAACTAATAATATTTCTTCACGCATACAATTGTTTTAGAGAGCCTAGTCACAGCTAGTTTCTATGAAAAACATGCATGACTAAATATTTTTAACAAACACTATTATTTATTGGATGTCCATGTATTTTCATTTATTTGTAATTTTTAAGGTGGTGAACAATTCATGTCAGTAAATTTTCAGCGAATAGCATACGTTCAGCATTATACTTGATATAAATAGTTTAGAAAATAAAATATTTAAAACAAAATTACTACCACTACTTTACTAATAATAATAATTTATAATAAATTATAAAATATTTATGTTACTTTTTAAAACAGTGAACAATAAATTCAACACCATGCTTAAATGTGAATAGTTTATCAATTATATATTTTTTATTGGATGGCATTATCAGTTTTTTAATGCACAAATATGGTGAACAATGTTTCAGAAAATGTTTTTTTTAGGTGCAAAAAAAGGAAAAAGTGAGCAGGGATTGTCAATGGTTTCTTGAAAACAGTTTTTTAAATGTATGTATTGACATGCTAATAATGCAAAACCTGCACAAAAACATGACATTATTTTGTTTTGTCCTGAGAATGATGAAAACTCAGGACTGGACTCCGTATGACTAGCTTTTATAGTTTTGTATTATTAGTTTCATTGGACATGGTGCGAACAGGCTTTAGAATTCAAGGGCTCGTTGCAGAAGTTTTGCACTTTCCTAAACAAGTCGTTTTTTATACTTTCAAATAATAAATCAAATAAAAATATCTAAAAAGGTTTGTTTTTTAATCACTGTTGCCACTCGTACACCCACAATGGGACCTGAAACACAACAAATGCTTGACATTTGATCCAGCGTAACTGATGGAACAAAAGCTCCCTATTAATCGCCAAACAATACTCAGTTTTTCAGACTTTGGGGAGCCGTATTTCATCCACAAAGGTCTGATATTAGATACTCCACTCACCCCAAATGACTAGATAAACACGCCGCTTCAGAATGACTTCTCCATATAACCTGAGAGCGGCAGGCAGATAGACTTCGAATCCCGCTCCGCTGGGAATTCCAGAGTGACTGCAACACAGTATCAAACGCTGAACCCTCGGTGAGCTGTGCCAAGGGGCTGATGGGATATCTCTGGGGAGCCATTAGTGCTTCGATCTGCGGTAAAGCACTGGGGAACCAGCACAAGTCATGAGAGAGAGCAGACAAACTCACAACACACTAACAACACCTGTCACCCCTGCGCCTAATGAGAGACACAATTAGCAATTAACAGTGCGATATGTCAGCACTGATACCTGCCTCCCTGTGCTCACCTCGGCCCAGCTGGGACAGAAGGAGAGAGGGAAACATCCCGAGTGCTTAATCAGCAGAGAAACACACCCAAAGAATTATTCTCAGACTTATGCTGGTGACAAATCACTGGCTTCAGGCCTGATATATGATGAGCTTGAGCTACTCTAATATTGCAGAGTTACCTAATGAGACTAAATTAAAAAACAAAAATCACCTATATATATATACACTATATTGCCAAAAGTATTGGGTCACCCCCTTCTAATGAAAGGTTGGACTACTTTAGTAATTTCCATGAGTACAAATCTTAATGTTTAAGCATATAATGATATTCTAGAATTGTGTGCTTCTAATTTTATAGCAACAGTTTGTACAGAACCCTTTTCTATTCTAACATGACAGTGTCTCTGTGTATAAGACAAGAATCAAAGAGAAATGATGATTCAGTCAGTGTGGAAGAACTTGACTGGTCTGCAGAAAGCAGCTGAACACCTCTGGTGTGACTTTAAATGAGCCACAAACTCATCACAAACACCAATGACTTGTACATATGGGTACAGTCATTTCAAAACTGTTGCAACAGAGGTGGAAATACAAGTTTTAAGTACAGAATTATGTTTCCATCTTTGTTGCCACAGTTTGGAAGTGTCTTTTTCTCTTCTAAAGAAGGGGTGCCAGTACTTTTGTCCATATAGTGAATGTACAAGTCATTGGTGTTTGGTGATGACCGATACAATGTATTTTTAGCTATTGCTACAAATATACCCCAGCGACTTCAGACTGGTTTTGTGCTTCAAAGTTGGACATACTTACATATATTTTTATATGGGCATAAATATACTCCAGTCTGTGACAACAAAAAAAGGCAGTCTAGATTTGCGATATAGTTTATGAGTCAATTCTGTTAAGGCGTAACAATGGAACAACAGTTTTAAAAATTATTATTTACAACACTGTCTGCATTTTCTTCAGTTTATATAAAACATATTTTTTTATAAGAGACAATAAAACAACTTTGTACATCAAATATGTGCATTAAAATGTCTCCAGCACATTTTATAGTTACCCAAAAAAAAAAAAAAAATTCTCCCTTCCCCTAAAATGCTGGTGTATATATATATATCACTAAACTTGAACGGTGATTTTTATAAAACCTATATTTAATTTGATATTTTTATTATAATAATTTCTATAATTTCTTTGATATTTTACTGTTAATTACCCCTCAGCAGATTTTGACACGTATATTGCTTTGCGTGAGTATATGTACTGTATGCAGATGCAGAATTGCATTACGTTATGTTCTTAAGTATCTGCGTTCACACAGATCATTGTAGTGATGACAGTGATAGTGTTTCTGTAGGGCAACCCACAAGTTCACATCTAGTTATCAACAGAAGAAAAAAGCTAAAGTTGGGCTATAAACGCACTACAACACGGTCACATGACTTCAACATTAAGCTTCCGGCACTTTCAGTCTTTATTTTCCCTGAAAGTTTGAGTTAGAATAGTTTGCAAGAATGTGATTAGAAACAATGCTGTAAAAGCGACTAGTGAGCAGATTTAATGTCTCACACAACCGCTGTTGTCCCATTAAGCCAATTATTAGCACCCTCCTTCGGCAAGACAAGTAAAAGCTTTAACAAATCACGAGTAGAGTAGTGCTGATGCATTTTATGTTGTAGAAAACAAAAATATACTGAGCTTGTGTGAACCACAGACCTTATTTCAGTCAAAAAACCCGTTGACTTTAATCCTCACAGACAAAAACAGGTTTTCAGAGAAGTTTGAACATATGCAAAGACACCAAACAACATCAACTGTTCTTGTAAAACACTTCAGCATCGGGGGGGAGAGCTGCTATTTCTTTAGGCTGTGAAAAGTCCAGGCTGGGACGGATGTGTGTGTGGATCGCAGCTATTGTAATACGATTAGACCTGCCTGATACACCTCCAGGATAGTAATTGTGTCAGCCCAGGAGGTCAGTGGGGAGTGTTAAATCCAATTTTGAACTTGTCTCTCTCGTTCTGCGGGGTGTACAGGAGTACCGACCATATGCCACGGTCCCCGATTTCACAAGATGAATATGGATGAGAGCCGAGCTGCTCTCACGTCTCCGAATACAAGCCAAATCTACCTGTAGGACGGGGAATAACCCTTTAACCTGCTTTACAAGTGTCTGATAACAGCGTTGTGTAAGTGTCTATGAAGGGCATCCGCTATTGTCGACAGAAAAATGAATAAATGATACTGGCTGACAGGCAGATTAGAGTCATTCTTAATAAACAATGTTAGCAGAAGGCCATTGTTGAAGCTAAACAGTTTTTAACTCTGAAATGAATGAAGTATGGAGTGTAAACTTTAAGATAAGTGTAAATATTAGTAGATAAATAAATATGAACAATTAATCATTCTGACTCAGAGGTGCGTGTGACCCGTCAGGCACGCAATTGAATTACAGCATGTTTTTAATTTGAGTAATTTCCATGATTTTTACAGTGATGATGGGATTTTAAAATATTATAATAATTGTTTAAAAATCACACCAGTGTTATTTTAGTATCACTGATATACTGTTACAGTTTTGTTGAGATTTTGTTTTGTATTATTTTTTTAATTCTTATTCAAATAAATGTATATTTTTATATTTTCTGTTAAAACTTTAATTCACAATTTTTTTGTAATTTTCTAGTAATTTTTTGTTATTTGTACTATTTTTAAAAAAAGTCTATACAGCATTTGTTCAGTTTTATTTGTTTTAGTTTATTTTATCATTTAGATTTATCTAAAAATGTATTTGTTTTTCATATTTTAGCTTAATTCAGTTAACATTTTATTTCACTTTTTATGAGTTTTGTTTTCATTACCAATATTAACCCTGGATGACACCCACATAGTTTTTTTCTAGTGGAATAAATATGTTAGAACTGAGCAACTAGCCAAAAATGATATTCACTATATACATTTTATCATTTTCTTAATGATTTTTAAAAATGTCCCTGTTTTGGAAATCACACTTTTAAATACCCAGATTTTTTCTGGATTCCTATATTATTCAGGCCACTGATCTCTAAATTGAATGTAGCCAGTCTGGTGATCTGACAATGTGTTCACTGACCAATAGAAGTGATTTTAAATTCATTCTGCAGATTTTATCTCAAAATCAGTGCAGAAATAGTGGAAAAATCGTTTCTGATAAATGAAGAACTATGCAAAAATGTATGAAAAAAGAACAAACTATTACTTGTGTAGTTGTCAATGATGTATATATCAAACCTCAGAAAGTCATCAATCAATCCTGCGCTGGCGGTCAGTGAATAATTCATCTTTGTTACTGTATTTACTCGTGTCAGAGAGACATCTCACGCGATGCTCAGGACTCAGGTCTCATTGAGAAGAAAGTTTGCCATCGAATCACTCACACAAAAGATGTTTAACAGCAGCAAACAGAGGTGCAGCTTTGTGCTCACCATTCGAGATAGAATGGAAATATTGAATTATTGCATAAGTGGAAATATAGTAGACTAAAGATGAAACACAAAGCAGAAAGTCTTTCACTTCAGAAGCGAAGCACAGAGCCTGCAAAGCTAAAGTAAAACCGTACAACTTTACAGTTACAGAAAAGATTCCACATGCCACAATGTACAGTAATGTTTTAGATGGCAATACCTTGGCAGTGCATGCTGGCCTTCGTTTAACCACATCCTCTGACAGCTGTTCAGGCCTCTGTGAAAGAAGTGCCAGATATAATATATCACTAAATAATTATCATTATTCAATACTGGAAAGCATAAAAACACTGTCTAATTCATTCAATTCATTTATGTTATTGTTAACTAAAACTGAAACTATTAAAAAGTGTTATGGTATTTGAAATATAGCTGAAAAAATAAAACAGAAATATAAGATGAAACTTTAACTTAATTGAAAATTAGAAAGATGGCATTGGCAACAATGTGAAATAAATATGTTTAAGCAATAAAATTACTAAAACTAAAATAACAAATAAATTAAAGCTAAATACAAATATAAAAAATAAATAAAAAGTCAAAAGCATATAACAATTTCTAAAACAAACTAAATATGAATATTAGTTTTTTTTAATTAAAACACATTTTTATTTTATTTCAGTTGACAAGACAACATAAGTTGAAGTACTAAAATTACTAAAACTAAAGTAAAAAATATAGCTAAAAGAAATAGCTATATAAGAATTTAAGTACAAATAAAAGCAAATTCAAAATATTAATAGATGACATAATACATAATAGGTCATACTAAAATAACACTAGATCATATAAACTAGCAGTTTAATCTGGACACACTAGACTAAATCTCTTATGATCTTTGATGTCTTTATAAAAATGGCTGTAGTCAAATCTAAACCGAAGGAAAAGCATGAAGAAGTGTTCCTCCTACACTAATGTTTAAAAGCATCCCAGGATCCTCATGAAGTTGGTGGATGAATATCCAGACCATGAATAAGATCAAATATAAGAGCATTTTCATCAGTTTAACACGTTTGTTTGCTATATGATTCCCATGCTTCCTTTTGTGTCGATTCATAGTTTTGGTGACAGTAATATTATTCTGAAATGTGGAAAACAGTCAACCAAGAATGAGTAGATCATCCAAACGTTTGACTGTTGACACGTGATTCTGATCTCCGAACCGTTTGATAGCATTCGTTCACACACTAAGGACAAGATGGCATATTTTGGGTCAGCATGGTTCTCCGTGACAGATCCCACATGAGATGGATGTTGTTCGCCCTCCGGTTGGCTCGGCCTAAGGCAGCGTGGCGTGCGCTGTTGTAGCATCGGTGATACATCTCTGTTGTCGCTAATGAACTGCATTTAACAATAAAATGCAGCGGGAAACGGAACATTTCATTTATAAGAAGATCACTGACACTGACAGGCCCTTCTTTGCTCGCTTTCGGAGAAGCGCTAGCGGGCTTGTGCCGTGCCACAACCGCCATCAATCACAGCCGCTACAACAACCAGATCAATCAAACGTGATGCTCGGGCGCAAAATACCAAGCATCGCAAGGAAGCCCTAATCATGTGTCTGAGAGCAGGTTTAACCCGTTCACTCAAGCGTGATTGTGTGTGTTAGTACACGCGAGCATCAGAAGTGAGTGATCACGAGAGGGGTCGGGAAGCGCTTCATCAACGACGTCCTCCATCTGCGGAGCGACAGTTCATAATTCCAGGCATCTGCTTTCATTTATAAAGTGATCACTTAGTCCTCCACGTCTCTTTCCGGCTTCATGAACCTCTGTCGGAGTGACTGCGGCCCTCGTCCTCTTCAGATCTGAAACAGACCAAAACAACAGTTCAATGAAACGACTGGTTCATAAAACCTGTCTGAATAGATTCATTCACAAATCTGACATTTATTAAAAACAAGAATCTTAACTTAATCTAAGCATTTTCTGTTCTGTCTTGTTGCATGTTACAAGCACTTAATCTAGTATTAACAGTAAATTATGCATAATTACATGCAGCTAACCCTAAACCAAACTCTAACCCTATAGTAAGTACTTCTTGTAACAATGACACCTGTAAAAAAAGAAAAAGTTTAAGTCTATTTTAAATGAAAATTATATTTAAGTTTTAATTTCTATGTTTTTGAGATTAATCATGGCTGCAACAAAATTAAAATGAAAGTAAACACCATTATTAATAAAGCTTAAAAACATCAAATTTGGGGTCAGTAAGATTGAAAAAATATATATAATAATAATAATTCAATTAATTAATTAAATTGATCACAAGTGACAGTAAAGACATTTATAATGCTACATTTTTTTTTACTGTAAATAAATGCTGTCGTTTTAAACTTTCTATTTATCAAATAATCATGAAAAGTTAAATGTATCATGGTATCATGCTTTCAATATTGGTAATAATCAGAAATATTTATTGAGCAGCAAATCAGCATATTATACTGATTTCTGAAGATCATGTGACACTGAAGACTGGAGTAATGATGCTGAAAATACAGCTGCGCATCACAGAAATAAATAGAATTTTAAAATATGTTTAAATTAAAAACAGTTATATTACATTTAATAATATATTTTAAAATATAACTATTTCTATTGTATTTTTGATATAAAAAGCAGCATTAGTGAGCATATGAGACTATCAAATACATGGTTTAAGATTCATGAAAATGAGTTGCATTACTAGATGTTCAGATTATCAGCACTGAAGAATCCAAGGTCTAACATGTGTAATGTGTCTGAATAAAGAACAGGCAGAATGCTCATACTTCAGGACTTCATGTAAACCAGTCTCGTTGTCCTGACTGAGAGAGAGAGGAGACAGGAGGGGTGTATTGTTACGCTCTGCTCGTATCAGAACAGTCCAAGGATGCGTCCCAATTCACACACTTCCAGAGGCGTCATGCACCTGTTTCTTTCTTTGACTTGCTGCCATAGGCAAGATCAGGTAATTAAGAATTAATAAAGAAGCTGATCATGACTTATTATTAATCTAGTGGTATGGCAGTTTAAAACATCATAAAATTGCATCATGATCCAACAGAGCATTTTGTCGTGTTTGCACAGATAAAATCAAACACATAAATTAATATCCATTAAATTACTTTAGATCACATCAAATGAGTCCAACAACCTCCTCTTCTGTAATGTGAGGGGTTATGGGTAATATTAGCCCCAACACATATATGGTTAGGTCTACTTTAAAAATCTGCCAGGCATTTTTAGCATACTATTGCAACAACTACAATTTGGGATGTAATAATTCAAATCTCACATACTATTTAGGAAGGACTGTATGAAACTGGGATCCAGCCTTTATTTGACCCCTGTGACCCTCTTTATCCTTTACATGAAACTATATTTTAACATAAATTTGACATAAAACTTCTATTATAAGAAGACTAAAGCTTGGCGTAGGAGGACAGACCTCTGTCACAAACACATCACATAGAAGTAAAAGGCAGTGGTTAACAAAGACATGGTAG